>KV875093.1:3183514-3516758 GCA_001879275.1 Coniochaeta ligniaria NRRL 30616 | reverse complement strand
TTTATATTTATATTTATATTTATATTTATATTTATATTTATATTTATATTTATATTTATATTTATATTTATATTTATATTTATATTTATATTTATTATTTATATTTAATATTATTATTTTAAAGAAAACTATATTTATTACTTTTAAAAACTCGTTATTAGTTAAATTTAATACTATTTAGCTCGAGTAATAACTTATCTTAAATTAAAATAAATAATAGTTAATATAAAATTAAAGTTAAATTAGTTTTAAATAAAAGATTTTCTTAATAATAATTTAAACGATTTTACTAATAAATAATAATTTAAAGTTTTTATATAAGAATTATACTTATTCTCTTTATATTTACTTTATTAAAACGAAGAAATATAATTATACTATTTAATTACTAAATTTTATTTAAATTTACTTTTAACTTAATAATAAAAATAGTTAATTTATCTTTTTTTTTAACTTATAAAGTATTTACTTTTAACATAAGTAATATACTTATACTACTTAGATATAATTATTTAATATAAGTAATATATTCGTAGTATACTTTTAAGCGAAATTAGTTATTAAATAAAAACGATAATAGTTTATAACTTATTTAAGAAAAAGTACTTTATAATAAAAAATAAAAAACTTAAGCTTTATATAAAAGACTATTATTTAAAAAAAAAATTATTTTACTTAAAGTTATTAATATAAGTAATTATAAATAACTAAAACTATTTAATTAAAGTATTTAAACTTATATAAAGTATTTGTTTATAATTATATATTTAAGCTTAAATAAAATAAAAAGTATTAAGTACTTTTACTATATAACTAAATAGCTAGCTTATATTACAATAAGAATATAAGTAAATTTCGATTAGTAAAACTTATTTTTATATACTTAAGAATTACTAAAAGCTTACAATTAGCTTAACTTTAAAGTATAGTATATATATATTTATATAAACTACTTATATAAACTATTTAATCTTAAGAAATAACTACTTAAGAAAGATATATTAAATTATTATAACTTTAAAGCTAAACTTATCTTAACTTTAAAAAACTTAGTAATTATAAATAATATCTTCTTAATTAACAACTTAATAAAGATAAAGTAGATAAAATCTTATAAATAGTAAAACTATAATACATTTACCTTATATTATTACTATTTTCTTAAAATAAAGTTTTAAGTTAATATTTAATATTAAGTAGCTAATAATATACTATAATATAGTAGAAGCGAATATTATATAAAAATAATTATAAATTATATATCTAAGTTATAAATAGTTTAGTTCTTCGATTTATTATATAATAATAAAAAGAAATAGTTTAGTACTTTTAAGTAATACTTTAAGCTAATTGTATAAGTAATAAAGTTTCGTAATTAGAAACTTTATTATATTTAGTATAAAATAGTAAATATAGTATAATAGAGAAAAGGCTAAGAGTACTCTTTTATTATAATTAAAAATATTTACTAAATTTTAATTTTTAAACTTCTAAACGAAAGATTAAAGCTTAAATATTTTAAAAATATTATTAAACTTAGTATAAATTTATTAAAAGTTATAAAGAAAAACTAAATTAAAAGTATTTAAGCGTAATTTAAATATATAAATAAGCTTAAAGTTAAATAGAAAAAAGATATTTTAAGTTACTTAAGTAAAGCTTATATAAATAAGTAATATAATTATACGTAAAAACTTAACTAAGTATAGCTTAGTATAAAGTTAAAAGAGTAGTAAAAGATTATTTTAAAGTAGTTAAGCTATTTTTATAATAATAGCTTAAAGCTAATTAAAGATAATATAATTAACTAAAGTAAAAAAAAAAAATAATTATAAAAAATTATAAATACTTTTAAACTTAAATCTTTTATATCTTCGATAGTAGTATAACTACTTAAGCTTATTAAATAATAGCTAATATTTAATTAAACGAAAAAATACTTATTTAACTTTTTCTTAAAATTAAAGAAAAAAAGTATTACTAAAAGTATAAAAAACTTAAATATAAATAAACTTTTATAACTAAACTTTAGTTATATAATAGTATAACTATTATTATAGTAACTTAACTTTAGTAATTTAATAATATTAAAGTTAAATAATTAAGTTTATTAATTTAAAAAATAAATATTTTATTTTAAGTTTTTTTTATTTTTATCGAATTTACTTAATAATTTTTTAGTAAACTTACTTAAAGAAAAGTCGTTAAGTATTAATAAAAAGAATATATAAGTTTTAATAAAAAGAAAGTTAATATTAAGTATAAAAGAAAAATCGATATTAACTTTACAAAGAAAATTAATATAAATATTAATTCGATAGTTTACGAAATTAAAATAAATAAAATAAATTACCTTAGTTATTCGACTTCGTTTTAATAAATAAGTACTTATAAAAGAGTACTTATTATATCTAAATTAAGATTAAGTAAGTAAAGACTTTTTAAAAAGATTATATATTTGTAACTAGCTTAGCTAAGTTAAGTATATAAAAGTTTAGAATAATTTTAATACTTTAAATTTAGCACTATTATATAATTTTATAAAGTAGTATAAGAAAAAGAAAAAGTAATACGTAAAAAAAAATACGAAAAATAGTAAAATAAAGATAAACTTAAATAACTTAAAGTAGTATTACTTTAAATACAAGCGTTAATTAAAAGTATATAAAAGTATATAAAAGTTTATAATTTCTATTTAACGTAGTAATTTAGTATTTAATAAAAAGTAATTTACTACGCTACTTACTTTCGTAAAGAAGAGTAAAGTAAAGTATATAAGCTTACTAAAGACTTATAGCTAATTATTAGCTAAGTAGGATTTAAAGTATTTATTTAATTAAACTTAAGTAAATAAAAGGAAAAGTAATTTAAAGTAGTTTTTAATAAAAATTAAGACTTTTAAACTTTTAATTTAAAGCTTTTTATTTTAACTTTATTTATAGAATTATTATTTACTTACTAATTTACTTAATAAGCTTTGTTTAATTAAGCTTTAAGATACTTATTTACTTTAAAGTAAAAGTTTAAAAACTCTTAGTTATCTTTTTTTATAACGTTTATAATTATTTTAACTAGTTAGTATATATCTTACTTATTAAACTTATACGTTTTCTATATATATAGTTATAACTAGTAAACTTTATACCTTAGTTTATTTTTAGTAGTTACTATTTAGTTTAACTATAACGAAATAGTTATCGTTAAAAGTACTAAGTTTCTTAACTTTAAGAACTTAGAATTAATAAAAGAAGTAGTTAAAGATTTTACTATAAAGTTTCTTTAACTATTTTATTATACTAATAAAGATTATTAATATAAAGAATCGAGAGATAAATTAACTATTATAACGAATTTACTAGTTATTTATATACGAATAAAATCGAATTAAACTACTTTATAACTTATATTAATATTATAGTTAATTTAGAGTATTTAGCTAAGCGTTATATAAATAAAAGTAGCTTTTTTAAAGTATAATAGAATATATAGTTAAGTAGATACTTATACTTATTTTCGTATAGTAACTTTTATCTTAGCTTCGAAACTTTTATATATATAAACTTAGAACTTATTAATAACTTTACTAAATAAGTTATAACTATAAACTTTATTTTAACTTATAAACTATAGCTACGTAAGCTTATTACTTTAAAAAGGTATAAATGCCTACGTACTTACTTACTTACTAGTTAAGTCTTTTATATAAGTCTTTTTATTTCTATATTTCTAAGCGATTAATTTTATTATTTCTATTAATTACTTAAACTAATTATTATAAACTAGTTATACTTTATATTAATAAATTTAACTACTTTTATTAACTAAGTTTAACTAATTACAAAAACTACGTTAAGTAACTTCGGAACTCTTTATAATTTAATAATTACAAAAACTATTAATAAATAATACTTTCGTCGAAGTTATTATAAAGTTAACTTTTTAATTAAAATCGTAACTATAATAAACTACTTTACTACTACTACGTATAAAGTTAAAGTCTTTATCTTTAAACGTAAATAGAATTAAGTAACTTTTTTAATTTACTTTTCTAAGTTAGTTGGAACGTTTAACGAAAAAGCTACCTTTAAGTTATTAATTACGACTTTCGAAGAAATTACTCGTAATAATAAAAAGTAGCGAAAAGAGATAAGTAGATACGTAAGCTAGCTTTGTAACTTAGTTAAGAAAGAGTATACTAAGATAAGTATTATAAAGAAAGTATATTATAAGAAAGTTATACGAAAGTTAAAAGCTACGTTAAAGCTAAAGAAAAAGAATTAAAAAACTTACCTTTATTAGTATTATAGTTAATAAGTTCTAGTTACAAAATTTAGTAAGTTTTAGCTATACGTACGCTACTAGTAGATTTAGAAGTAGCTTATACTATAATACTAGTATAAGTGTAGAAAAGTTTATATACTTACGTTAAAGTAGCTTATATACTTACAACGTAGTTACCTTTATAGATTTACAAATTTCGCGATTTCTACTATTTTCTTCTTTTTACTCTTTAGCTAAAATATTATTATAAATAGTAAGCTTATTATAATATTAGTTTCTATTGCTAAATATACTATTCGTAATACTATATTTTAGCTCTTATTTACTACTTAAGAAAGTGTAATTAATATCTTACTTTACGCGTTTTTATAAATTATAACGCGTTATCTAAAACCTTAATTTTTACTCTCGTAAGAACTTAAAGATACGTAATTCGTACATTAAGTATTAATCGCCGATAAACTACGATAGAAACGAATAAATCTTATATTAATTAGTTATCTAATATATAAATATTATAACGTGTACTTCGAAGAAGCTTACTATGTAAATTAAAATTACTAAGAAGTAAGTTCGCTTTAACTTTGCTAACTTTAAGAAAAACTAGCCGATACTCGACAAAGTCTAAGCTACAAAGCTTCGTTGTTATTACTTAGACTCTACGTAATTACGCTTATTAAAGTATACTAATACTACAACTACTTACTAAGATAACGAAGAATAATCTAATATCGAAAATATAACTTTAAACTAAATAAACTTAGTAAATTAGTACTAAGAGTTTACTTTTTCTTTAAACTACTTAAATTATAAAGAATTCGATATTAATTATATTACTATAGTTAACTTACCTACTTATCTTATAATTCTCGTAGAGTACTATAGTAAGAAAGTCTTAAGCTTAAGTATATTATTCGTACTTATAATAAAAGATAAGAAAGTAGCTTAGCTTAAAGTAAATAAAATTATTAATTAAAAGGGATTCTTTAACTTTACTAAAAAGAACGAAGCTATAATATTCGCTAAGGTTAAGCTCTAAATAATATTAATAATCGCTTACGAATAATAAGTATAAGATATTATCTACTTAGCTAAAAATATAGAAAGTAAATATAATATCTTATTTATTTAATACTATAAATTCGATAAAGAAGTATAATACTTTATTTAAAGTATTTAGCTAAGCGCTACGTAAATAAAAGTAGCTTTTTTAAAGTATAATAGAATAAATAGTTAAGTAGATACTTATACCTATTTTTGTATAGTAACTTTTATCTTAGCTTCGAAACTATACTTCGTATATATAAACTTAGAATTTATTAATAACTTTACTAAACGAGTTATAACCGTAAACTTTAAAATAGCTTATAAACTATAATTATATAAGCTCGCTACTTTAGAAAAATAAGTACAAATAGCTACGTACTTACTAGCTAGTTAAGTCTCTTATATAAGTCTTTCTATTTCGATTAATTTTACTACTTTTATTAATTACTTAAACTAACTATTATAAACTAGTCTACCTACTTACTAGTTAAGACCCTTTTACATATATAAGACTTGCTACGCGATTTATTTAACTATCTCCGTTAACCGTGTTTAACTAGTTGCAAAGACTACTATACTCGCTAAGTAACCCTAAGACTCTTTATAATCTAATAACTTTAAAAACTACTAATAAGTAGTACCTTTTACGTTAAAGTTATTGTAAAGCTAACCTTCTAATTAGAACTATAGCTACGATAAACTACTTTACTACGCGTAAGGTTAAAGTCTTTGTCCTTAGGCATAAGTAGGATTAGGTGACTTTCCAAATCTACCTTCCTAAGCTAGCTAAAACGTTTAATGAAAAGACTACCTTCGAGCTATTAATTAAAGCGCTTAAGGTAATCGCTAACGATAATAAGAAGCGAGTAAAAGAGATAAGCGAATACGTAGCTAAGCTTAAGAACTTAGTTAAGAAGGATTATACTAAGATAAGTAGCGTAGAAAGAAGTTATTATATAAAGGTTGTATAGAAGTTAAAGGTTATATTAAAGCCGAAGAAAAAGAGTTAAAGGACTTAAGAATATTATCTACCTTTATTAATACTAAGTCGAAGTTATCGTAAGAAAGTATAGTCGGCTTAGTTAGTATTTCTACTATTAATTAGTTTTAAATCGTAATAATTGAATTAGTTCCGTTTCTATAGTAAATACTATAGTAGGAGATAGTAGTTTAACGTCGAACGCTTACGACAAGTATAATACTTTATATTAATTATACTTAATAATAATAAAACTATAACTAAAAAGCTAATAGATAATATAGCTACGTTATAATTTATATAAGAGAAATTAAATAAGAAAGAAGTTATTATTACTTCCTTTTTCGATTAATAGGCTAAGAAAGATAAGAAGATTTAATAACTTTAAAACTATATAGTCGACTTATTAATAAATATACGTTAGATAACTTCCGCTAATAATACTCGTTTATCCTACGTTAATAGAAACTCGAAGTACTCTACGAAAGTCCTTAATCTTTTAATTTTCTATAATAATAAAAATAAAGATAAACTCTTATTTAAAGTTTAGTTTTAAAACTTAAAGAGTAAACTTTATATTAATATCGACTATTTCGATAACGATACTACGAAAATAGCTTATATTAAAAGACACTTTAGTAGAATTATAACTTAGTTATTATAATTTTACTTCGAAGAGAAGAACTTTAACTATCTTAATACTCTTAATAAATTACTTATTATAAAAGAGTTATATATCCTTTATTTAAGTACGTAGCTTTAGATAAGTTTATCTTCGAATAAAGAAGAAAAGAAAGAAAAAGAGGCTACGTAGTAGCGTAGTAAAGTTTTATAAGAAAACTCTATAAAAGCTTACTAGCCGTAATTACGTAAGCGTAAGCGTATATACTCTCGTACGTATAGTTATATATACGTCGCTAGATTTAACACTAGAGTCTAAGTCTTAATTTAAGCTTTAGCTTATTATATACTTCCTTTTTCCTCTTAGTAGTAATAGTAATTCTTCTCCTTAGCTAGCTATTAAGTAAGTAAGAGAATAGTAGTAACTTAGCTCCTTAGTAGGATAAAGCCGTAGCTGCGTTAAACCGTAGAAAATATAGAGAATCGTAGAAAAAAATTACTTTAAGCTAAAAACGTATATACTTATTAGTACAATATATCTTAAAACCGTAAGTGCGTTTAATTATACTTTCTTTTTTTTATCTTTAACTTTATTATCGCTAATAAGATAATTAATAATTACCTTTACCTTTATATTTGTACGTAGTCGAACTTCTTTTTCGTTAACGATAATAACTTTTTCGACAAGCTAAACGATTAGCTTATTAACTAAGTAAGTCTTCTACTACTTTAACGACGAACAAATAGCTACTAATTAGAGTTTTAGTTTATAGCTATTAACTATCGCCTTTGCTACTATATTACTACTAATTCTAATACTTCGATTTTCTTTACTTTCGTAAGTTTATCTCTTAGCGTAGTACTAAATACTAGTTAATTGTAAGAGTAGCTTAACTTCGCTATTCTTTTATACTTAGCTATAGTTGCGTTATTTACCGCCGACGCTACTATTATTTCCGCCGCCGCCGTCGTAGAACTTAACGCTACTATAGAAGCCGCTGTCGCCGTAGAAATCGCCGCTGCTATTACTAATACTACCGTCGTTATTACTTATTCGCTTAGCTTATATACTCGAAGTACTACCGCTATAGTATAATATATAGCTAGTTGGCTTAAAGAACAACGTATTCTCTATTTTCGTTATATTTAGCGTTTCGTTAACTATAACGATAAGTAAGCTATTAGTTATTTCGAATAGTTTCTTAAGCTTAGCTAATTATATATTATCTACGCGGAGTAAAGTAAGTTATATATACCGAGTAAATACTTATCTCTATTTTATAAGAGACTAAGAGTTAATAGTATATATTTAACTTTTACTACTTTCTTCTTTATCGTATAGAAGCTATACGAAGTTATATTAGCTAATAACTTCTTTGCTTACTACGTTAAGTAGAAACGCTAGCTCGCTAATAAGAAAGCTACTACTACTACTACTAAGCTTAAGATTCCGAGTAAAGTTAAGGCTAAGGCTAAAGCTAAGGCAAAGGCTAAAGCTAAGGCTAAAGCTAAGGCTAAGAAGAAAAAGAAATAAAAGAAGAAAGCTTAAAAGGAAGAAGAGGAGAATAACGAAGACTTAGAAAAGGAGTCGAACGAAACTACTACTACCGCTTTTACTACTTTAGCTACGCCTACTACCTTAGCTACGCTTACTACCTTTACTACCTTTACTAACAACCTCTTTGTCGCTAACTTATAAGCGATAGTCTAAAGGTATAAGACTTTTAGAAGCTTCGTTTTCCTTACGTTCGCCTTTAACCTTTACTTCTCCTCTTTCGTTATAATTTTCGTTTCCTTTTAAAGCTAATAATTAGCTTATAATTTCAAATATTAAACTAGAAAATTTAAAAGCATTTTCTACTAACGCTTCGCGCTACTAATAAGTAGCTTTCGCCTTTGCTATATATTATATACTTTACTAAAACTAATCTATATATTTATATTTATAAGTCTTTATTAATACTTTTTTTTTCTAGTTTAAAGCTATTTTGTAAATTTTAAAAAGATACTTTATACTTATTATATAAATTAGATACTACTATTTCGAAATACTTAGCTAGTAGTTAATAATTACATTTAATATTATAATTATTTTGTCGTTATAAATTTCTTTATATCGTAATTTTATATTTAGTCTTTTTTAGATTTAAAATTAAATATAAACTTATTTAACTATTGTAAGCGTTCGACGTTAAACTACTATCCTCTACTATAGTATTTACTATGGAAATAGAACTAATTTAATTATTATAATCTAAAACTAATTAATAATAGAAATATTAACCGAGCCGATTATACTTTTCTACGATAACTTCGACTTAATACTAATAAAGATAATATTCTTAAGCATATTCCCTCTCTTTCTTCTTTATCCTTCAACTCTTCCTCTTTAGCTTTAACGTAGCTTTTAACTTTTATATAGCCTTTACGTAGTAGTCTCTTTCTATACTACTTATTTTAATATAATCTTTCTTAACTAAGCTCTTAAGCTTAGCTATGTATCTATTTATCTCTTTTACTCGTTTCCTATTATCGCTAGTAATCGCCTCGAGCGCCTTAATTAATAGCTCGAAGGCGGCTTTTTCGTTAAACGCCTTAACTAACTTAAGGAGATAGATTTAAAGAGTTACTTAATCCTACTTATACTTAGGAACGAAAACTTTAACTTTACGCGTAATAGAATAGTCTATCGTAGCTACGGTTCTAATCGGAGGGTTAGCTTCGTAATAGCTTTAACGTAGAAGGTATTACTTGCTAGTAGTTTTTAAAGTTGTTAGATTTAGTCTTTGTAACCGATTAAATATAGTTAACGGAAGTAGTTAAATAAATCGACTAGTTTGTAGTAGTTAGTTCAAGCGATTAATAAAAGTAGTAGAATTAATTAGTATACGATTATTTATACTTATCTCTCTAAGGTAGCAAGTTTACGTAGCTATAGTCTAGCTGTTTTAAAGTTTATAGTTATAACTCGTTCGATAAGGCTATTAATAAGTTCTAGGTTTATATATACGAAGTATAGTTTCGAAGCTAAAATAAAAGTTACTATACGAAAATAAGTATAAGTATCTACTTAACTATGTATTTTATTATACTTTAAAAAAGCTACCTTTGTTTACGTAATGCTTAGCTAAATACTCTAAATAAACTTATTTAAATACAAATATATATAGTTTTTAAAGGATACTTTATAATTAGTTTATAATACTTATACTTTATTTCGATATAACTACTATTACGTATTGTAAACTTTTAAAACTCGATAAAGTAACTTAGTATAGTTATAGTAACTGCTAAGTATATTAGTCTTAAGATTAGAAACTTTATAATATATATAAACTTAGCTAAGTAAAACGATATTAAATACCTTTTCGCCGTTATTATTTCTAATCTCTTCGTTATTATATTAAATACTAAGAATAAGCGTTTTTAAATATTATTCATATATACTATTATCGATATTTTATTTAATATCGAAGTTAAAGATAGTTAAGAGTAACGTAAACTTCGAAATAAATAAGTAGAATCTATTCGCCGAATAATATATAAAGAAAGCGATACTATTTTATTCGTTAAGACTAGTTATAAGAAGAGTATTATCTTCTAAGCTATTATAGTTATACTTCTTAAGAAATTAACGATTTAAATCGTTCTTTTAACTAAATTAGCAAAGGAATAGCGCGATAATATTACTTATTTACTAAAGATAATACTCTTAGTAATCAACGATTTAGTTATTAAAGTATATACGCTTTTCTCTTTAAAATAGTTAATTTAAATTATTTTTTAAAACTATTAGTTTAAAGCTAATTTAACTTATATATATACTTATATCTAATAGGATAAGGTATTTTAAAGTTGTATAAAAAAGGGAGTTTACTTTTATATTCTTCTTAGCTTTAAGTAAGCGACTTACTATCGATTCTTACGTCTTCTTCGAATTACAAAGTTTAATATAAAAATCGTATTTATTAGTATCGACGAGCTTTATACGATATACTAATAGTAGTTATTTTAGACTATATATTTATAATTGTATCTAATATAGTTCGTTATTTTAGTAGATATTTTATTTTTTAAGTATATTATTACGTTTTTATTAAAAGTAGAAGAGTTCGTTTATAATATTACTAGTTTCTATCTTAAGAGAGTTAATAAAGGTCGACTAATAGTTCTTAAGATTCTATTAGATTAACTAGATATTTTAATCGTAGTATAAAGCTTTAATAAAAGGGCTATTCGAAACGATTTCCGAAGACTAAAGTTCTTTTTATAACTTATTATACCTAATAATATTATCCTTAAAACGATAATTTATATCGATAATAAATCGTCCTTAATAGTAGCTAAGCGATATCTAATTTCTATTATAAGAACTTAGTTTTAGATATTAAAGATCGTAGCTAAAGACGTAATTTGTAAGTATAATATAAACGTACGTTTAGCGGATTAGACTTTATTATATAAGAATTTCAAGTATATTAGCTTATAGTATCGGATTATACTTACAACTATCTCTTTAAGTATAAGTATAAATATCTTTAATATTATTAAAGTTATATAGTATAGAGTTATCTAATTTAGCGACGTTGTAGATTTATAGTAGCAATTTAGTCGAGCTATACGTACTAGTAAAGGGGTCTTATAAAGGATAGTTTTCTTTTTTACTCTTTACTAGTATTTCGATTAGCTTAGTAAAGATTTAAAAGGTTTAACTAAATCGACTATACTTCTATTATCGTAACGTACTATTATATTTAAAAGTAAGCTTTGTTATAAGATATTATTAGACGACGTAGTCGATAACGAATTCGACGACGAAATTAACTTATAATCTATTTATAATAATACTTAGTTTATTTTTATTAACTACGATAATTTATATTAACCGTTTAACGTATTAAGTAATATAGCTAATTCGGTTAAAAATACGTATTAATTAAACTTTACGTATAGTATTTTTAGTATAAATATTAAACTAAAGTTATAAACGAAATTCGAACTCGTTATACGTTTAAAGCTTTAATAAACTAACTTAGATATATACGTATTTGTTAATACTAACTATTTCTATTAAGCTACTCTTTCGATATTATAAAGAGAAACGACTACGTTTTTACTTCGAATTACTTATTATAATATTTGTTTTTATAAAATATACCGTTTTTCAATTATAATACTAAAACTTTTTAAACTTCGTCGACTTTACGCTTAAACTAAATAATAGTATACTTTATAAGAGTTAAAAGCTTATATAGTTACTATAATACGTACTTTATATTTAAATTTCGATATATACTTTACTATATTTTACGATGTATTTATAATATTAAATATCTTACTCTCTTTATCCTAAATTATTATAAACGATAAGCTACTTAAGACTTTTCTTCTATTTACTATATAATTTATCTAAGATTAGTTATATTTCTTATATAATTAGCTATAGCTTAAGATATATAGAGTTTTACTAGTATAAGAGTATTTACGTATATAAGTAGTTACGACTAAATAATATTAAATTTAAGTTAAATCTACGGTAGAGTAGAAGCGATTATAGAGTAGCTTTAGTCTAAGCGTATTTATATTTAGCTTAGTAGCAGTAACTACGCTAGTATATATAAATCTAAACTCGTTATTCTCTTCGAATACGATATTAATAACGAAATTGTTTACTTATATACCTTTACTATCGTAAAGCTTAGTATAAAGAAAAAAGAAGTTAAAGAATACAAAATTTATTAGTATATTATTGAATAAATAACTTAAAAAGTAAATAGTTTTAAATAATCGTAATATATTTATAAGAATACGACTTTATAAATCTACTTTATAAGAATCTAGTATTTAATATTAGATTTAAAATAATTAATATAAAATACTTTATACTAAAAATATATTATATAATTAGCTAACTAGATTTGGTTAAAGCTACGTTAACTTTATCTAGTTAGCGTAATTCTATTAGGCTATATAATATTAGTACGTATCTTTTAACTTTATTTCGTTTTATTTATATTATTTTCGAAGTTTTTAAATTTCTAAACTACTTTTCTTTTAAATAATAACTTCGAAAAACTATACTCTCTTTAAGCTTACTTTAAAATAACTAAACTTTCGTTTTTTAGAATATTTTACTTTAAAATAACTATACTTTCGTTTTTTAAAATACTAATTTCGTATTTTAAAGAAACTATTTTAATCTTACTTTAAGGCTTTTCGTAAATATAAGACGTCTACGAAAATCCTAAGCTTAGAAAGACGTAGATACTATAGCCGCTAAAGCTACGAAAGAAGCTACTAAGGCTATACGAATTATAGCTAAAGTTATTAAGTAATCTAATACTATAGTTAATAGTATAGCTAATAATACTACTACTTTATTATTAGTTATCTTATCTTCTATTACTTATTCTTTATTTAATATCGATATAAAAGACTTAAAGAAGTACCTTTTCTTTGTAAAAAGTAAAGATATATTTAAGTTTTAATACTTAGAATTACTATTACTAATATATTTTAAGTATCTTTCTAATACGCTTAAGTATAAGACTTTATCTTTAAAGAACGCGATTACGAAATCTTAAGCTATTCGAATACAACTCCCCTTATACTTCGAGTATTAGAACTTATAAACTATTAACTTAAACTTTAAAAGAGTAAACTAGTAGACTAATAAAAAGACTAAGCTACTATTCTAAGTAATAAACCTAAAGCTTAAAAAGTAGATATAAGAGTAAACCGATTTAGCTACTAAGAGAGTTGTACTTAGTAACTAAATACTTTACTAAACTTTAGCTTATAACTTAGCTGTTAATAATACCTTAGATAACGATATATACGTCGCTCTTCTAAACTATTTAAATATTAGAATATTAGCCGAATATTTAAATACTAAAGGTATATTTTCTTATTACTTTTATTAACTTTAAAATAGTTAATATAACTTAATATTTTGTAACTACTATTTTAAATATAACGCTAATCTAATATTTATACTATTACTTACTTTAAAATAGTTAGTTTAATATATTTATTTAAATTAACTAGTTTAAAGTATACTTATATAATACTAATTCGCTTTTTAGTTATTAACGTTTTTAAGCTTTAGATATATTAAAAGGTAAGAAAGTTAGCTAACTTATAAATAAGCGAATAGCTAGGAATTAGCGATACTTTTATCTCTTAAAATAAAATACTTACTATTATTCCTAAGCTATTTTCCGATCTTACTATTAGTAAACTCTTTAGTAATTTAGTAGCCTTAGAGCGATTAATCTTTATTACTACTATCTACTAAAGTAATATCGAAAAAACTAGCTTATTAGAGGAAAAGAAGTATTATTATATAATTACTATAACGACTATAGCTATATTATTTACTTATTTTAAAAATATAACTAAAGGGCGAAATAGTAAAAGTAAGCTATGTTTTTAAAAGCGAAACCTTAGTAAAAGCATTTATAGTAGCTATTATCTTAACGATTAGTTTTAAGTAGTTACTTATTTATTATTCTTCTAAAACTATTACGTTAATAAGACTTAATTACTAAATAAATTTAGACTTAAAGGTACAAATAATAACTACGTTTCTATTATTATATTTTAGGAATCGAATATGTTTAGTTTCGTACTTATAGAGAAATACTTTCTTATTACTAAAAACGTCTAAGTAATAGTAAATCTTAATATCGTATTATAAACTACTTTTATTAAAATCAAATTTACTATAAACTAATAAATTTATTAGAATAGTAAAGCGTTATTATAGTAGAAATAGTAGTTTTTACTTTTAGTTAATATTAATAGCTTCGACTACTTTAAGAAAAAAAAGTAGTTTAAACATACGAAGAAAAAATCTAAAAGTAGAGTAGTCGATTTTAACTTAGACTTAGTACTAATATTAGAGTTAGTATTCGCTTTATAATTAGCGAAGTTATACTATAATAAAAGGTTTAGTACGCTAAGGGAAACTACTATCTAAGGTAATATTATAAAGAAGTTCTTATAGTTCTTCGGATTATAATAGTTATACGTTAACTACTTAAAGACTTAAGACGATATAGTAAACTATTTAGCTAAGGAGATTGCTAATAAATAGCTTAAAGAGTTATAAGATACTATCTAGTCGCGTATTAAGGAGAAGATAAAGAAGAATTTTACTATTAAAGATATTTTAAAGTATAGTTATCCGTTTAACGATATTTTAACTAATACGATATTATTATATATATGTTAGGAATTACGTAACTATCTTTCTTTAAATAAAATAGTTATTATTATAAAAGAATAAAGCTAAAGCTTTAATAATTTCGCTTAAAAGTTTAATTACAAAGCCTTTAATAAAGTTTACGTATAAGCTAAATAGGATTTCGGAAACTAATTAAAGAAATACTTATTACTTTATTAGCTTATTAGTACGTACTTCTAGTATAATCTACTACTTTAGTCTTTTATATAATTCTTCTTATTACTACGATTAAATTAATAGTTTTAAAATAATTGTTTTAAAACTACTAGTTTAATCGTAAGAATCGTTAATAACTTACTATAATTATTTTAAAAAGTTATTTATATTAACGCTATATAAATACTATAATTATTCGCTTTATAAAGCGTAGCTTAATACGAAGCTAAATATATACGAATAAGGTAAGTATTAGTAAGATATTTTCTTATCTACTAAGTATTAAGCTAGCTTATTACGACTTAGTAAAAGATAAAGTTAATAATTAAGAAATTTACACTACTTCTACGATAATCTTAATACTAGTAAGTATTATCGCTTAAATATTTAACGAGGTTATCGTAAACTTCTTAGAATTTAAGTATTTTATTTTATATTTCTTACTAACTACTTATAATATAGATAAGCGAAGGAAAATAGCAACGTTAAGCTAAATTAAATTCGACCGAAAATGCTAAGAGTAGTATAATAAGCGTAGCGATTTAGAAATAGTCAAAGAGGTTATCTTAGTAGTATATACAATTATATTTACTTAATAAGTTACTAAAGTCGAGAGTAGTAGTATATAAGACTAAGACGTATATAATAGCTCTTAGGTATACGACTATTAAGTTATACTAGATAAGATATAATTAGTTAAACTAGCTGAGATACTTACTTTTAAGTAAAAGAAACTTTTTAACTTTAAAAAGAAAAAGAAGAAAGTTAAGAAGAATAAGTATATAGATACTCTTAAGTTTAAAGAAGCTATAGCCGAAGGTTTAGCTAGTCTTACGTTTATAGCCGCTGAGACGCTTACTAAAAAGGTGGATATCGAGCTTAAGGTAGACGAAGAAGGTAACTTAAAAGTTATATTAAATATAAAGAACTTTATCTAAGATATAAAAGATTTTACTAACAATACAATTAAGATTATAAGTTCTAATAATAGCTACGACTTTTAGAACTACTACTAAATTAACTATTTATTATAAGTAATACTTTCTTTTATTCGAGTATTTTATATTTAAAATAGTTATTATAAAAAATGTTTTTTATAATAACTATTTCAAATATAGTATATTAAATTATTTGTAACTATTATTTTAATCTTAAGTTATATACTAATGGTTTTTAGCTTACGTATATAACTAATATAGTCTTATAGTTAAAAGTCTATAGATTAGCTAAAGAAGAAGTATTACTACTATACTATCGCTATAACTTTATATAAAGAGTTTAAATTCTAAGTTATTATATATAACGAAGTTGTATTACTAAAGAATATTAGGTCGATTACTTAGCGTATAATTTAGTATATTCTAAAGTTTATCTAAAGTAAATTAAATACGACTTTAGCTTAGAATAAGTTAAGCGATTAAATTAGTTATATTAAAATATTATATATTACTTTTAAAATTTACGATATTTTCCTTTTTCTATTAGAATTTAACTTAGCTAATTTTATAAACTTAAAGTATTACGCTTAGTACGATAAAGAAGATAAACGTTTACTTATAAAGTAGCTAGCGAACAAAGATAAAGTAGTCGATTAGTTTAGAGATATATATTTAATACGTAAATAAAGGTAGTAGCTTTTGTATCTAAAGATATAACGTTTTATATAAGATAATAAACAGTTAAATAACTTAATATAATAAATTTTATAAAAGAGTTAAATAATCGTACTTAATCGTAGTATAAATACTTAAGTTATATTACTCGATAAGTCTTTTTTCTACTTATAAAACTCTATTCCGCTAATAGAGATTTAGATAGTAAAGCTAAGCTATAGTAAATAGTTTAACTAAATCGCCGACGAAACTAACGCTCTACTAGCTAATATCTTAACTATCTTATCGTCGAACGACTAAGATATTAGCGATACGATTATAAAGTTATGCTTTAATAAATAAAAAAACGATAAAGACTTAGAAATAGCTATACTTAGTCTTAGTTTAATTAGTAATATATAATATATAATATAAGACTTCGTCGTAAGTATTCGACGTTAAACTATTATCCTTTACTATAGTATTTACTATAGAAACAGAACTAATTTAATTATTACGATCTAAAACTAATTAATAACAAAAATACTAACCGAGCCGACTATACTTTTCTACGACAACTTCGACTTAGTATTAACAAAGATAAATAATATTCTTAAGTATATCCCTTCTCCTTCCTCTTTGTCTTTCAACTCTTTCTCTTCGGCTCTAACGTAGCTTCTAATACAAATATAACCTTTACCCAAAAGCCTCGCTTTATAATACCTAACTTAGCCTAATCCCTCTTAATTAGGCTACGGAGCTAGATTACGTATCCTCTTATCTCTTTCTACTACTTCTTATCGTCTTAAGTAATCGCGTCGAATACCTTAATTAATAACTCGATCGCAGCTATTTCGTTAATTACTTTAACTAATTTAAAGAAGTAAATAGGGAGAAGTATAGCCTCTTACTTACGCGTAGGTACTAAGACTTCGCTCGGTTTAATAAAATAGTCTATTACAACTATAGTTCTAATCGAAGGATTAGCTTCGCAACAGCTTTAACGTAAAGAGTGCTACTTACTAGTAGTTTTTACAATTATTAGATTATAAAGAGTCCTAAGGTTACTTAGCGTAGTCTTTATAACTAATTAGATACGATTAACGAAGGTAGTTAAATAAATCGCTTAAAGATACAAAGCGTAGTAAGTCTTTATATAGACTAGTTTATAATAGTTAGTTTAGGTAATTAATAAAAGTAGTAGAATTAATCGATGTAGAAATAAGAAAACTTATATAAAAGACCTAACTAACTAGTAAGTAAGTATACAACTATTTATACTTATTTCTCTAAAGTAGCAAGCTTACGTAGCTATAGTCTATAAACTATTTTAAGGTTTATAGTTATAACTCGTTTAATAAAGCTATTAATAAGTTCTAAGTTTACATATACGAGGTATAGTTTCGAAGCTAAGATAAAAGTTACTATACGAAAATAAGTATAAGTATTTACCTAACTATGTATTCTATTATACTCTAAAAAGGCTACCTTTACTTACATAGCGCTTAGCTAAACACTCTAAATAGTATAAGACTTTTATACGTAAAAGATACTAAATATTAAAGATAATATAACTAATATAGACTAAGAAGTTTTCGATATTATCGTAGAAGAGTATAGCTTAAGTATATTAAATAAAGGCGAGATTTAACTTAATAAACCGAGAAGCTATCGCTAGACTATAAAAGAACTACTTTAACTAGGAAAAGGCAAGCTTACTCGACTAAGATTTAAATTAGTAAACTAATTAGTAACTGAGTTGAATAACGGCGGACTAAGTTAGATTTATAATACGCTATATTAAGAATATTCTTACTTACTATTAGCGGAACGTTTAACGATAATCTAGTTCGTAATAAACGAGTTACTACTTTATATATATATTATTTAGAAATATCTAAAGTATAAAAAGAAAAGTAAACGAGTACTTATAGTATTAAATTCGCCTTAGATATAAATATAAGTTTTTACTTATAACTCTTTTCGAGATTCTATTTAACTTAAATAAGAGAACTATTATACTTCTACATAAAGCTAGTTTTATTATATCTTTTATTCGCTTTAGTATACTAAATAATAAATATAACGAGATAATAAAAATATAAAACGATTTAAACGCAAATATCGATATACTAATTCTAAACTTAGTAATATCGAACGTTAGTTTAAACTATTATAGCTATTATTAAGTCGGAATCGGCGTAAGTTTTATATAAAACGTTACTACGGAGTTATAGTTTATTAGTCGACTTTTCTATATTAAATAGTAAAAGAAGAATTTATAATACTTACTACTAATTAACGAGATAATTAGCTTATAGTAGTAAAAACGAAAACTACGTAAGGTATATTATTATAATTAAAATAGTTTTTATATTTTACTTTTTTATTTATAACTTAAGTTTAAAATAACTATTTTATTTTTCTTTTTTTTAAATTAATTGTTTTAAATACAACGTTTTTTTATACTTTAGTTTTAAAATAACTATTTTAAATATAGTTACGAGAACTTAGTTAACTATTTAATAGTAGGTTTACAAAGTTAACGTTCGAATTAAAGTTTATTATATTAAGTCGAATCGACTTCGGCTTCTTTTTACGTATAAAGTTACTTATATTATATTCGCGTTATTATTTAACTAATTCGTATAAGTTATCGAGCCTCCTTAGTTTATCTAAGACTACTTTTACCTTGAAGCTTAAATGATTAAGTAGTTCTATACGAACTTCGTTCGCTTAATTATAAACGTAACTAATAGTAGTTAGAAAAAGGAGACGATAAGTATAACTAAGATAAATATCGATATAAACGAGTTTAGCGTAAAAGTTAAGAACGTCGACTAAGATAATAATTTAGATAAGAACGGTTATTCTAATAAAGCTAGTTACTCTAACGAAGATATAGATTTTAATAAAGAAAAAAACTACGTTACTTCGCCTTTGTTGGTTAACCTTAAGTTATAAGAGTATTTAAAGAGATTCGTAGAATTTACTAATTTAATATTTATTAAAAAATTCGCTTAAAAAATAATAACGAATAGCTATACTACTAAGAATTAAATAACGTAAAAAGATAAGTTTAAAACTAAACTTAAGACTATAACTTAAGATAACGTTAAATTTATAATAAACTATATAGATATAAAGTATAAGACTTTAGTAAAGAGTTTCGCTAAACTTCTAATTAATAAGCTTTAGCGAAATTAAGTATATTATAATTACTAAGAAGTAGAGTCGCGTTAGCTACTCGCGAAGTTAAATTTAACACTTAAGCTAAAAAAGAAGAAAGTATATAAGAAGCGTAAAAAGGCTAATAACGACGTTAAACTTTTTAATAACGATAATAAACTTCTTAGTAACGATAATAGACTTCTTAGTAGCGACGATAAAACTTTTAATAGTAGCGATAAAGCTTCTAATAGTAGAAGAGGTAAAGCTTCTAGTAGCGGCGATAAAGCTTCTAATAGTAGAAAAGGTAGAAACTCTAGTAGTAGCGATAAAGCTCTTAGTAGTAGAGAAAGTAAATCTAATAATAAAGATAAAAGTACTAGCGACGGCGATAAGAAGTTAAAAAAGAGGATTTGAGTAATTAATAAATAAGTATTAATAGCTATCGACTTAACTCCTAATTAACTAATTTCGCTAGTTTCTATTAGTCGCCGATTAAGCTACGTTTAGAAATAGCCTACTACTTTTGTAAAGTTTACTCTTAAGAGTAGCCTTATAAAGCTTACTTTTAAAGGACGTAAACTTAAAAGTGTCTTAGTAACTAAGAAGCCGAAGATAATTAATAGATAGTAGAAATAGCGAATATAAAATAAATGAAATAAAGGGATTAAAGTAAAATATACTAATATTACTTTATAATATTAAGTAAAGTTAAACTACTATAATAAAGTAGTAATACTCGAATCTAAGTAATTAAAATAACTAATATAAATAATAACTTAAGTTTAAACTAACTATTTTAAGTAATATTTTTTTTAAAATAAACTAACTAGTTTAAAATAATAATATTAAATTAGAAAGACTAGATTTATTATAATAATTATTTTAAGCTTAGCTTAATTACCTTTATAATACTATTTTGTAATAAGTTTAGTAGTACGAAATTAAACTTTTACCTTTCGTCTTTAGATATATCTAAACTACTATTTACTAACTTACTATTATTATTATACGCGCGATCCTCCTTTTAACTAATAATTATTTACTATAGATTATATACGATAGATAAGATATCGTATTACTTTTCGACTTTTATTAAATAAACTTCCTTTTTATTAAATTCTCTAAGCTTTTTAACGTATAACGCTACGATACTTAACTTTTATATATTATTAGCGTTAAATTCCTTCGATTATTTAACGCTTATATATACTTTCTTATATATACTATGTTTCTATAACTTATACGTAAATTATATTTTATCTAAAGTTATATTTAGTTTGGTATAACTTTTACTAATATACTTACTAAATTATAATTTAATAATTTTCTTAATAGATAAAGTAACTAGCTTAGTAGTAAATTACCGTTAAAAAGTAATAGAAGTATCGTACGTAGAGTTATAGTTATTCTTAATATCGATCGTAAAAGACGTATTAATATACTCTAAAGTAAAGTCGATAAGTTTCTACTTATAGTTAATAATAATATATCGGACGAGTTTAGAACGTAGTATTATTATCGATAACTTTTCGTTAGAAATATCTAGATAAAGGAACTAAGTAAAATATAATATCTTTAAGCTATAATTTTTACTTTTATCTTCGTAGAAAATCGGCGAAAAAATATAAATTAATTAGCGTAAAATACTATAATCGTCGATACGAATTACTTTAGTAAATATAAAGAATTACCGTACGACTTATATATACTAAACTATACTTCTAAACTTAATATTAATAAACGATAGATAAGTATCGTTATATAAGCTATTATACGTCGACTTAGAGAATAATAACTCTTCGACTTTAATAATATATTATTATAGTTTGTTTAGCTTTAACTAAAAGATAGCTTTATTTATCTTTTACGACGAAATATACTACTATTTAGTTAAACGAGTTTCGATCGTTTAAAAAAAAAACTAGTTGGAAAATATAAGTAAGCTATTATTAACTAAGTTTACGATAATAAAGGCTAATATTTTCGCAAAGTAACTATTCCTAAGGAAGTAAAACTTATAGAAATAGTCGATTCTATTTTATAAAATTTTACGAGATTTACCTAAGCTATAAGTATTAAACTCGACGATTAGCTAAAAAACATAGAATACTATTATAACGAGATTTATTTATATATAAAATAAACTAAGGATAAGGAAAAGCTAGCGCTTAGAGTCGTATATATTATATACTTTTAACTATAATAATATTATATAACGAATAAACGATATCGTCTTTTAATCGTTATAAATTAATACTAGTTATTAATTAAACGCTTTTCGTTCTATATTAAAGAGTCGAAGAAATAACGTATCGTAGACTTAATATATACTTAATATTTCATCTTCGTTCTTAAGGATCGTTAATATTTAAAGTATATAGCTTCGGTTATTTGCTAATCGTTAAATTTCGAGGAAAGTAGTAAAAGGAAATATATAATTATTAGGAGCTCGAAAAGCGAATATCGACTATATACCTTCTAACGAGATAAAATAAAACACATTTAGAATAAAAGTAAATATAGCTGTAAGATAAAGAATAATCTACTTAAATCGAAAAAGACAAGTTAAATACTATAACGATATATTAAAAGGCTTAGCGACGTTGTTATTAGTAATAAAGAAGTATATAATAAAGTTATTTATCGAATCTTTTCTTCTTATCCTAAGTCTTTATATACGTTTAAGGAAATTAAAGTTATCGTATATAATAACTATACTTAGATTAGATATAACTCGTTTTAAGTTAAGCTACTCTTCGTTAATTAACGAATTATCTAACTTTAAATAGTTTTAATTAATAAGATATATTATAATCTTCGACGTAATAGTTATTATTACTCGATTAGATACTTTATAATTTATACTAAAGCTAAGATTAGTAAAAGTATCTTAGATACGCTTAAGAACTTTACTACTTTTTAAATATAATTTAATAACGTTAATAATAAAGTTACTTATCGATAGTAAGAAACTTTCGTAAATAAGAATAACTATTATTATAATACGAAGTTTTTATATCTTATCTTTAGTCTTTTACTCTTTAAAAGACGTCTAATTACTTCGTTTATAACGGAATAACGTCGATAGTAGGTCGATAAGCTATAGCGTATACTATTATATAAAAGGCTAAGCTTTTAGAAGATTCTATTCTAACTATAATATATTAGATAACTCTTTAATAGTCGAAGTAGACTTATTATTAAAACGCTTTATAACTTTATTAAAGTTAGAGAAGGTATCGACTTTAATTAACGACGTAAGTTCTTTACATAGTTAAGAATAGAATATATTTAGATTATTAGCGTCCTTTTCGAAATAGATAAATATACTTATCTTAGTTAACACGTCGCGAATATTTTAGTATTAAAGCGCTTATCGAAACGCTTTTATTTGTATAAAAAGTCTCTTTTCGAATTTAAAGATACTATCGTTATTAAAGTTCGCTAGTCTAAACCTTATATACTACTACGATAAAAACTATAATATTCTAAACTACGAAGTATAAGAACTAAACTCCTTCTAATAGTTTAATATCGTTGTAATAGTAAACGAAGTAGTAGTATATTATAGCGAAGAAGAGTATATTAGGTTTTTATCCTTTTCCGAATAAAAGTTTATAATATTAAATAAAGTAAAGTTAGATAAGATTAACGTTAAGTTAAAAGTAATATCTATTAAAGTATAGTACTTTAACTAAGGAGTTTTAACGTAGATTGTCGAAAGTAATAGAAGCGCTTAATTAAACGCTTAGCTACTACGCTTAAAGCTAAAAGATAAAGTATAAAGAACTTAATTAGTAAAAGTATAAGGTAAAAAGGTACATTGTAGAACCGTAGAACGCTACAATTAGTTTAAGCTTCTAAGACTATTAGCTTATAGTTTTGCTACTTAAGTAGCTAACTAGATCGCTTCTACTTTTACTAACGTTATCGTTTTTACTATCGCTACTACTTTAGCTACTAACTTCTCCGTTACTTTTACACTTATTTCGGCTACTTTAGCTTCTTTTTTTACTCTTAAGCTTCGTTGCTTTTACACTTACGCTTTAATAGTTTTATCCTTAGACTTTAAAGAAGAAAAAAAAAAAATATAGCCTTTTAAAAAGAAAAAGAAATAGTAAAAGAAGAAAAAAGAGAAAAAGTAAAATACTTACTAAGCGTTACGTTATTTGTTTTTAGTTAAAGTTTTTAGTTAATTAACGTATCTTACTTTATAAAAGAAATTTAAATTTTTTAAAAATAATTACTATCTTTTACTATCTTTAATACTTGTAAATAAGTTTATTTAATATAAATATAAAATTATATTATTCTTCGAAACTATTTAATATAATAGAATTTACTAATTTAAATAATAATTCTTACGTCGATTCTAAGTATTTTACTTACTTAACTAATACTTTTTATACTTTACTTTTTCCTTAGTTAAATATATAAGTATATAGGATTTTTTTTACCTTTTATTCCTTATTACTTAATTCTTTTATTAGAAACGTTAGCTACTTATTATAAAATTTCTATCTTAATAAAAGGTTATTTATTATATACTTTAATATATTTATATAGAAGCGAAGGTATATCGTTGTAAATAAGCTAGAGAGTTTTACTATATATAAGTTAACTACTTTTTTTATATCGTATTTATCGTATAGCTAGTTTAACTTCTTTTTTAATCGTTAAATATAATAGTTCTTTAAGTTTAATTATATTTTATTCTTTACTTTTAGCTTTTCTATTAAACGTTTACGAATATTCGCGTTATACTTTTATCGTTACTATATTACTACTATCTAAGCTTACGCTTAGTTGGAAACTTACTATAGCTAGTAGAAGAACTTCTTAACTTAGTATTTTAATAATAATTCTAAGCTAATAAGTTATTTTACTTCTAAAAACGAAATATAATAGCTATACTATATAAAGAAGAAGCTTATACTTATAAACGAGCTATTATAATTATTAATAGCGATCTACGTTATAAAGAATAGCTTTACTTAGTCGAATTATATATAGTTAATATACGTTTATAAGTAAACTTATACCTTTTAGTTTATTTACTCTATTATACTATTTATTTATAAGTAGTAAATAATACTAAGCTACTATTTAACTCTAATAAGTTTATAAAACTTTTATTAAAAATAGCTAGTTTAGTTAGTTCTTTTATTACTTAAGATAATAATAAGTATTTTATAAAAGTAAAAATATACTTATATAAAACGTTTTATATACGCTTTTACTTTTATTAAATTTATAACTTTTAAAATAACCGTTTTCGTAAGCTAGTTAGTAATTACTTAGAAGCTACGAGCCTTCTTTTTCTTTAATAGTAGAAGGTTAGTTATAAAGTCTATTAATAGTTTTTTGTAAAACTAGTTTAAAATTAGTAGAAGTTTAAGAAACTTACTTTTAAAATCTTTATTATATTTAATATAGTAGTAGATATCGTAGTTATAGATAAATTACTATACTTATTAGTATAGCTTTAGTTAGTAAAAGTCTTAAGTTATTAAAGTTTATATTACGTTACGCTTAAGGTAGCTACTAAGGTACGTATCGTAAGTCTATTATATTAACATCGTACGTAATACGTTAAAGTAACTAATATTTTCGCTTACTTCGCTTAATTAGTAACTTTTAAGTACTTATATTCTTTTTTAATATATTAAGTAGCTAAAAGTATTAATAACGTAATTTAAAAGCTATACTTTTAATTATAATAAAAGGAAGATGAAGTAATACTTTTCTTTAAGTATTACTAAGTATATTACGTAGAAAACCTTATCTACGTCTATTATTTAATTTTAAAAGCTTCGTAGCTTTTAGTTTTTAGAAAAGATTTAATACTTAGGAAGCTATTCCTAGTTAGCGTTTATTAGCTTTATTATTATAATTCTTATAAGAGCGACGTTATCGAGTAATTAAAACTTTAACGCTATTATTAAAATAAGTTATAAAAAACGCTTCTACTTTCTCTTATCGTTTTCCCTTAATAAATAATCTTAGTTTTTACGAGAGAAAGTATTTAATACTATTATATCTTTATTAAAGTAGTATTAAAGCTAAAACTAGTATCGAAAGAGTAGTTTAGCTTATTTAGCTTACTATTTAAAGAGCTTTTACTAAGTTATAAAGTATTAGAAGTTATAATAGTTAGTTACTACTATAAAACCTACGTAGTTATATAGCTTTATATTTTATTATTCTAAGTAATAGATAATAACTAGTAATTCTTTATTATAAATAAAGTAGTTAACTTCTACTAAGCTAAGCTTTTAAGAGTAATAAGCTACGACTTTCTTCTTCTTTTACTTATTTTCTTATAATAGTACTTCCTTTAATACGTATTTAGAGTAGTCGACTTCGAAGAAAGTTAAGCGTTCTAAGTCCTATTACGTAAGGATTAAAGTATATGTAAATAAACGCTTTAGCTCTTCAAAGGCTTTCTATTAGTCTAATCTTTAGCGGAAGAGTATACTTTTCTTTATTAAAGCTATTAATAATACTATTACTTTGGAGAAGTAAATAATAAATATATAATAATAGTTAGCGAATCCTACAAAGCTCTTTACGCTTATAGTTGATATAAAGAAAACTTATTTCGTAATAGCTTTAATTTTCTCTAAGTCGGCTATTATACTTATCTTTACTTTAATAATAAACTTAAGGTACTTTATTTCTATTACTACGAATTTATACTTCGCTAAGTTTAAGTATAGATTTGCGTTTCGTAATTATTTTAATATACGATGTATTTGTTAATTATACTCTCGTTTACTTTTACTAGTATAAATTAATATATCGTCGATATATACTATAGCGACGTAGTTTAGGAACTTATAAAATACAATATTAATATACTATTAAAAAGTCGCTAGTACTTTTAATAAACTAAATAGTATAACTATTTATTTAAATAAACTATAGTAGATATAAAATACTATCTTCTATTAGTCGTTTTTTTTTATACGTAGCTTATAAAAAGCTACTACTACGTTTAGCTTAGTAAACTACTTTACGTTTACTAAATTTCGTAAAGTTTCTCTTATTAATAGAAATAAGTAGTAGTTATTATAAGTAACTACGTTAAAGTTATAATAATTATAGTAAAACTAAACTTCTTTATTTAGCTTTTATACGAAGAATACTAGTACTTTTACTTTAAAATTACTAAGCTAAATATACTTTTATTTTAAAAAATTACTTAAAGTTTTCCGTAAGACTAATAGCTTATCTTAAGATATTTCGTATAAGAAACTTTATAGTAGTAAAAGGTTATTCTCGTCCTTATTCTTCTTAATTTCGATACTATAGTTTATTTTTAAGTAATAAAGTAGTAAAGCTATAGCTTTATTTAGTAACTAAAAGAAAAATAAGTCGTAGAACTATGATAAAATTATACACTTAAGATCTTTAGTAGAAATCTCTATCTTAAAGCGTAGTACTTTATTAATATCCGCCGCGGAGATAGCTTATACAAAGGTATATATTATAGTATAATTATACTTTTTACGTATCTTTTGTACTTTAGTAACGAAGGTAAATACTTATACTAAGTACTTAGCTTCTATCTCCTTTATAAGTATTAACTTCTCTTCGTTACTTAAAGTAAGTACGTTAATACTTATTCTTTTATAACGTATTCGTTATAAGTATAAGATTAAATACACTTTATTATAAACTATTTATAGTAGTCTTAAGATTAATAAGTATTTTAACTAAAGTATAATATATATATATATTAACTATAAGAACTCGTTGAGTTTAATTATTATATATATTACTCTTATGATTTTAGAGTCTTTTATCTTTTTAAATAAACCTTTTACAATATATCCTTCGATAAGTATTAGTAGAAAGTTTAGCTTTTAAAATAATTACTCGTTAATAGCTACGTAATACTTATACTTATTATCTACTAATAAGTAAAAGAGATAAGTTCTATTAATAATCGTACTTACGAATATACTATCTTCGTTTATTTTAGATTTGTAGTAGTTTTACTATTACTAAGCTTCTTTTAAAAGCTTTGGAGCTCGATTATACTTCGAAGCTACTTTTTTTCTTACTTTGTATCTAACTTTAAAGAGTTACCTTCTAATTCCTTTATTTCCTTTAAGAAGAGATATATAGTAGTAATATACGTAATTACTATAATTATATTCTTAAGGTAAAAAGCGAAATAATAAAGGTAACTAGTAACGAAATAGCTACTATCGCTATACTTAATATAAAGGTTCGATTTCTTACGTTAAGTATAAATACTAGTTTCGACTTAATAAGCTTGTAGTACTATATTAAGTATAAAGGAAAGTAAGAGATTATAAGAATTACGCGATTTATAAGATATCTTCTACTTAGCGTATAAGCTAACTATAACTTAACTTCGAATAATCTTTAACTTTAGCTTTACTTTTAATTCTCTACTATATAAACTACTACATAGATTATCTAGTATACTTAATAGAATATAGCTAAGTAAAGCCTAAGCTAGTATTATAATATTATCTCTCTTTTTACTAAAGGCTAGTCCTTAGCCTTTGTTTAAGTAAAAAGAAAAAACAATACTACTAATAGTATAAATTAATCTAGTAACTCTTAGGTAAAAAGGTTATACCCTCGGGCGCTATATCTAATTAAGTTACTAAGTACTTAGTCTATTAGCCTAATAGATATTACTCTACGCTTAAATCGTTATTAGTTAACTTAGTAAATTAGATTATACTAGTATTTACTTCCTTTAATCGTAGTTTTAATTAACTTATATAGTTACTATAACTATCTTATCGTATCGCTATCTTTCTTATCGTATTACGTATTATCGAAGTAAAGTTAAATATAAACGTAAGATTATAATTAATATATAAGTATATTTTCGATAGTAGCGTTTTTAATTAAATTTAATTACTATTATTTACGTACTTTAGTTTTCTTTAATTTAATAATACTTTTGTTTAACACTAGCTTATTGTTATTAAGATAATTCTTTATAGCGACTTTCTATTTTATAATTTACTTTTATCGTCGTAGACGTTTAACGTTAAACTACTATCCCCTACTATAGTATTTACTATAGAAACGAAACTAATTTAATTATTACGATTTAGAACTAATTAATAGTAGTAGAAATACTAACCGAGCCGACTATACTTTCCTACGATAACTTCGATTTGGTATTAATAAAGGTAGTATAAGTCCTTCAACTCTTCTTCTTCGGCTCTAACTTATCTTTTAACCTTTATACAGCTTTTATATAGTATTCCCTTTTTAGAGTATTTATCTCAGTATAATCCTTTTTAACTAGGCTTTTAAGCTTAGCTACGTATCCGCTTATCTCTTTTACCTACTTCCTATTATCGCTAGCGATCGCTTCGAATACTTTAATTAGTAGCTTAAAGGTGATTTTCTCGTTAAACGCCCCGGCTAGTTTAGGGAAGTAGATCGGGATAGTTACCTAATCCTACTTGTGCCTAGGGACAAGGACCTTAACTTTATACGTAGTAAAGCGGTCTATCGCGGCTACGGTTTTAATTAGAGGGTTAGCTTCGTAATAGCTTCGACGAAGGTATTACTTATTAGTAGTTTTTGAAGTTGTTAAATTGTAAAGAGTCCTAAGGTTATTTAGCGAGTATAATAGTCTTTATAACTAGTTAGACGTAGTTAACGAAGGTAGTTAAATAAATCGACTAGTTTATAGTAGTTAGTTCAGGCGATTAATAAAAGTAGTAGAATTAATCGATACGCGGCTATTTATACTTATCTCTCTAAAGTAGCAAGCTTACGTAGCTATAGTTTATAGGCTATTTTAAGGTTTACGGTTGTAACTCGTTCGGTAAAGCTATTAATAAATTCTAAGTTTACGTATACAAGGGTTTCGAAGCTAAAATAAAAGTTACTATACGAAAATAAGTATAAGTATCTACTTAACTATATATTTTATTATGTTCCAAAAAGGCCGCTTTTACTTACATAGCATTTAGCTAAATACTTTAAAATAATTTACTTCTATTACTATAAACGCGTTAGTAGTTTTACTTTTTTAAAGTTTTATTAATAGTATACTTTTAATATTTTAGTTATATTCTTAAAGTTCTTTACTAAGTATTACGTTTCGTTAGCGTTTTAGCTTTTTTATTAAACTTAGTAATATAGTTTCCTTTGTACTAGCTTCGAAGCTAGTATTTCCTAAACTTTCTATTTTAGTTTATTATCGATATTCTCTAAGTTAAGATTCTTATAAGTTTACTTAAGTAGTAAGTTATTAGTGAATCGTCGAAGATAATTAGTATAAAATAATTTAAAGCTTTTCTAGTCGTTTAGTAAGTTAAGTAAGTAAAAGTAACTTAACTTCTTTAGAATAATATATTAGCTCTTTGTTATAAGGAATTCTAGTTTATCGTTAAGGTAATTAATTATAATAGCGTACGTTTTTCGGATAATATAAACTTTATCTTCTACGCTAAAGTTTAGTTTATAGTAGTAAATATTAGCTTAAGTATATATTTATTCCTAAGCTTTGCTTATTATTTACTATACGTATTTAATATATTTTTAAATAGTTTTAACTACTTATTATACTTCTTTTCGATTAAGATATTCTAAGCGTAAAATATTTATCTACTCTTATATTCACTTCTCTTAGTTATAAAGCTTTAGTATAAGAAAACCTATTATTATTTTATATAGTTAAAGCTTAGTATTTTCGTAAAGAGTTTAGTTTTATACGTAGTTAAATGTTAAAAGAGCTTTAGACTAGTTATCTTAGTAGTAGTTAATAAATATTTGTAATTTCTAATCGATTAACGTATTAATTATCTTAGCTTATTTTACAGTTTAGGAATATTTAAACGATAATAGTTTCTAATTAACGTTAGAGATTCGAGAAAGTTCGTTTATAAAGTTAAATATAAATTATAATCCTTAGTTACTAACGATAGTATTAAAAACTCTAATTATTCGAAATAAGCCTTTGTAGAATATCTAAGTTATATTTTAAAACGTAGTTATTTTATAATAAAATGTTAACTATATTCTTTTACTTAATTAGTTTATAATTGTTAAAATATTATCAAAACTATATTTATCTTTAAGTATACTTTTGAAATCGACTACGAAGTTTTACTAAAGACGTTATAATATTAGAAGTAACTATAATAGTCTAAGAGTTTTATTTCTAAGTAACTTCGATACTTTATATACGTAATTATTAACGTATTAATTAATATCTAAACTTATACTTAGCTACTAAAATTCCGCTTATATTAGCTTCTTAGTTTTGTTTTTTTCTAAGTAGCTATTAGTTAATTTGTTATAAATCTCTTTAATTACTTTAGTTCGTAAATTATCCTTTACTAAAACGACGAATCGTCTTAGCTAAGTAAGTAGAGTATTATTAAAAATAAAGAGCTTATCGTTATTATTTAGTTTAGCTTTTTTGTAATAAACTTTTAGTTTTAAATCTTCTTTATTAACTTAAATTAGTAGATTTATAAACTCGTATCTTAATAGCAAAGGCGAGTCGATATTTTCGTTTAAGATTATAATTAGTATTAGATTGTAGTTAATAGCGTTAATAACGATCTTTTCTCCTCTTCGTAGTAGAGTAGCGTTATTATTATAATTAGTAAAGTAGAAAATTTATATATTTTAGTAAGCTTTTTTCTTAGCTTTAAGTATTATAAAGTCTTTAGCTTTATAAGATAAAGTATTAACGCTTTTATTTTAAGATTCGAAATAATATATAATAATGAAATTATATTAGGCTAGTATTTCTACTTAGCTAGCTTAGTAAATATTTAATTACCTTTTAGTATTATAGTATTTAAGAGCTTTATAGTCGGTAATAGTAAAGAATAGTGTTTTCTAAAATTCGATTAATTTAGCTTTTTAATATTAAAGTACTTATACGACTACTATTAGTTCTTTGTTTTAGATAAAGTAATTTAATTCTATTTTTTATATCGTTTTTAAGAAGTATCTTACTAGGTACTAATCTTTAGTATCTATTTACTATTGTAATAAAACGCTACTTATAATACTATTTAAAGCGTTAGTCTCTAATTAAGTTAGTAAGTCGTAAGAAAAGTATTGTAATACTAATATTAATAAAAGTTAAGCTTTAAGTTTATTAAAAGCTTTTTAGTATTTTAATATTTATTTAAATTTTACGCTTTTATTCGTTAGTATACTAAGTAGTTTAGCTATTCGTCTATAGTTTTCGACGAAATGTTAGTAAAAGTTATAGAATTCTAAGAATAACTATATTCCTTTAACTATAGTAGGTACTTCTTATTCTTTAACAACGTCGATTTTATTTAAGTTTACCGTAATACTATTTACGCTAATAATAAAGCTTAGGTACTTAGTTATAGTAACGTAAAACTCGTATTTCTCGATATTAGCTTATAATTTTATAATTCGAAGTCGTTCGAAGACTTTTTTAACATACTCTTTATACTTTTTAAAGTTGTTTAAATATATTAATATATCGTCGATATACGTAGAGTAGAAATCGTTTAAGTATCTTATAAGAATATCGTTAATATACCTTTAAAACGTAGAAGAGCTATTAGTAAAGCTAAAAAGTAATACTTTATATTTGTAAGTATTATATCTTATCTTAAACGTAGTTAATTCCTTTACGTTAAAATATATTCGTATTTAGTAAAAAGCTTATTATATATTAATTTTAAAGAAGATCTTAGCTTTATTAATCTTAGAAAAGGTCTTATCGATTAATAGTAATAAGTATCGATCTTTTTATATAATAGTATTTAATTTTCGGTAGTTAATATAGAAATAAAAACTTTTTCTTTTAACTTTAAGTATAAATAATATAAGTACCGCCTAAGGTATATTACTACTAGTAATAAATCCTTTTCGTAGATAATTAAGAATATATTTTCGATAAGTTTTAGCTTCTTCTAAAGATATTTTATATAATAAACTATAACTTAGCTTTTTTAGTAAGTATTCTCCTAAGTTAATCTTATAATTAATATTTATATAAGCGTTTAAAAGTACGTTAGATTATACTTTATTAAATACGTTTAAGTATCGATAGTAAATTCAAAGGACTTTTCTTTTAATTTTATTTATAAAGTTTTCCTTTTTTAAAAAAAGTTCTTAAGTAACTTAAATATTTTAAATATATTAGTTTACTTCGTAAAAGCTAGTAATACTTATATACAACTTCTTTACTATTCGTTTAAATACTTTAGCGTTAATAATAGTTATATTTTATCTATTTTTAATAAGCTAGTTAACATTAGCTAAAGTTAAAGTATCTTCTTATACTAATAAGTAAGTTAAGCGTCGAAGTAATTATTTTAACAAGTTAAGATATAATTGTTTATTTATTTTCCTTAAGTATTAACTTTAAGAGTCTCAACTTCGCTACTTTATAAGTTTGCGAATCTCGAGTTATAAGCTAAAAAAGTCTTTAGTATTTAAGAAAATAGTATTAAAGGATTAAGTAAATCGAAATATACCTTTTCTTTTTATAATTTAGCCTTCGCTAATTACTTATTAATACTATCGTATTTGTTTTAAAGCTATTCTAACGTTAGAGATTTTTATTAGTGAGTTTTTATATAATAGTTTACGTAGCGATTTTAATTATACTTCTTATCGTTAGTAAAAGCTTAGTTTCGTCGTTTAATATTAAGTTAATAAGTAAAGTTAGCTAATAGCTAGCTTTTATTATTTAACGAAATATTAGTATCGTAGAAGTTTAGTAATTAGTTTAAGGGAAATAATAAACGTCGTTGTTTAATATTAATTATTACGTTATATTCTTTAAATTACTTTCTTTTTATAATAATATTATACTTTATATTAAAGATAATATACTATTTGTTTATTACTCGTTAGTTTTATAATCGAAGATAAGTATATAGTAATATATTTGCTATTTAGGCTTATTTGTTACTAAATTCGATAATAACTCTTAAGTAAAAGTCTATTTTAGTTAGTATTTGTAATAATTAATATATTTTATAAGCGAAGGAAATATTAATAAAAATATAGCCGTTTGCTTTAAAATCGAGTAAAGCTTTTATAAAGAGAGATTTTCTATTAAATACTAAACTATAAGTAGTAATAAGCTATAAGCTACTTAATAGCTTATTTAGAAAGTTATTTAATTATATATATACTACTATTTCGCTTTTAAAGGAATTATTATTTTTAATCTTAGCTTTTATCGATTTCTTCTCTAAGAAAGAGTTATATTTCTCTAAAATCGTTAATTTTTCGACTTATTAAAGCTTTTATCTAAAGTTATATTAGCCTTTTCTACTTTATTTTTATTTAACTTTATAATATTATACTTAGTAACGATAGTATCGATTTAAGCTTTACGTAATACTTATTTATCAAAGTAGTCGTAAAATATATAATTAATCTTTTCGTAGTTAAAGTACTTACTTTTTATAATAAGCTTATAAATCTAGTCTAAAGTCTTCTTAGTAAAACGTTTTAACAAAGTATTTAATATTCTAATATTAGAAAAAGTAGTACTAATATTAGTATAACTTTAATTATTACTATAACGATAGAATCTATTATTACTTTTATTTAAACTTCTTTTTAAAAGTATAATAGTAATAAAAATCTTATCTTTCTTTAGCTTATAAGTTAAGACGATTTATACTCTTAAGGTAATATATTAATTGAATAATATAATAAAGTTTATATAATCTTAAATAAGTTTATTAAAGATAAATAGTAGAATTTTACGCTTAAATTCGGATTTTTATTTAATAGTAAACTTATAACTTTAGCTAGCTAAACATATAAAAGTATATAGGAACTTCGTATAATCGTCGCTAGCTTTTATACGAAAGTTGTTAAATTTCTCTAATACTTATTCTAGCTCGTTAAGGTTATAGTACTAGGTTTAGAAGTAATCGAAGAGTTCCTTAAATGATTTAATTATATTAAAAGAATATTCGTCTAAGTAGAAGTAAAGATTCTTTATAATTTTACTTTAAATTCAGCTTTTAATATAAGTTTATTTAGCGAAGTTATCTATGAAATAGTCGTTATTAATACGTAGCTTCTTCTTTATCTATTAGTATTAGATACTGAAAGATATTATATCTTTAGTTTTATCGTTATAAAACTTAAAGATATTTACTTTAATATTCTACTAAACTTTTATATTATTTACAATATAGTTTAAATACAAAGTTATACTTTTTTTAATCGACTTACGTTTACGTCGAAGTAGTAGTTTATATTAAAAGAATATAAAACTAAGATAGTTATCGTAGTAGTTATCGGCGCTGTTTACGTTAAACTTACTAATTTTAGTTAGTACGTTTTAAATCTTTTTCTTAAAGGCGTTATTTTTTATATTTACTTATTAGATTATCTAAGCGTAATTCGCGATAGTATTTTTTATTTCTTAAAGCTTCTCCTTATAGCCTTAGAATTTAACTAAGAGCTAATTTATTTTAGCTATTGTAAGTATAATAGTTTCTTCGCTTAGTATTTCGCTAAGTAATAGAAGTATAAAATAGTTTTTATTTTAGAGTTATTTTCTTAAGTTAGTAGCTTATTTATATAAAATACTTATATTAACGTTTATCTTAGCAGCTATAACGTAAAGCTTATTATTTTATATTTTATATATATTTATTATAAAAACTTGTAACTTTATCTTAATATAAAAAGTATATAAGTCTTTTTTAAAGAGTTTCTTAAAGTCTTTATATATAACTAAGTCGTAGTAGATTACTAGTTTACCTTTAATCTTCTTAGCTTTCTTTAATATATAAGCTAATATAAAGGTATATAGGAACATAAGCTTATTCTTCTTTGTATAATAAGCGTTAGCTAAGTAAGTTATCTTTTAAGTATAATCTTTAACGAAGTTTGTAGCTATTATAAAGTATTTCTAATAAGCTAAGTCGCGAGAGATTTTAGTAGTAAAAGTATTAAAGTCTACTTTATTTTAGTTCGTAACTTAGTAGCTCGTTATATTATTATTATTATCGGCTCGTAGTATAGTTATATTAACGTTATAATCTTTAGTAGTTAGAAAAGATCTTTAAATATTAGATCGTCGTCGAAGTAATATTTTAGTACGTCGCTTAAGTCGAAGAAGCGTACTATTAAACTCGTCTTTAGTAAAGCGAACTTCTTTTTATTATTTTATTAAGAGTTTAGTAACGTTTTCTCCTTTATTATATTTATTATCGAAATAGTAATTAAGGAATTTACCTTTATTAAAGATAAATAATCTAGTAGTTCGCTTACTTATAGCTTTTACGTTAAGACTATTAGTATTACTATTATTCGATTTCGTTATCGTATCAAATAATAGAGTTAATAAAGTTTAAAGTTTTTACTTAACGTATTTTACGTAATATAATATCGTATATGTTAAAATATAAGTATCGTTTATAATTTACATTAGTAATACTACTAATTTAGTTTTAATTTAAATTAAAGTTTAATATCATCTTAGATATATAAATAGTAAGCTAGTTTTAATATAATAGTTTAAATAGAATAGAGAAATAAGGTTTTAATATAACTATTGTAAAGTTTATAAGAAAACTAGCTAAAGAGTAAGAAAGTAGGAAATTGCGAAAATCGCGTAATTTATAAGATATCTTCTACTTAACGTATAAGTTAACTATAGCTTAGCTTTGGATAATCCTTAGCTCTAGCCTTACCCTTAATTCCTCGCTACACAGACTACTATATAAACTATCTAGTACACCTAATAGAATATAGCTAAGTAGGGCCTAAGCTAGTACTATAATATAGGAATTAGTTATTTTCGTAGCTTAGCGTTTATTATTTTATTAAGTTAAACGACCTTCGACTAGTCGTTCTAGTTTTCTTCTTTTACGTTAGAAAAAACTTATTAGAACTTAGTAATAAAAGAAGTAAAGGTAATACTTTCTTTCTACTATAAAGTCTTTAGCTAATACTACGTTACTTTTTATTCGAGTATTTCTTCGTATAAAGTATTTAAGTACTTTATTAGCTTAGCTAAGTTATACGTACTAATAGTACTACTACTTTAGTAAAATATAGTAATATTTTATTAATAGCGTTAGCTTAAGCACTAGTTAGCGTTATACTAAGCTACTTCGTTATCACTGAATAAATCGTAGTTGAACTAGAGTTTCTTTTATATTTAAAAGGCTTAAAAGTAGTAGCGTTTATAATTATTGTTAAATACCTTTAACTAAGATAATAACTTACGGCGTATTACTATTAAAGCCGCTAGTTCGCTACTAGTCGTATTAGTAGAAGTTACTATACCTTATACTAATATAGTTATTATCGAAAGTACTACGAGTATCGTTATTAATTTTATTAATATTACGTTAATATAAGTAAGCTAATCGTCGACTACTTACTACTATTTATCTTACTTTTATTAAAGCTTAGCGTTTAACTTTAATTACTTTTACTATTACTAGAGAGCTATATTCTCTTATAACTAATAAAAGCTTTAGTTTAGAACTTTTACTTATTACGTTTTTATTTTATAAGCGATCTTTTATATTAAAGAAACTACGTTAAGTACCTACTACTTAAGCGTTACAAGTACGTTTAAGTTTATTACTACTAAAGGGCTATATAGTACCTTCTTCTAACGGTAGATTCGAAGATATATAAAAGGGTTATACGTTCTTTGTTTAAATATATAACTTTAAATAAGTTTATCTTCGAATAAAGAAGAAAAAAAAGAAAAGGAAACTACGTAGTAGCGTAGTAGAGTTTTGTAAGAAAACTCTATAAAAGCTTACTAGCTACAATTACGTAAGCGTAAGCGTATGTACTTTTGTACGTATAGCTATACGTACGCCGCTAAACTTAGTACTAGAGTCTAAGTTTTAACTTAAGTTTTAGTTTATTATACTTAAATACCTTTAATTCGAGTACGTTAATAAAAACGAATTCGAAGAAGTACTAATCGAATATACTACTTTAGAAATAAAATTTAAAAGTAACTTCGATACTTTTAAGAACTACTTTATACGCTTAGCTAGTAAATATTATAAGAATAAAGAAAATTAAAAAGCTAAGTTTTACTATAAGTTCCTTTTAAGTTTAAAAACTACTTTAGCTACTTTTTATATTAATACAAGTTTTACTTTTAAAGACTTTACTAATCGTAGTTCCTAAATCGCTTATATTTATAAGTAAGCGAATATTATTTAGAGTATTTAGCTAAACGCTACATAAGTAAAAGTAGCCTTTTTAAGGTATAATAGAATATATAGTTAAGTAGATACTTATACCTATTTTCGTATAATAATCTTTATCTTAGCTTCGAAACTATACTTCGTATATATAAACTTAGAACTTATTAATAGCTTTACTAAACGAGTTATAATTATAAACTTTATTTTAACTTATAAACTATAGCTACGTAAGTTCGCTACCTTAGAGAAATAAATACAAATAGCTACGTATAAACTTATTTACTAGCTAATTAAGTTTCTTATACAAGTCTTTTTATCTTTATATCGATTAATTTTACTACTTTTATTAATCGCTTAAACTAACTATTATAAACTAATCTATATAATAAGACTTATTACGTTTTACATCGATTTATTTAATTACTTTTATTAACTACGTTTAACTAGTTACAAAGACTATTATATTTACTAAGTAACTTTAAAACTCTTTATAATTTAATAACTGTAAAAACTACTAATAAATAATATCCTTTACGTCGAAACTATTATAAAGCTAATCTTTCGATTAGAATTATAGCTGCGATAGACTACTTTATATATAAAGTTAAAGTCTTTGTCTCCGAGCGTAAGTAGGATTAAGTAACTCTTTTAATCTACCTTTTTAAGCTAGCTGAAGCGTTGAACGAAAAGGCCGTCTTCGGGCTATTAATTATAGCTTTTAAAGAAGTTATTCGTAACGATAAAGAGTAGCGGAAAGAAATAAGCGAATACGCAAGTTAACTCCGTAGCTTAGTTAAGAAAGAGTATACCGAAATACGTACTACGGAGAAGGTGTATTATAAAAAGGCTATATAGAAGTTAAAAGCTACGTTAAAGCCGAAGAGGAAAAGTTAAAAAATAAAGAAAAAAGAGAAGAAATATACTTAAGAATATTATCTACTTTTATTAATACTAAGTCGAAGTTATCGTAAAAAGATATAGTTAGTTTAGTTAGTATTTCTATTATTAATTAGTTTTAAATTATAATAATTAAATTAGTTTCGTTTTTATAATAAATACTATAGTAGAAGATAGTAGTTTAACGTCGAATACTTACGATGAAGTAAATATTATATATAATATAACTCGAACTTCGATAGCTAAAGCTACAATTACTATTAAGAAAACGATTACGTCTACTTTAATAAATACGAAATAGTATATTACTACTATCTTAAAAAGAATAACTCGTAAACGTATACTTATTAAAAAGCTAAAAAAGCTTATTACTAAAAGATATTACTTTAACTATAAATAAACTAGTTATATTACTTACGAATACTTCGTAAAAGTATATATATATATAAAATCTTTCGTATTAAAAAAGAAAAAAGGTAAAAAAGAAAGTATAACGTTAAAACTTAGCAATTGTAATATACTTCGTAAAAGTATAGCTTACTTTACTAAATCGTTAAGCTTGTATTTAAGCTATTATTAATAAATATAGCGATAACTTTATAGATAAAATTAAGATAAGAAAGGTTTTTAGCGAAGTTAAAGAAACTAAAGAACTAAAAAACTAAATACTTTAAAAAATAAAGACTTTTTCTTAAAGAACGTATTACTTATCGTAAGTATTAAAGATACCTTTAAGAATATATTATACGACTTCTTCTCTTATTACTTAAGAAAAACGTCTTTAATAGTAACTAATACTATAGCTTATAATAAAATATCTTTAACTATTAAAAATACTTTACTTAATATAAAAGTAAATAATTACTTATTTGTAAATACTACTTTTGCTAAATAACTAAAGAAATATCTATAACTAGATATTATTATAAGATTTAAATTATCTTTAATTAGCGATTTTAATAATAAATTATATTAATAAATTGAAATAATTTTACGTAAATATCTTTAAATATAAAATCGTATAATATAAAATATTTATTTTTTTATTATTAATATAAAGTATAACTTAATTATTAGTTGTAAATAGTTTACTACTTACGATATTTTTGTAAACTTTTAATACTAGCGTTTAGTATTTTCTTTTAATTAAAGACTAGATAAACTAAATAACTTTAAGTTAAATAAGTTATTAATAAATTTATAACTCGACTTAGTATATAATGTAAATTTACGCCGAAGGGATATTACTTTTAAAAAAGAATTATATTATCGTAAAGTTAACTATTACTATAATCTAAAGTATACTAAAGTCTTAGATTAAATATAATAATATATAAAAGAACTTTATAATAAAAAGCGTTATAAATTATAAAAATAAGCTAACGACTAGCTTATGCTAATAACGTATCTCTTTAACTATTATTATTTTACGAATAATTTAAATTTTTCTTAAGGAATTTTAAAATGTTTTTTCTTCTTAGAGATAATATAAATAAAATAATACTTACGCTTTTTACTAATTTCGTTTCTTTTACCTTTTATAATATATATTATTATTCCGAAGAGATTATAATTAACTTAATCGATTTATAAAATTATTAACTTAGCTATTATTAGTATTACTTTATTAAAACTTTTAATAAAGAAGTTATATATTAAAGTAATAAACTTATACGAAATTAACTAGTTTATTTAAAAAAAGTAGTAAACTTACAATATAGCTTTTACTAAAGATAGTTTAAAACTTCGTAAATAAGTATTAAAAATAATATTTAAATACTATTATAACTTATTTAATAACTTTAGTAAAGTAAAATCGAATAAATTATTTTTATTAAAACTTTATAATTATAAAATTAAACTAAAAGAAGAGAAATTAGTAAATAACTTTTCTTATAGTTTATTATATAAAATATCGATTAAAAAATTAAAAGTTTACTATTAATATATTATTAAGAACTTATTTAAAAGATTTATTAAAACTAACTTTATATTATAAATAACGCTTATTCTCTTTATACTAAAAATAAACGAAAAATTATAGTTTTATATCGACTATAAAAAGCTTAACGTTATTACTAAGAAAGACTAATATCTATTACTTTTAATTAAAGAAACCTTTTTACGTATATTTAAGATAAAAGTCTTTTTAAAGATTAATATTTACTAAGTCTTTTACTATATTCGAATATACTTTAATAATAAAGAAATAACGACTTTTTATATACGTTATAATATATATAAATATAAAGTTTTACCTTTTAGTTTAATAAATAACTTTTTAACTTTTTAATATTATATTAATAAAGCTTTAATAAAATATTTCAACGACTTTTATAACGTATATATTAATAATATATTTATCTTTTCTAATTTAATTAAAGAGTATTAAATTTATATTTATTATATATTAAAAAGACTAAAAGTAGTAAGCTTTTAATTTAACTTTAATAAATATAAATTTTATATTACTTAAACTAAATTTTTAAGGTTTATTATTAAAACTAATAAGATTTCGATTAACTTAAAAAAGATTAAAGTAATATAATATTAGTAATAGCTAAAGAATATTCGAAAAGTATAATTCTTTTTTAGTTTTTATAATTTCTATTATAAGTTTATTTAAAATTATAAATATATCGCTAAGCTTTTTAATAATTTAATTAAGAAAAATATCCTTTTCGACTAAGTAAGTAACTATTAAAATACTTTCGAATAGCTTAAGTCTTATTTACTCTCTACGTTAATTTTATAATACTTTGTACTTAGTTTACTAATACGAGTAGAAACTAATACTTTAGAAAAAGTTATTAAAAATATACTTTTTTAGAAAAATCTCTTCGATAATAAATAATACTTAATAGCTTTTTTATCTAATATTATATTTAATACTAAGATATAATACTTTATTTATAATAAAGAGCTTTTTACTATTGTAAAAGTATTAAAATACTAACGTACTAAGTTAATTAAAATATAAGCTTAAGACTTTAAAGTTATTATAAACTACTAAGCTTTAGAATACTTTAATACTAAGTAAAAGTTTAATAAGCGATAAGTTTATTAAAATAAGCTAATAATATAGTATTATTTCTTCTTAATTTATTATCTTAGTACTTAAAATATAGTAGTTAACGTGTTTTCTCGTAAAATTAAAAACGTTAAAACTATTAAAAGTAAAATAAAATAAGAATATATTATAGTTATATTTAAAAGAGCCGACTTAGTTATAAATATCGCTTTAATCGTTAACTTAGATAATATTTAAGTACTTATAATATCCAAAGTCTAATTAACTAACGTAGTCTTTTAAGCGAATTAGCTTAATAATACTTTTAAACCTTTATAATATTATATAAAAGACGAACTAAATAACTTATTTAAGCTCTAAGGTAGCTATTATTTAACTTTTAATAAATAACTCATTATCTTAAAGACTAATAACCTTTATACTAAACTATTAGAAGAAATTTATAAACGTTTAACGATAATATACTTAAAACGAAATAAGATTTAAAAACTAGTTTAAGTATAATATTAGTAGAAAAGTATAAGTACTAATATTATTTATTATATTACTAACTACTTATATTACTCTTTAAAAGTCTTAAGAGATAAAATACTAAGTTTATTATACTTACTCTTTATATTATAGAAAAACTAGTAATATATTATAATAAATTTTAAAGAAATACTAAAAGATAAGATTTTAAGTTATAATAACTTAATAGTTATAATTAATAAGTTCTTTAAAACTTTATACTTAATACTTTATAATACTATAATTATAGTAAAGAAAGTAGCTTTATTATATTATTAAAAGCTTTACTATTATTATAAACTATTTAAAATAGTTATAAGTAACTATAATTTTTAATTTCTCGCTAACTTAATAAATAAACTATTAAAGATATTAAAAATTAACTAGAAATACTTATCTTTTAAATACTTTTAAATAGCTAAATAAATAAAAATTATAAATTAATATATCGATTAACGATTAAAGATATTTATTAACTACGTTTAATTCTTTTCGAAGCTAAATAACTTTTGTAATCGTTTAACTTCGATTAGTAATATAAGATACTATAAAGTAACTTAATAACTTATTTCTATTAACGATATTACTTCTTCTTTTCTTAAAATCTCTTAATTAACTTTCTACTCTTTTACTATCTTTTAGTAATATTAACTACTAGTTTTAACTATAGTTTAATCTTTTTAAATACCTTTTACTTTAAATAAGCTTCTAAGAACTTATCTTCTTTCTTATCTTTACCTAAGACCTTCGTTATATTAAAGTCGAAGACTAAGTACTTAAGCTTAATAATAAGTTAAAGATAAGTTTTATTTATATTAAACTAAATCTTTTCTTTAGTAATCTCGATATTCTTAGTAAGACTAACGTTTTTGTAACGTATAACCGAATCCTTCTTAAGTATACTACGTTTAAAAATATACTCCGAAACTATAACTTAGCTATATTCTAAAACCTACGTTAAGTAATAGTATAAACCTTTCGGTACTATAGTTAAATTAGGTAATAGTATAGGTTTTTAGTAGTTTAGCTTAGTAGTTTTTAGTAGTTTAGCTTAGCTAATAGTAAAACTATATTACTCGAAGTTATCTTTGAAAAGGATTTAGTTCTAAGGAAAGGAAAAAGCTCTAAGTTCCTTAGTTAAAAGACGTATATATATACCTTCTATCTTATCGCTAAAGCACCTCTAGCGTAAAGTATTCTATTACGTAAAACGTCTTAGAGTTTATATATCTAAAAGGTCGTAGGAAGTAAATACTTTAGCCTACGTAACTCTTAACGTAGGTTAAGGTTTAGCGTAACTCTAAAGGGTCTAAGAGTTTAAACGAAGTATTATCTTTAGTATAGATTAGAGTTAACGAGTACGTAGAATACCTTAGTTACTTAAACAAGTATTATAATTACTAAGTTTTAGCGTTATACTCTTCCTCTTACCTTTTTTCTTTTTTAATACGAAAGACTCTATATATATATATTAACTACGTTTAAAACGACTAAGTTTTACGTATATTTACTTTAAACTTTATTTAAAATAGCCTTTTTTACAACTTTATTAACTTATTACTTTACGAAGTTATAATAAGTTTCCTTATACCTTATACTTAAGATTAAGAGAAGAAGTTAAACTTAAAAAGCTTACTAATTAAAGAGAAGTTTTCTTAATAAAAAGTATAAGCGATAGTAACTACTCTTAAAGCCTACTACGATAAAGCGATTAAGAATATTTTAAAAACTTAGAATCGAATAATTAAATAAGTAAATAAATACTATTATAAACTTAACTTTCTATCGTAGGCGTTCGACGTTAAACTACTATCTCCTACTATAGTATTTACTATAGAAATAGAACTAATTTAATTATTATAATCTAGAACTAATTAATAGTAGAAACACTAACTAAGCCGACTATACTTTCTTACGATAACCTCGACTCGGTACTAATAAAGGTAATATAAATCTTTTAACCTTTCTTCTTCGGCTCTAATATATTCTCCAACTTTCGTATAACCTTCTTATAGTACACCTTCTCCGCGGTACTTATCTTAGTATACTCCTTCTTAATTAGGCTACGGAGCCGGCTTACGTATCCGCCTATCTCTTTCCGCTACTCCTTATCGTTACGAGTAATTTCTTCGAGGGCCGTAATCAATAGCCCGAAGGCGGCCTTCTCGTTAAACGCCCTAATTAGCTTAGGAAGGTAGATTAAGAGAGTTATCCGATCCTACTTACGCTCGGGGACGAAGACCTTAACCTTACGCGTAGAGCGGTCTATCGCAGCTACAATTCTAATCGGAGGGTTAGCTTCGTAATAGCTTCAACGAAGGTGCTACTTGCTAGAGGTTTTGTTTTAGTAGTCTTTACAACTAGTTAGACGCAGTTAACGAAGATAATTGAATAAATCGACTAATTTATAGTAGTTAGTTTAGGCGATTAATAGAAGTAGTAGAATCAATCGATACGTAGCTATTTATACTTATCTCTCTAAGGTAGCGAACTTATGTAGCTATAGTTTATAAGCTATTTTAAAGTTTATAGTTATAACTTGTTTAGTAAAGCTATTGATAAGTTCTAGGTTTACGTATACGAAGTATAGTTTCGAAGCTAAGATAAAGGTTACTATGCGAAAATAGGTATAGGTATTTATCTAACTATGTATTCTATTATAATCTAAAAAGGCTACTCTTACTTACGTAGCGTTTAGCTAAATACTTTAAATAAACTTAACTTTAGCGTAAGTAATAAAGTTATTATCGAAAAAAAAGTTTAATTAAATAATTACTTTAGTGATAAGTTAAACTACTCGATAATATAATAAGTTTTTAAAATTAAAGTTATAAAAGGATATTTTTACTAGCTAAAAGTACTTTTAAAATAGAAAGGTACTAATACGTTTTCGCTTAACTAGCTACGTTACTATTTTAATAACTTACTTTTAAGATAAATACTAGAATAACTTAATAGTAAAATGATTTATAACGAAGAAAAATAAATAATTAAGAAAATCTTATCGTTATAGTTATATTATAAGCGTTTATAATACTAAGTATAGTAAAAAAGCTAAAATCTTAACTTTATTTACTATAATATTACTAACTTTAAAAACGTAGTAACTAAGTTATATAAGTACTACGTTATTAATTTTAACGTGTTAAAATTACTACTATGCTTAACTAAGTAAAAAAAGATATTCGTAAGTTTAAGTGTTTTAAAAATAAACTTACTATTCGTAAGTTTATAATAAAGTACAAAAACCGTAGCTAAGTACAAAATACTACAAATAAAGTAAAGTTATATTTTTACTTAAATAAGTTAAAATAAGCTACTTCTAGTCTATTTGCTTTATTAAGTCGTCTTATAAGCTATATTATAAATAATACTTAATATATAAATTATAATTATTACTAATTCCTTTAATTGTATATTTCGAAGTTAAGTAAATTATACTTCGATTTTAGCTTTAAAATAAATAACTAATAACCTTACGATAGCTTAAAACTAGTCTTAATTATATAAGTAATAAGAGTTAAAAATAATATCTCTTTATACTTTTTATTACGTATAATATTATCCTTTTAAACGAAAGTCTAACGTTATATATTACTAAGTTACCCTTTTATTATAATATTTATAAAATCGCTATTTAAGTTATCTTTTAAGTCGATTCTCTTAACTACTACGAATCTTACCTTAGCTAAGATATTAACTATATTATTATTTACTACCGTAGCTACGCTATTACTTACTTACGTAGTAGCGAGTTATTATATAACGTTAAGGCTAATAGCGACGTTAATAGTAAAGATAATTAACGTTTCTTTAACTTACTTATCTATTACTTTTTCTTATTCTTTAAAAACGTAAAATTCGGCTTAATAGCTTTTAAGTTCTAACTACGTAGTAAACGTAAGTCGTTTACTACCTTTACTATTTTTTTTAGCAACTTAAATATTATCCTTTTTCTACTACTTTTTATAATCTTCGAGTTAAGACTTAAGTAGCTAACGAATAATTTTAAATTAGCTAATATATATTCTTTCTTATTAGACTTTAACGCGCCGCTAGCTAATCTCGCGAAAATCGCTAACGTAAATAGAAGTATATAAATCGCTATTAAGTTTAACGCTAACGTAGCTACGTTTCTTAGCTTAGAGCTACTTTAGCTATTAAAGGTAATCTTTTACAAAATAGTTAGTATAATACTTATAAATTATATCTTCGTTAAAATAAATATTAACGTCTTTAAAGCTAACTTTAGTAAATAAACTTAGTAAATCTATCTTTTAATAGTAGTTAAGTAGTTTTTAAAACGTTCGCTTCGCTAAAATAACTCTTTATAAGTTTAGTAGAAGTATAATATAAGTAAAAGTATTCTTAGTAAACGTAACTTTTATTATTTAGTTAATAATAAAGCTAAAGTTATATAGTTAAATACTATATCTTGTAAAGCTATTAATTAATTAATAGGCTATAAAACTATTATTAAAAATCTCTTTAAAAGCGAAGACGAAGTTATTATAAGTAAAGCGAAGTTCGCCGTAGCGTAGATTTTAATAGAAGACTACTTACTACGCTTCTTTAAAACCTTAGAAGATTCTAATATTTATCGATTAGAAGAAGTAAGTTAAATAAAGTAGAAAATATAAAATAAAGATATTATACTTAAGGTAGTATTCGTAAATCTCGAAATTATAGTAGCCGAAGAAGTTATTAAATAAAAGTACTTTAAGTATTTACTTTTATTTAATAATAGTTTACTTAATAATATTAGATTCGTTAACTTTATTAAGATAAATTAAGCTATACTTATAAATACTTCTACTATACTCGTTATAGTTAAAATAAGCTTCGAAGGTATAACTAAAGCGCTTAAAATCTATATAGTAGTAGTAAAAGTAATAGTTAAAGTAAGTAAACTAATCTTTAAAGATATTTATATTATTAAATCTCGTAAGTAATTAATTAAAATATATACTTTCGTCGAACGTCGATTTACTTTAATAAAGCGAAGAATATACCTTAAAGATATAATAAGCTAAAATACAATCGCTAGTAGCGTTACTAGCGCTAATAAATATTATACTTTCGTAATTAATTAAATTAATAATCTTTAGCTTTTTCGCCTTCTTAGTAGTAATAGTAAAGATTTAAAGCTAACTACTTAATATCTTAAAGCGTAACTTATACTTATTTAAATTAGAAATACTTAATATTGTAATATTATAAGTTTATATAACGTATTATAACTTATTAAAGAAACTATAAATATTATTAATTCGAAGCTTTAAACTCTTACGAACTACCTTAATTAGCTAAAATAAAGTTATTCGTAATTCGAAATAGTCGAATTTCTATTAGCGCTACTATATCTTAGAAACGAAAAGCGTAGAAATAAAGTAATAAACTTAAAAAAGGTTAGCGATATCTTTTAATATATCGCAAAAGGAAAAGAAACTTATCTAATCGAACGAAATAATATATACGACGAAAGATTTATCTTTTCTATTAGTAAAATAACGTAGCCTTTTAGCTAAGCGCTTCGACGTAATATAGTCGCTAGTTAACGAATATACGAACTAGCGATAGTACTTACTAACGACGAATTTGCTACATCGAAATAGTAAAGTAACATTACGAATAGTAAAATAATCGGCGATAGCGAAGGTAAACTAAGTTCTACCTTAGTTATAAGTATTCTTAGTAGCGAAGAGTTATTAAGTAGTATATAAGCCAACTAAGTTTAAGATAACGTCTTAGTTTCGAAAGTTACTTATATTTCGAGTAGAAATAAAGCTAATTTTACGTTAATATTAGCTAAAGAAGTTAGTAAAATAGAAATAAACTTAAAAGTAAGTAGATAAAGTCTTAAATGTTAGAAAAAACGCGCTTTTGTATAAGAAATTAAGCGCGTTTTTTTGTATTAAGAAATAGCTATTGTTTATAGTATTTTGTACTTAGCTACGGTTTTTATACTTTATTATAAGCTTACGAATAGTAAGTTTATCTTTAAAACGCTTAAACTTACGAGTAGCTAAGGCTAATACTAAAGACTTAGTATACTTTAATAATAATATCTTTACTATAATAAACGTTTAACTTCGCTAATTAAGCTAGAAACGAAAGTATTAAATTTTATTAATTAATAATAGCTAACGTTTAATTAAAAGATTTAACTACGATTAATAATAAACTATATACTTATAAACGTTAATTATATTACTATAGATAAATATAATATTTATATAAACGTTATAGATATTTTAATATATTAAGAAAGCTTAATTAATATCGATTATACGAATTAACGAAAGAATAATAAGTATTATTTAGAGTATTTAGCTAAGCACTGTGTAAGCAAAGGCGGCCTTTTTAGAGTATAATAGAATATATAGTTAGGTAGATACCTATACCTATTTTCGTATAGTAACCTTTATCTTAGCTTCGAAACCTTTGTATACGTAAACCTAGAACTCATTAATAGCTTTACTAAACGAGTTACAACTATAAACCTTAAAATAGCTTATAGACTATAGTTACGTAAGCTCGCTACTTTAGAGAGTTAGGTATAAATAGCTACGTACCGATTGATTCTACTACTTCTATTAATCGCCCGAACCAACTACTATAATCTAGTCTATATACAATTGATTTAACTACCTTCGCTAACCGCGTCGAACTAGTTATAAATACTACTATATTCGCTAAGTAACCTTAGGACTCTTTACAATTTAACAACTATAAAAACTACTAATAAGTAGTATCTTTTACGTCGAAGCTATTACGAAGCTAACCCTTCGATTAGAACTATAGCCACGATGGACTATTCTATTATACGTAAGGTTAAGGTCTTCGTCTTTAAGTATAAGTAAGATTAATTAAGTATCCTAATCTACCTCCCTAAGCCAGCTAAGGCGTTTAATAAGAAAGCTACCTTCGAGCTATTAATTAAGGCGCTCGAGGCAATCGTTAGCGATAATAGGAAGTAAGTAAAAGAGATAGGCGAATACGCGAGCCAGCTCCGTAGTTTAGTTAAGAAGGAGTATACTAAGATAGGTACCGCGGAGAGGGTATACTATAAGAAAGCTATATAAAAGTTAGAAGCTACGTTGAAGCCGAAGAGAAAGAGTTGAAGGACGAAGACGAAGGGAGAAAAGGGGATATACCTAAGAATATCATTTGCCTTTGTTAGTACCGAGTCGAGGTTATCGTAGGAAGGTATAGTCGGCTCGGTTAGTGTTTCTACTATTAATTAGTTCTAAATCGTAATAATTGAATTAGTTCCGTTTTTATAGTAAATACTATAGTAAGAGATAGTAGTTTAACGTCGAACGCTTACGACAAATAATAAGTATTATAATCGTTATAAAGTATTTTAGTAAAATTACTTATAATAACTATATTAAGTTTATAAGTAGATTTAGCTATAGCGTAATTAGATTAAAAGCTTTAATTAATACTATATTAAAAGTAACTTTTAAAAGTATTCTTCTACTACTTAAAACGTAGTCTTTTATATACGAGTTTAATTACTACTAGTTGTAATAATATTACAATTAGTAAGTTTTAGTTATAAGATTTAATAAGTTTTAGCTATACGTACGTTACTAGTAAATTTGAAAGTAGCTTATACTGTAGTACTAGTGTAAGTATAAAGAAGTTTATATACTTACGCTAAGGTAGCTTATACGCTTATAACATAGTTACTTTTACAAATTTACAAATCTTACGATTTCTACTATTTTTCTTTTTTTACTCTTTAGTTAAAATATTATTATAAGTAGTAAGCTTATTATAGTACTAGTTTTTATTGCTAAATATACTACTCGTAACAATTAATACTAAATCGAAGTTATTATAGAAAAGTATAATTAACTTAGTTGATATTTCTACTACTATTAATTAATTCTAAATTGTAATAATTAAATTAATTTTATTTTTATAATAAATACTATAGTAAAAGATAGTAGTTTAACGTCGAACTTTACGATAAAATACTATAGTTAATATAAGTTACTTTTAAATTTATTAGTAAGTTACTAGTATATATAGTTAAAAAACTTATTAAATTTTATAACTAAAACTTATTAATTATAATATTAACGTTAAATATATTTAAGTATTATAATTAGTTTATTATATTATATTAAATAAATAAAAGTTAAGTATTTTAAATTAAAGTTCATAATAAACTATTAATTATAAAAGTATATTTAATTTTATATAAAACTACGTTAAAGAAAATAATAATTACTTATATATTAATATATAATAAATATAAGTTTAAGTTAAAAATAAATTAAATATATTTTAATATATATATTTAAAATTTAAAGTATAATAAATTATTATAATACTAGATTAATAATATTATATTAAATAATATTATAATATATATACTATTATTTTTCTTTATTTATTTATACTATATACTAAGCGCTACGTAAGTAATAACTAGCTTTTTAAAATATAGTAGAATATATAGTTTAGTAAATACTTATACTTATTTTTATATAGTAACTTTTATCTTAGCTTCGAAATTATACTTTATATACCTAAACTTAGAACTTATTAATAACTTTACTAAACAAGTTATAATTATAAACTTTAAAATAACTTATAAACTATAACTACGTAAGTTTACTACTTTAAAAAAGTATAAATAGCTACGTACTAATTAATTTTACTACTTTTATTAATTACTTAAACTAACTACTATAAACTAATTTATATACGATTAATTTAACTACTTTTGCTAATTATAACGAACTAATTACAAATACTATTATACTTACTAAGTAACTTTAAAACTTTTTATAATCTAATAACTTTAAAAACTATTAGTAAATAATACTTTCGTCGAAGCTATTATAAAACTAACTCTTCGATTAAAACTATAGTTATAATAAACTATTTTATTTTATATAAAGTTAAAATCTTTATCTTTAAATATTAATAAGATTAAATAACTTTTCGAATTTATTTTCTTAAGTCGGCTAAAACGTTTAACGAGAAAACTACGTTCGAACTATTAATTAAAGTATTCGAAGCAATTATTAATAATAATAAAAAGTAAGTAAAAGAGATAAATAGATATATAATTAAGTTTAAAAGCTTAATTAAAAAGGATTATATCGAAATAAATACTTTAGAAAAAAAGTATTATATAAAAGTTATACGAAGATTAAAAGATACGTTAAAGTTAAAAAAGAAGAATTAAAAGATTTACTTTTATTAGTACTAAGTCGAAGTTATTATAAAAAAGTATAGTTAACTTAGTTAGTATTTTTACTACTATTAATTAGTTTTAAATTATAATAATTAAATTAGTTTCGTTTTTATAATAAATACTATAGTAGGAAATAATAATTTAACATTAAACGTTTACGATATTATTTTTCTTTATATACTTAAATATATAAAAAGTAATATTAACTTTAAATTTATAATAGTATTATTTAATTAAAAGAAAACTATATAATAAGTAAAAACTTTATAATAAGTATAATAAAGCTTATTAGTTAAATATAGTAACTTTTATCTTAGTAAAAGCTATAGTAAAAGCTATAGTATTAGTTAGAATTTTACGTTGATTTTTATAATAAAAGTTAATTTTACGAAAAGCTTTAAAACTTTTACTTTTTTAAAAATTAACTTTAGTACTTTTTAATTTAAGTAATTAAAAGGTTTACTTAACGTTATAACTATTACGTTATAAAGATATAATATTATTATTTAAAGTATTTAGCTAAATACTACGTAAGTAAAGATAACTTTTTTAAAGTATAATAAAATATATAATTAAGTAAATACTTATACTTATTTTCGTATAATAACTTTTATCTTAGCTTCGAAACTATACTTTATATACGTAAACTTAGAACTTATTAATAACTTTACTAAATAAGTTATAATTATAAACTTTAAAATAATTAAATTATAACTACGTAAGTTTACTACTTTAGAAAAGTATAAATATTTACGTATAAACTTACTTACTTACTAGTTAAGTTTTTTATATAAGTTTTCTTATTTTAATTAATTTTACTACTTTTATTAATTACTTAAACTAACTACTATAATTTAATTTATATAATAAAACTTACTATATAATTAATTTAACTACTTTTATTAACTAAGTTTAATTAATTATAAAGACTAAATCTAATAATTATAAAAACTACTAGTAAATAATACCTTTGTCGAAGTTATTTAAAGTATTTAGCTAAGTACTATATAAGTAAAAGTAGCTTTTTTAGAATATAATAGAATATATAATCTCTAAGTACTTTTTAAAATTTTTTAATAAAGTTCCTTTTATAATAATTAACGCTTTACGTTAATTACCTTATTTAAATCTCTATTTTTTAAGTTTCCGCTATATAATCTATATAACTAGTTTATATAAATATATTTGTAAAGTAATAAAAACTCTATTATTTTTTAATCTATAGCTTATTAGAATATTTTAGCTTTCTTCTACTTAACTTCTTATATAAATCGTTTACTACTCTTCTAAATACTCGTAATTTTCGATAGTTAAACAACGTCTTTTTTCTTTATTATAATACCTTAGTATATTGTATTTTCTTCCTTTTTCTAAAACTATTACTTAATTTTAAATTAGCTTATTAGTTATAATTCTATACTTCGAAACAACTTTTTACTACTAACGCCTAACTTAACTATTATATCGACTATTTTATACTAATTAATTTATTTTCTAACTTTATAAATTTAAACTTTATTCGAAGCTTAAATATCTTTATCTAAAGCTTCGAGTCTATTCGGTAGCTTATTTGTAACTTATATACTTATCGATCCTTAGATAGCGGTATTATCTACGGTATTTAAGTACTACTCTACCTCTTTAAGCTCTACGAATAGATATTAAAATAGTATAATAAAAATCTCTAAGTCTTTTTTATTATAACGATTACTAATATATTACTTAATTTGGATTTACTACGCTATTCTAAATATCGTATAATATAGTTTAGATAGTTAAAATCGATCCGACGAATTGTATATCGCTTAAGTAATACTATACTTTTTACTAGAATAAAATATAGTAAAAGTATTATATTCTAAATTATATTAGTCCTCTTACTTAATATAATTACGGTGTAGATTATACTTTTAACTAAACTCGGAGAAGAGTAGTATAGTATTATTCGTAGGTTTCTTAATATTAATCCTTTCTTTATAGACTAATATTTAGTTAAGGTATATATAATATCGTCTCTTTTCTATTATAAATACTTTAATTAGTTTTAAATTAGCTTACTTTAATTAGTATACTTATAAGTGTTAAACTATTTTACTTTTCTTCGTTTATATTAACATAGTCTTAAGATAAGTAATTATAAAATAATATTACTACTAGCGTTTATACGTATATACTATTAAGACTAGAATAAGCGTTATATATTAAGTTTATAACTTTATTACGAAACTCGTAGTTCTAAAGGCGTATTACTTTTGTTAAGATAAACGAGTTATATACTATTTATTAGTAGTATAATTTCCGTAAAGCGTATCTAAGGTTATCTAAATTTCGTCGAATTTTATTAAGAGAAATACCGTTATTAAAGTATACTACGATACTTATAAAAGAAGCTGAGATATTTATCTTTACAACTATTAGATTTAAATAACCTAAGTAGCTAATTAGTTAATTAGAGATTATTTGTAAACTGTTAAACTAACTTAAAATATCTATTATCGTATAATATTTAGAACGCGAAGTACTTAAAGATTACTAGCGATTAGATATCTTTACTAAATAAGATATTACTAAGATAATTCGTAAAACTATTATCTATATAGATAATAAAAAGGCTTTTATCGACGCTAAGTATTATCTAATAAAAGTTATATAGAAATCTAGTATAAGTAACTCGAGTAAAGTAGTTTATAAGTATAATACTAATATTTAGTTTATTAACTAAAATAAGTTATATAATAACTTTAAACGAAAAAAGTTTACTTATTAGATTATATTAGCTACTATATTACTTAGTATAAGTATAAATATATTAGACGTAAAACGAGTAATATATTTCGAACTAGTTAAATCGTAAGATATAGTAGACTTATAGTAATACTTCGAGCGTATTATTCGCACTAGAACTAAAACTAGCATTATATATTTCTTTCTATTATACTAGTATTTCGATAAGTTAGAACTACTAAATAACTTTTATATTACTTAGTTAACTTTGTAACTACTTTACTTCTTTTCTTTATATCTTCTTTCTCGTCTTAGTAATTTCTAAATACTTATTTTAAATAATATTAATATCGACAACGATAATATAAGTATTACTTCTACTAGCTTATATATATCGTTTATATTTATACTTATTAACCTTTTAAAATTAGTAAACGTTTTTATTAATAATCGTTTAATAACTTAGATTAATTCTATTCTTAGGTTATTTAATAAAGTTAAGCTTAAGAAATAAAGTAAAAGAGAGTTATAGTACTAAGATTAGCTACGAAACGACTATCCGGATATATATATATTCGCTAACGATAAATACTTTCGAAAATCGATACTTATATTATTCTAAAATATCAACGAAGACGATTCTCGTATTTATTAACTTATTACGTATTATAATTATTATAACCTTATCTTAGGTATATTCGACGAACTACCTCTTAAGGTCTTTAGTAATAAAAAGCTAAATACTAACTCTTAAGCGTAATTTATCTTATAATAAGTATAATTATATACTAAAAGTATAGCTAAGAGCCTATATTTAGATATCCTACGTATATTCTATTTACTAGTAGAAGTATTTTTAAGTATATCTTTAGCTATTTCTTTATTAAAATATCTTACTAGCGTCGAAGATAAAAGTAGTTTCGTCGCTAACGTCGATTATTTTATTTACGATATTCTTAGTTTTAATAACTAAGAACTATTAGATTTATATAAAATAGATTTTATCTTCTAGTTTCTAATATTTTATCGTAATAGTAGAAAAAAGTAGTTAGTTTATAAGAAAGTATTAGCTAACGAAAAGCTTACTAAAATAAAGTAGCTAGCCTCTTTAAAGAAGCCGAAGGTTAGTTAATATCTAGTAAAAGCTTACTTTAACTTTTAATTAAAGTTATCTAATAGCTTAAAATAAGAAGCTCTAAATAGTTAACAACTACTAGTAATATACTACTTAAGCTTTTTATTAAAACCTCTCTTTTATAATACTACTTAAACTAGCTTTCCTACCTAATTTCGTATATTAGGAATCTTTTGATTAGCTTAAAAGAGCCTTAGTATTATAAAATAAGGGCCTTAAGACTCTTAGAAAGTCGTTTCTTAATAACGATATAACTATCTTCGTTAAGCGAATCGAGTCTCTTAAGCTAAACTTATACGACCTAAATAAAGGTATATATTAGTTAGTTTAAGAACTTTAGCTTAGCTTACTTTCAATAGTAATCTTAGTAGAAACGGCGAGTATAATAGCTTTTATAAGTAAAGTAGAGTAGTAAAAAAGAAAAAGAGTAAAGAGGTAAGTAAAAATCCGTTTCTTATAGTTAATAGAAAGTTAGAAGTAGAAAGTATTTAATTAAAGAACTTAATTAAAAGATTACTAGTATACTAGTAGTATTAGAAAGTCTAAAGAGATAAAAGAGGGTCTTAGGAGAAATCCTACGTCGATAGACTAGTTTTAAGCTATAGAAAGCATCGCGAAAATAAGCTTATATACCTAGCTAATAGATTCCGTTATTTAAAGTAGTACTACTAAAGGAATATAGTATTTATAAAGGATAAGTATTATAAAGACTCCGATAAACTAGAAACGAGTACCTTAAGGAAGAAGCCTTATTAAGTAGAAAAAGAGAAACGAAGAAGAACTTATTAAAGTAGAGATAAAACCAAAGACGTTAGAATATAGAAACGAAAGTAGCCGATAAATATCTCTATAGCTTATAAGAGATTACCGAGGGTAAGATAAAATAAAAAGGAAATAACGTATAAAAGAAATAAAAGGAAAAGAAAAGAGAGTAATAAAAGGAATAAGTTTTATAAGAAAAGTTATTAAATACTATAATACTTATAAAGTACTACTATTAGTTAATTATATTATTATAACGTACTTAATTTAATAATATAACGTTTAAGAAGAAGTTATTTAACGAAATAGTTAAAACTTATATAAATAAGCGTCGTTGCTTATAAAAGAGTTAAGTAATTCGCTTAAAGAATAAAGAGAAGGTATAAGAAGAATATAAAGAGTAAGAAGTATTAAGCTAACCTTTTAATTAATAACTTTTTTACTTATAAGTTTCGAGTTGTTAAACGAAACGCTAAAACGCTTATTAAATAATTTATTTATAACTTATTTATCTTCTTTTATTACTTTCTAGAAATAAAAAGAAAAAGATATTATATCGAATATAGAAAACTTAAACGAATACTTCGAAAATACAACTTCGAAGATTAAAGAAGTAACTACTATACTTAATAAAAGTAATACTAAATATAAAAGTAACTCGGAAGTAAATACGATCGCCGGTCCTTCTATTAGTCTAACGATAAACTTAGAAAAGCTTACGCTAAGTCTACAACTATATTTAGAAATAAATAAGAAGTTTAACAATAATCATATAACTAACTATTTAAAGTACTTTGAAGTATAAGTTGTAACTTATAAAGTCGAAAGAGATTTACTTCGCTAATTCTTTATAAATATAAAGTATTTATCTTTCTCGAAAGTACTATCTTATACGAAGAGTATTTAAGATTAAAGTAAAGTAAAGAAAATATTATAAAAGGTATTTACTTTATAAGATATAAAGTAGTTATTAAATCTACTTAATTAAGTAGATATTATTATTAGGAAAAAGCTCTTTAATAATCTTTATAAGATATAAAGGGTTATCGAGAAGATCGATAAGTTAATTAGAAAAGTTATTAATAGCTAAAGAAAAACTAAACCTAATTAGTATAGCTTTATCTTTCGTAAAAAAGTCTACTAAGTATTACTTAATACGTAGAAGGATAAAGTTAACGATTACTTCTTCGATAAAGATATTAGAAGTATTAGTTAAGATAAGTTCTTAGCTTATCTCTTTAAAATCTTAGAAAAAACAATTATTAATCTTAACGAAGCTAGAATTAAGCGGTTATATAATAAACGAAAAATAATTCGAAAGATTACTAAGAAAACTTAATATTAAAAAGAGTCTAATAAAGAAATATCGAATAGTAAAGAAGAAGAAATAACGTTTAAACGAACTAAGAAAATAGGAAAAGGTAGAAACTAGCTTAATTAAAAGGTCGTTAAATCTAAAACTAAGAAGAAACTAGTTAGAAGTTAAGATTCGAGCGATAATTTATTAAATTTAAAAGAGTCTTTCGATTCTAATTATATTAAACTAGTCCGAAGAAATACTAAGAGAATAATAAAGGATACGAAAATATATAATACGGAGAAGAATAAAATATATAATTAAAAGAATAATTAGATAGATAAGCTACTAAAGTAGTTTAAAGAGTTAAAGATTTAACTTATAAGAAGAACTTAAAGATTATATAACCCTTCGAATTAAGTATTATATACCTTTAATAGCTAAGTTAAGCTTAGAGCTTAATAATAGCTACTAGTATTATAAGAGCTATAAAAGTATAATAACTACTAACTAGTAAAATGTTAATAAAGATATATAAGAAATCTAAGAAATAGCGAATACTATATAAATAAAGGGCGTTAATAATATAGAGTTAATTAGACTTAAAACGGAAGAAATATAAAAGGTTTTAACTACTTCTTTTATAGCGATAAAGGTTATACTATCCGCGAATATCTACTATCGAGAAATCTTTTCGAAATAAAGATATTCTATTAGAATAATTAAAGATTTATCGTATTAAGTAAAGAATAAGAGAACGTATATACTATCTCGTTATATATTATTAAGGATAATTTTCGAAGTAAATAGGAAATTCTAATCTTAGCTATATTAGCTAATCTAAATACAGCTTAATAGTAGGCCTACTATAACCGATATCTTATATATAAGCCGTAGTTTAGTCTACTTTAAAGGTAATACACTTTAACTTTTATATAAGAACTATATAAAAACTATTAAACTAGGAAAACGACTAGAACTTCGGCAAATCTTACGCTTACTAATATCTTATTGTATATATATTTAATAAATCGTTTCGAATATATAAATAGCTAACAAATCTATTATACTTAAACTAAAGAGAAAAAAGATAAAGAATTAATACTCGTTATAGAACTAACTTTAAATAACGAGATTTAAGTATATATAACTCGCTTAAATATATTATTGAAAAGAATTACGATAAATAAGATTCCTTAGTATATACGAGTTTAAGATATTACCGAAAAAGTATATCTTACAATAAAAGAAAGCGAAAAAGAAGATAAAGAAATAATAGAGCTTATTCTACGCCGATTCGATAAGCTAATATAAACGATATAATCGTAAAGAAATAGTAATAAGTCTTATTAAAGATAGTTTAAAGCTATTATAAACGAGTAGAAGAAGTAAGATAATATTCGAAAGGTAAAAAAAGCTTAGAAGAGAACTAATCTTAAGCCGAAATTAAGATCTAAGAGTAATAAACGCTAGTTAAACTAATTAACGTTTATAATTAAAAGAAGCTTAGATACGATAGTAAAGTTAACGTTTAGTAAATTAGTAGCGTTAAATCTTTAAGTTAAAACGTAAGTATTTAATAGTTTAATAAATAGTTTTCTAAAAGTTGAGATAATTTATTTAAATAGAACTAAACTTAAGAACCTAACTATTATACTAATAGAGAATACTATCTAAGTCAACTTAGTCGCTATTTAATACGACTACAACGAGATAATATAGTATTAAAAAGGTTATATACCTAATTTTAAAGACTTTAACTTAATAAATAAAAAAATCTAGAATTATACTTACGAATACTTATAATTAACTTATTATACTAATCCTAAATATTAATATAATACGAGTTAATAGAAACTAATAGTTATAACTAACTTACTTATTATATACGTAAAAATAAGCTTAAATAAATACGCTAAGCCTATTCGAGCGATTCTAAATATAAAGGCTAAAACTAATATAATACTACTCGAGTATACGAAACGAAATAGCTTAATCTTTTAAGAGTTAGTATACCTACTTCGATTGAGAGGAATATACGTAGAAAAAGTATCGTTCGTAAGTACTATAGTAACCAAAGTGAATATTAGGAATAAGTCCCTTAATACCAAGTTCTTTATTCTACTAAAAAGTAACCTTAAATAGATACTACTAAGTATATCTTTTATCTTAGATACTTAAATAAATTTCTATTAAGGAAAAGATAATTATAAAAACAATATTTTTAAAGTTATATTTATAATCGAAAGGCTTAAAATAATTATTACTTATTAGAGCCGTTTAATAATATTACTCGTCGATAACGAAGTCTAAAATAAAACTTAGGAATTTTACAAAGTTTTATCGAAATATCGGAAATACTATAAAATCAACTATAATATAAAAAACTAAATGCCGATAATAGTTTAAATAGAATCGAAACTATTAGTAGAAACGAAACTCTAAAACTAGAATTAATTAATTAATAATACTTCGAATAGACGTAATAAGAACTTTAAAAAAGAGAAAGTATCGAAATAAAGTTATTCAAAGAAGATATAATAGTACTAATATTACATTTTAAGTCTTACGTTACTATAATAGCCTTAGTAATAGTAGCTTATAATTAAGATTATATTAATTAAAAGCTTAGTTATATTTATAAAAGATATAAAAGATTAAACGTATAATAATCGATAGAAAAGCTAATATTAGGAGTCGACTTAGACTTTTAAAAGGAATAATAGTAGTATAAGAAGAATAAAGTCTACGTATATATTCTATATAAACGGAAAGTAGATAAAGTCTAATTAATAAGCAACGTTTCTTTAAATAAAAGTACTTCTAATAGTAATCTAAATTAAAAAAAGAAGGAATAAGAATAAATTAAAGAATACTTATAGCTACTTAACCTAAAGTACTTAGATTAGATTATACTACGATTTAATGAACGAACTCTAAGTTTACGATTAACGTTTAAATATATCGAAGTTTTGAGAATAAAAGTTCTAAATCTACGTTTAACGGAATAAAACCTCTTCTTATATATTATTAAGAATAAGGAAAATATACTAATATAAGATTTTATCTATTTTAAAAGAATTAAAGATTATATTATTCCTTTATAAGTTATAAAGACAATATCGTATAAATCGTAGTAATACTTTACGACTAATATACTATAAGTATTATTCTTTATAACTATCGAGATTATTTACGAAAAGATTAACTAATAAGTTATAAAACTTAAGTATAGTCTTTACTATAACTTTTAATTCTTCGTAAAAAAAAGGGATAAAGAATATCGATTAATAAATAATATTTAATAACTAAACAAAGTAATATTAAAAGATACGATAATTATTTCTAATATAAAAGAAGTTATAGAAAAGTTAGCTATAAATAAAATCTTTTTAATAATTAATTTGTTTTTAAGCTACGACTAAGTAAAATTAGACGTAAAAAGTAAGAACTTAATTATATTCTTTACACTATTAAGTTTTTACTAAATATATACTTTTCTTATAAGAATAACTAACTTAGTTATATAATTTCTAAGAGTTATATATTACTTATTAAGACTACTTATCTCTTAAGTATATTAGCCGTTTATAAATAATATAAAAGTAAAAAGACTCGAGATTATATACGATAATAAAGAAGCTAGTTTAAGGATTCGGAGATATATCTAAAAGTACTTAGTTAATATTAATCAAATACTCGTTAATCTCGAATTAGAAGGAATAGTAACCTCTATAGTAAAATTATAGTAGTATATTTTTTGAAAAATATTCTTAAAATATATTTACAAAACTAATAAACGTTTATTCGACGAAACAAAAGTTATAAAGATTAAAAAATAGATAACTTATCGTTTTATCTTAAAAGTAAAAGGCTTTTTAAAAACAACAAATATCTATTATAAAGAACTATTCTACTTTATATAGCTTTAAGAATCTTTAAACTAACTCTTTAGAAAAAAGGTAAAATTTCGATAAAGTAAAACCGAAAAGATAATAATAAAAAAGATTAAAGCTACTTTTACATTATCCCTTATACGAGTTAATATTAACTATAAAAGTAAAAACGAAATTACGTTAATAATAAATATAAGCTTAAAAGGCTAAAGAAGAGTTCTAATTTAAAAGAGAAAAGACAAAGAATAATATTTAATCTAATTTTACAATGGTATATAGACTAATATAGAGAAAAGATACGATATAACGAAAAAGGAGTACCGAAGTTTAATATTTACTTTTAAAACTTACAAATGCCTTCTTTAAAGAGCCTATTTTATAATAGAAACGGACTTAATAGTATTAATATATTAGATAAACGAATCCTTCGACGAAGTTCCTAATACTATCTTTATAAAGTAGATAAACTAACTTAGAACTTTTACTTTTGAAATCTATTATATTAAAGGCAAAGATAATATAGTAGTAGATATACTATTTAGAAAAATACTAAGTATATCTAATTAATAAGACACTATTAATAATAACGATTTAAACGATTATATCGATTCGTAATTATATTTAATTAAAATCTTTAACGCTACGATTAATTAAAAAGAACTATACCTTAATAGAGATTAGGACGAAGAATTCTAAGATATCGTAGAGTTCTTTACAACGAGTATAAAGCCTAAGAAAATACTAATTAATAAGTTTAAAACTTAAGCTAAGACTACGAAGTAATATATCTTAAAAGATAAAACTCTTTAAAAACGCTAAAAAGATAAAGACTAACTTTATATAAAAGTTATTAGAAACTAAAAAAACCGAATAAACTTAATTAAAAAAGTCTATTATAAGTTTAAATATAAGAAGAGAGAAGCTACTTATAATTACTTAAAAGAGTAATATTAGTAGAAAAGTCTTTATATCGATTATACTTATACTATTCAAACTTACGACGAATATTAACGATAAACGCTACGAAGATTTTAAAACGACTACTTATATACTATACTATCTTAGCCCTTTTAGAAAGTTTATATAAACATTAAGTTTATACTATAATACTATACCTTTTAGTACTTCGTTAATTATAAGTATAATTTTACTAAGTTCGTTAAAGTAATAGCTTTAGCTAAATACGATATAAAATTAATCTATATATTCTTAATTAAATATATTATTTTAAAATATAGATACCTAGGCGAAGTAATAGTAGATAATAAGGCAGAGAATAAAGGTAAAGTTAAGAAGCTCCTTAAAGACTTCGGTACGAAAAAAGTTACAATTTTTATATATAACTTATTAACTAATAGTATTATCGAAACAAAGTATTAGTCCTTCGCCTTAACTATAACTAAATACAAAACGTAGTAAGAAAAATCTTAAGTAAAGTTACTCTTATTCGCCTTTTTTATAAATAAAACTATAATTCAATTTTCTTATAAATATTCCTCTTTTCAACTAGTTTATAAGTTCAACCTAATTCTTCTATTAGAAAAAGAGATATCTATTTAGTAAATTATAAATTAAAAAGACGTAGAATCCTTCGATAAATTAATCGCTATTAAGATAAAAGTACTATTAAACAAAGAAGAAGATATATTATCTATTAAAACGAAAGTTATAAAATATTAGAAAAAGTTAACAATATAAAAAAATAAAAGAAATCTTTATTAATAATAACTTAAGAATACTTAACTTATACTTAAAAACCTTATATTAGTATATAATATACGCTACAATATAAATATATCGAAGACGTTAAAGCTAAAATTCTAATAATAAAGACTTTATCGAATTTCAACTATTACTTAAAATAACGTAGTAAAACTAAAGAACTTTAATAAAATTACCTTAATAAGTACTTTCGCTTAGAATTACTTAAAGAAATACTTCTAAAACAATAATATTAGACTATATACGCTAGTAAAGATTAACTTTTTATTTTCGTTATTAACTAAGAGTAATTTAACTAACTTTAAAGAAGAAAATATCTTTAATTAAAATATCACCGTAAACGTAAACTCTAACGACGATAAAACTATAACAAAGGAACTAAATAATAATATATACTTACTACAACTTAGTAATAAAGTAGAAGTTTAAATTCTATAATAAACTTTCAAAAGCTATAAAAAAGTTAATAGCGAAATAAAAGGAGTAATCTACTAAATAAACGTAAAAGTATACTTACACTTATTACTTTTATCGACTTATAGTAACTTAATAAGAGTTCCCAACTCGGCTATAGTTAAGTATAAAGAAAGAATAAACCTAAGTCGATAGCAAAAACTATTAAGTATCGAAAACCTTTACGCTTTTTAAAATGAAACTTTTAACGTTCTAAACTACTTACTTATCTTCTTCTACGTAACTTATAAAGAAGAATAAGCCTTCTTAAGCTTATAATTTACTTACTATTTTTTAAGTAATAAAAGATATATATACAAAAGTCTTTAATACTATATAATAGTTTATTATACGTTACTTCGCTATAATATACCTTTAATACTAAAAGTAATTCGAGCTTAAATAGCTTTAAAAGTAATAGTACTTTAATGAGAGACTCTTAATTAAACAAATAGCTTTAACGTAGAAGAACGAAATTAAAAACGAAATATATTAATATATATTACAATTATAAAAAACATTTTAAAATTCCTCTATAAAAAGACTTTAAAAAAATCTAATTATATAATATACTTATTTAATAATACTCTTCGCAAAAAGTTAATCGAATATAACTTACGTAATTCTTATTAAGAAATAAGTTTAAATATTATTATAATAAAAAGAATACTACGAAGCTTCTAAAGAAGTAATATAATAAGCAAAACTATTATAGAAACTCGTCGCCTTTTATAATTAAAACTTATAGTTAATAAAACTAAACAACTAATATATTATATATTAATCTTAAATATTACTTAGAATATTCTAAAAGATACTTAACAACGTTTCCGATTAGAAAATAACGACTTCGATAATTATATACTACAATTTACTTATACTAACGAATAATTACTTAGACGAATACTAATTATTATATTATAGAAGACTTTAAAAGAAAGTAATAACTAACGATAAGACGAATAGTTCCTATTATACTAATATTAGCAAAAAGATGCGTTTAAAGACGATACTAGAAATCTATACTATAATATTAACTAATAAGTAGTATAATTAATAATAACGAAGCTATTCAACAACGAAGAAGCTAACAACTTTATTTTAAATATAACAAATCTATTATAAGTCTAAAGAGACTAAGCTATAATCAAAAACTTTAACTAAGATATTTAAAAAGCTAATACTTTAATTATAATTAAACGTAGCTTTTACTTCTACTAATATCGAAGAATCTACCTAATTATAAAATATAAAATAACGAAAATACTAATAGAAATAGTATAATAACCCTTATATTATATAACTCTAGTATTTTATAATTAAAAAGTATATCTCGTATTAATTATAAGATATAATATAGACGATATCTTATACCTAAGACAATAGTACCTTAGAAGGAATTTCCTAAGAGTTACGATAATAGATATAAGACGATATATCAACCTAAGTATTAACTTAGAAGATATAGAATAAGAACTTTTCGCGTTAAGAGTAACGGAAATATATCTTAATTTCCAAATTTAATAATAATAACGAATAATTAAAGGTTTATAAGCGTTAAAAAGCGAATATTAATATAAGGAATAGAGAAAAATAAAAAAACTTAAAATTAAAATATAACTTATACGGATACGACTTATACGACTACGACTTATAAAGGATAACTTATACGATAAACGAAAATAATTTAAATATTAAACTTAAAAAATTTTAAATAATATATATAGTACCTATTTAATTAAACGAAGTTATAATTTATTTAAACGATATATTATATTTTATTATATTATAATATTTATATATTTTGTTTTTATATCGTTTATATTTACTTTAATAATTCTAAATAAACGATTTTCTCGATAATAACTCGAATCTAATATTAATAATAATTAAGATAAAGATAACGAGTCTAAGTATAAATATACTTAGAAAAAGCTAGCGACTTTCTAAGCTTAACGTAGTCGATATCTACTTCGATAATTAGAAGCTAGTCGAGAATTAGTTTTAGAGAAAGTAACGAAGAAAACATAATCTAACTTATAAACTTAAACAATACAAATACAACATTCGATATACAATTAACGATTTAATCAAATATAATTAAAAGAAATATATTAGTATTTAAGTAAGTATTATATTTATTTAAATATTACTAAATAACTATTTTTAAATAGAAAATTACTTTATCTTCTAAAAATAGTAGAAGAGATAGAAATATAAGATAAATAATATTCGCTTCGAATCTTCTTTAAAATTAAAGCTTATACAACGTAGTCGATATTCGCTTCGATAACTAGAAGCTAGAGAAAAACAATAATTTAGAATTTATATTTTAAAGTTTAAGAAGTTATTATAGTTTACGTTTATTTAATATTACTATTTATATAAAAATTATTATTCGTTACTTTTAAAGATTCGTTACTAGACGAGTCTAATATTATTTAGTTCGAAAAGTTACTTAAAAAAAGAAATATTAAGTTCGTATTAGATTAGAGAATCTTATAATAGTTAGTATAAAGCTAAAGTTAATACTTTATATAATAAGTTATACGTTTAATAATAGCTCGAATAATTTAACCGATAATAAACGATATTTAAGAAAAATACTAAATATTAAAAAGAGCGATTTTAAGATCTTAGCTAAAGCTTAGAAAGATAATTTATATATTAAGAAAAATTTAAAGTACTTATTTAGTTATATAAGTTATATACTATTTAGTATTTTAAGTATATTAATATTATATATATATTTAAATAGATATTATATATTTTGGATTTTTAGATAAGTTTTTAGATTTATACTTAAAAACTTTAAGATTTACGATTTAGAAATCGTTTAATTAAAATTAAAGAATTAGATTAACCCTTATAATTTAGTCTTAAAGAAAAGCTTATAAGAGTTACTAGTCGAAATAGTATTATTTATCGAAAACGATTATTAAAGAGTTAAGAAGAACCTAATTAGATTAGAGAATACGTTGTTTTATAGTATAGTAGTTAAATACTACTTATAACTATTTCTAAGACTAAATAGATAAAGAGGAACAAAGCTAAGATTAGCTAGCTATAAATTAACAATTAGACTTAACTTTACCTTATAAGCTAAAATAGCTTATAATAAGATACTATAAAACGTTTAAAGTTCGAAAGAAAAGTATAGTAACTACGACTACTAAGAAAAAACTCGAAATAACTAGCTAAAGTAATACTAATAAGAAACGGTTAAGAAAGTCTACTTATTCCTAAGTAGCTCTTTAAATATCCTAATAGGGCGACTAAGAAGCTATTAGCAACGAACTACTAAAGTTTTTCACGAATTAAGAGAATAACTAAGGAATTAATTAAAGAAAAGCTAAACAATAAACGATATTACTACTAAGAATAGATATACTAATAAACTAGAAGGATATATAGATACTTAGAAGAAGACTAGCGAAGAATAAACGAAAACTTTAAAGACTAAGCTAAATAAATAAGACTATATAGCGAAAACGGACTAAGTATTATATAATTAAGGAAATATTATAAGACTAAGAGACTAAAAGAGAAATTAGAAAAGCTACTTAGATAATTAAATATTAAAAGAAGAAATATTAAAGAATTAAGATTATTAGCCTAAAGAAGCTATTCTACTTAGTTACTATAAGTAACTAGTTTCTAAGCTACTTAAGATTTATAAGAAATAGAAAATACTAAACTAAATAAATACTATTTCCTAAAACTTATAAGAATCTAAACTATTACCGTAATTATATATTACTAAGCTTAGATAGTTTTCTACTAATACTATAGCTAACTTTAACCTCGAGGTACTACTTAATTTAGCTTATCCTAAACTAAAGTAATATAAGTATTTACAAACGAAATCTAAAGGTTAAGAAAAGCTCGACGAAGAGCCTTATATTATATATCTAAGGTATATATAATATAGTTCTAGTAAGAATCTCTATCTCTTCCTTATAGCGACTCGTTAGCTATTACTACTATTTTACGAAGTTGTAAACGAAGATTACTTTTTTCGAACTAGCTAAAGATCTTTATACGATAAGTTGTACTTATATCGAAGAAACTATCCTCTTCGGTAGCTTATAATACCTTAATTATATAATCGTCCTCTTTATCGAAAGAATAATAGTAGCCTAAAATAGCGAAAACGTAATTAACGTATTACTCGTTAAAGTAGTTAAGGAGAGAAATATACTTAATAAAAAGATAACGAGTATAGATTAGATTTTAATTAGAAGTACCTTATACGATAATTAATATATATAAATACTCGTAGTACGAATAAAATATAATATTCTAATAATTATACGTAACGATAAAAACAGCTTAAAGGCGATTAATCCGAGTTAACTTAGCTATATAAATACCGAATAGATTAGAGTTTAAGATAATAACTTAGATATTGTAAAGACGATAGTTAACGTACTTCTTCTTAGCTATAAAGTAAAGTAGATTATAATTAGTACTAAAGTATTAGAATAGTTAAAGACGTAGATTCGAATTAGGCTCTAAGCGTTAAACGTTGTATATAAGCTATATGCTAAGTAAAAGTATACGAATTAAGAAAACTTTAATTAAGTAGAAAAGCTATTAAGAATATATTAGAGAATATCGAGACTAATAACTAATAGAAGGAACTTATGTAGTATAACGTAAACGAAATAAGTATACCGAATTACTACTTTATTTTATTATTAAAATAAACGAAGTCCCTAAGGAAATTAACTAGGAAATTAAGTATACGTAGATATTAAATAGCAACTAAAAGGTAATACGTAAAAAGAATAGTATAACTATTATCGCGTAGTTGTAGCTAGACGGTATAATAGAAACGTAAAGATAAAGTTATTTTAAAGATAAAGTATAGTAAATAGTTAATTAAAAAAAAAGCTTAAAATAGAAAATATTTTAGAAAACTAAACTTATAAATATTAGCTATAAAATAAAAAGTTAAAGAAGAAGATAAAGGTTAAAAGTAAAAGAAATAGCTAGTAAAATAGCTAAGAATCTCCTTATAAGGTACTAAAGCTTCGAATAGTAACTACTAATATTTATATTACTTCCGAATTAGAAAGAAAGACTTATAATTAAATAAAGAAGTATTTCTATTAGCTAAAAATAAAGAATTAAGAGAAAGATAAAGTATAAGAAATCCTAAGCCTTAATAAATTACCTTTAATTTCTACTTATATTAGAAGAAAAAGGAACGATTACTACTTTAAAAAGAATTATAAGATCTAAGACCTTTTCTTATACTTTTAAACTTTCTAACCGACTTATTCTTCTATCTCTTATACTATATAATCTCTTACTTTCTTCTACTTTACTTTTTTTTTAAACTAAACCTTTCTTTTATACTAGCCTAAGATAGCCTCTTTTTATATTACTTACTATTTAAAAGCTACCTTCGTTTATTACCTTAGATAAAGAACGAGTTAATTAAGATATTGCCGAATATAAATACTACTAAATATTGTTAAAAGATACTATTTAAAAGAAAAATCGAATTAGTTAGCTAAGAACTTATCTTTTTATTCCTTATCTTAAGACAACGTTACTTTTAACTATCTCTATCCGAGTATCTTTTAATTATAATAGATAAGTCTAACTAAAGCTACCGTTAGTCTAAACGTAGATAAAAGATACTACTTAAGTTCGAAATAATAGATTTAACTTTACGTCGAACGAAATATTCTTCTAAGCTACTATAAAGCTTACTAATAAACGTAAATATTACTACGCTAAGATTTAAACTAGTAAAATTACTAATAATAAGTATTAAGTAAAGTTTACTAGGTACTCCGTTTATATTAAGACTTAAGTATACTAATACTTCGAAAACGTAGATATTTCTTCCTTATATACTTATAGGAATTATACTTATTCTCCTTCTTTAACTTCCTTATACTTCTATAAAAACTATACTTATTCTCTTTATATCTACTTTATCGAAATAAAGGAATATAGTTACGTTATTTAACTACCGAATCTTATTTAGATTTACTTTTAACTTAATAATAAAAATAGTTAATCTATTTCTTCTTTTAACTTATAAAGTACTTACCTCTAACGTAAGTAATATACTTATACTACTTAGATACGACTATTTAATACAAATAATAACTTCGTAAAATACTTTTAAGCGAAATTAGCTACTAGCGAAAAACGATAATAGTTTATACTTTATCTAAGAAGAAATACTCTATAATAAGAAATAGAGGCGCTAAGCTTTACCTACAAAACTACTACTTAAGGAAGAAATTATTTTACTTAAAATTATCGATATAAGCGATTACGAATAACTAGAATTGTTTAATAAAAGCGTTTTCTCTTATATAAAATACTTATTTATAACTATACCTTTAAGTCTAAACGAGATAAAAGGTATTAAATACTTTTGCTATATAGTTAAACGGCTAGCTTATATTATAGTAGAAATACAAACGGATTTCAACTAGAGGAACTTATTCTTATATACTCGAAAATTACTAAGAGCTCGCAACTAGCTCGACTTTAAGGTATAGTATATATATACTTATATAAACTACTTATATAGACTATTTAATCTTAAAGAGTAACTACTCGAGAAGGATATATTAGATTATTGTAGCTTTCGAGCTAGATTAATCTTAGCTTTAAGAGACTTAGTAGTTATAAATAATATCTTTTTAATTAACGACCTAATAAGGATAGAAACGAAAGGATTTTATAAGTAGCGAAATTATAACGTATTTGTCTTACGTCGTTACTATTTCTCTAAGATAAGATTTTAGATTAGTATATAGTATTAGTTAACCGATAATATACTATAATATAGTAGAAGCGATTACTATATAAGAATAATTATAGATTATATATCTAAGTTGTAAATAGTCTAGTTCTTCGATTTATTATATAACGATAAAAAGAAGCGATTTAATACTTTTAAATAATACTTCGAACTAATTATATAAATAATAAAATTTCGTAATTAGAAACTTTATTATATTTAATACAAAATAGTAGATATAATATAATAGAGAAGAAGTTAGAAGTACTCCTTTACTATAATTGAAAGTATTCGCTAAACTTTAATCTTTTAACCTTTAAACGAAGGACTAAAGCCTAAATATTTTAAAAAATACTACTAAACTTAGTATAAATCTATTAAAGGTTATAAAGAAAGACTAAATCGAAAGTATTTAAGCTTAATTTAAATACTTAAGTAAGCTTAAAATTAGATAGAAGAAAGATATTCTAAGCTACTTAAGTAAAGCTTATACAAATAAATAATATAATCGTATATAAGAGCCTAATTAAATATAGCTTAGTATAGAGTTAAAAGAGTAATAGAAATATACTTTAAAGTAGCTAAACTATCTTTATAATAATAACTTAGAGCTAATCGAAGATAATATTATCGAACGAGGTAAAAAGAAAAAATAACTACGAAGAATTATAAACGCCTTTAAACCTAAACCTTTTACGTCTTTAATAGCGACGTAACTACCTAAGCTTACTAGATAATAGCTAACGCTTAATTAAATAGAAAGATACTTAAATAGCTTTTCTCCGAAATTAAAAGAGAAAGGTATTACTTAAAGTATAAAGAACCTAAGTATAAACAAATCTTCGCGACAAAGCTTTAATTATACAAAAATATAGCTACTACTATAGTAACTTAACTTCGCTAGCTTAGCGATATTAGAGCTAAATAATTAAGTCTTTCGATTTAAAGAATAAACGTTTTATTCTAAGTCTTCTTCGCTTTTGTTAAATCTACTCGATAGTCTTTCGGCAAACTTACCTAAGGAGAAGTCGTTAGAAATTAATAAGAAAAATATTCGAGTCCCTATTAAAAGAGGATCGGCACCTAATATAAAAGGTAGATCGATATTAGCCTTATAAGAGAAATTAATACAAATACTTACTTAGTAGTCTACGAAATTATAGTAGATAAAGTATACTACCTTAATTGTTTAGCTATATCTAAATAAGTAAACGCTTATAAAGGAGTATCTACTTTATCTAAACGAAGATTAGATAAACAAAGACTTTTTAGAAGGATTATATATCCGTAGATAGCTTAGCTAAGCTAAATATATAAAAGTATAAAACAATCTTAACGTCTTAGATTTAACGCTACTATACGACCTAACGGAGTAGCATAAGAAGAAAAAGAAGTAAGATAAATAGAAGCTAAAGTAAAGATAGATTAATAGAACTATAGTTTTTCAAACCTTACGTTATTTTTCATATATAATATTTTAATTAAAGATAAATAATCTCTACTTAAGCAAAGTTAGGCGTTAAGGCGAAAGATAATTAATCTTCGACTACTTATCTTTCGAAAAGGAGATATAAAATAGAGTAGCTAGCCTCTTCGAAGAAGCCGAAGGTTAGTTAATATCTAATAAAAGCCTACCTTAACTTTTAATCAAAGTTATCTAATAGCCTAGAATAAGAAGCTCTAAATAGTTAACAACTACTAGTAATATACTACTTAAGCTTCTTATTAAAACCTCTCTTTTATAATACTACCTAAACTAGCTTTCCTACCTAATTTCGTATATTAGGAATCTTTTGATTAGCTTAAAAGAGCCTTAGTACTATGAAATAAGGGCCCTAAGACTCTTAGAAGGTCGTTTCCTAGTAACGATATAACCGTCTTCGTCGAACGAGTCGAGTCTCCTAAGCTAGACTTATACGACTTAAATAGGAGTATATGTTAATTAGTTTAGGAACTTTAGCCTAACCTACTTTTATTACTTCGGCGTCGATATCGACTATAGTATTATATACGTCTTTGACTATATCGACTTAACTTTCTAGTTATAATATATCTACGACGCGTACGTTAGCTTCGGCTACGCTAAATACGTTGTTCTCGTTAAATATAATACTAATAAAGGTATATACTTCGCTCTAGTTTAAACTCGCTTCGCCGAGTTTAAGTATAACTCTTATTATAATATCGTAAAGACTAATTATACTATTTATAAATTCAACGAAAAAGAGATACCGTACGATATAATTAATCGGTAAGCTAAGTAATAAGCGAAGAAAGTAATATATAATATTAGTAGTATTTACTAGTTCGTAACGTTAACGAAGTATCTTTATAGTTTAGTAATACTAAATATAAGTTGAGTAGCTTAACTTTAGTATAATTTTAACGTAATCGTTGTAGTAGTCTTAGAAATCTCGGTTTTATAATTCTATAAATATACTAATTAATATATAATTATACTTCGAAATATATTAATTAATATATAATCTTTAGATTAATTAATATATTATAAGATATAATTTAATATTATAAATAATAGCGAGTATAATAAATAACTTAACTATATTTATATTTACTAGCTAATTTATTATATATAGAAGGTAATTTATACTAAATCCCTAATAAGAGATTTATTTAGTTTACTACGTATAAGATAAATCTTATATTAAATACTAATACTTTAACCTTATACGATAGATAATTATCGTATCTTATAAAGAGTATTAGTCTTTCTTCTTTCTCTAATAACGAAGACGTAGGATTTTAACGAAGAGCTTCTTCTACTTAGAGATAGTCTCTTACTATTTAGCGGAAATCTTATCTTACTTAGTGGAAATCTTCTATTACTTAGACTTAGTAGAAGACTTCTACTACTTAGCGAGTTTCTCTTACTCGAATAAATACTCTTACTTTAGAAGCTCTTACTATTTAGTAAGGTGCTTTAAAGGCTTTAAATACTTAGTAAGGTACTCTAAAAGCTTTAGATACTCGGTAAGGTACTCTAAAGGCTTTAGATACTCGGTAAAGTACTTTAGAAACTCTAAATACTCGGTAAGGTACTTTAGAAGCTCTAAATACTCGGTAAGGTACTTTAAAAGCTTTAAATACTTAGTAAAGTACTCTAACTTTAGATATTCGACGAAAAAATACTCTTACTTAGTAAATTACTCTTACTAACCTCTTATAAATATTACTTAGTTTAATAAATCTTCTAAGCTAAGAATAATAAAGTCGTTATTATTATTCTTAATAATAAGTATTTATACGAATACTATAAATTATATATTTATAATAAAGTTATTATTATTATTATTATTAGTAGTAATATCGTCGTTTAAGCTTAATATAATATAATCGTTATTATCGATAAGAATACTTTTAAATAAGTTAACGTCGTTAGCGTTGCTTATTTCGATATCTAAGTCGTCGTTGTCTAAGCTTTACCCTTCTTCTACTATAGCGTCTCGTATTTACTTCGACGAAACTTTATCGTTAAACGTTAGTTTCGCTTTACGTTTACGATAATGTATTAGAAGCTTCTTTTTCTTTAGTTCGTCTCCTTCCTTTTTAATTCCGTATTTAGTTTTCTTCTTAGTCGAGAAATTATTATAAAATAATTAGCCTTTTTTAGGCTCTTTGAGTAAGTATTAGTACTAACGCTTTACTAAAACTTTTATTTATTCTTTAACTTACGAGAATATCTTAAATAGGTTATTCTATATAACTACGTTTAACTTTAGTTTTAGTATTAGTAATTCTTCGTTATTTATATCTATTTTTTAGGTATAATAGTATATAAAGGCGAAGCTAATAATCTTTATATATTATATTAACTATTAAAAGTTCTTCGTCGCTACTTTATCTTTTATATTTAGTACTTTCGCTATAATTAAATAAATTAGCTACGAATAAAAATTACTTATAATTTATATTCGCTTATTCGAATAGTTGTAAATTAAGTTAAGAAGCTTAATTACTTAAACGTAGCGATTAAATAGTAACGAAAAGGTTAACTTTACGACTTCGTATACTATAAGTTAACGAAGACTAGTAAAGTCGAATTAAACGCATATACAAAGTATAATTTCTACGACTTACTTATAAAAGTTAATATAAAATAATACGAAGCTACGAATATATTAATTAAAGTAGCAACTAATATACGAACTATAAATTTATTAATTAGTATAGATCTAAGTTTATACTAATTAGTTTAAAACTAGCTTAACTACGATATAAGTACTTTAATTAGTATATTTAAAAGAACATTTATATATACCTTTCGAAGATATCGCTTTTCTACTTATTCGTAGAAAGTATTAATAATTTAAAGTAAAAACTAAGCTATAAGTTTATTTTATCTAATCTAATATAAGTATTTAATACATTAAAAAACTATAGCTATATTCTATACGAATATAACGCTAATCTTAACGTAGTAGTTATTATAATAATTTAATTCGACGTTAAATATAAACGAGTTTAAAACTAATACGTCGACTTTATATTTATTTATTAAGTTCTAATCTACTATTATCTTATCTTACTATAGATTATTTATTCTAAATAAAATAAACGAAACGAGTAAGCTAGCTTTACGAAAAATAGTAATAATTATCTTAAAAGAAGTTAGTATATATAAATCTTTCATTTCGATTAAAATCTTTATAATTATATTTAAAAAAAGTTAATAACGATTAATATTTACTTTCTTTTCTTTTTTTACTAAAGTATTTTAAGTAAAATATAAGTAAAAAGCGAAGATTTAGAAAAAGTAAAATATACTATTACTATATACTCGTATAATAGAATATATCTACAAACTAAGTTTAAGCTCGTATATAAATATATTAGGCTATAGTCATTGCTTATTTACTATAAAGTTTCGACTAGCTTCGACTTAAGTTTAACTTTAATTAACTTCTTAGTCGTTTTGGTTCCTTTAAATCTAGCTTTAGCTTTATCTTATAACGTAATAAAGATATATATCTCGTCTTTAGTAACCTTTATCGTATTAGCTTTAGATATAATTAGCTTTACTTCTACTATTACTTTTTTAAATTCTTCTTTAGATATCTTTATAAAAATATCGTTAAAATTTAATATTTCTTATAAATAATAGTCTTATACTAAATATAATAAAGTATAAACGATACTAAGACTTAGCGCTATAGTATATTTTTTGCTGCTAAGACCGATTAGCGTTAATTTATCTACGTAATTTAAGCCGTTAATATCTAATATAATAGTTGTAACGTTCTTTAATAATAAATCTATCTCGTTAGTAATATATTTATATCGTTCGTTATATACTAGTATTATAGTTACAATTTCTATCGGTAGAATATTATCTTAAAGATATATTACTTACTTATTTAGTAGAATAAACCTCGTATTTATACTATAGTTCAACGTAAATATCTAATACTACGATAAAATAAAGCGTATAGTCGAATTATAGTAATCTTTTAAAATTCTTCGCTAAATCGACGATTATAAAGTCTACTACGCTTAGCTTAACTTCTAATCGATTTTTTTAACTTGAAAACCTTTTTATTTTCCTTCGTACTCTTTTTCGTTTATAAGTCTTTATTCAACTTCTTATAAGTCGATTTATACTTATTTTCGAAGATATTATCGACTAAAATAGTATACGGAATTTAGATTAAGTACCGAATTATACTACAAAGCTAAAGTATAAATACAAAAGCGATCTAATTTATAACTCGATTCTAAACGAATATAATAATAATAAAACTAACGTATATTTTAAATATTAGGCGTAAAATCCTTTATATCGTACTTCGAATATTATAAAGTATTACTACTTTATTATAAATAACTATTCGCTATATAAAGTCTTTATACGATATTATTTAAACTTCGACTTTTATAATTTAAATAATCTTTTATTTTTTTCCGTTGAAAAAAAAGAGTTAAGTTAGTTAAGTTCTATTATATCGTCGAAGCTAAAGTAAAGTAGATTAGTTAAAAATATACTAATTAATATAATTCTATATTAATTAATAAAAATATAAAATAAAAGGCAATTTATATATCTTCTTCGTTATTATCGTTTATATTAAATTCGACTTCTTCGTCGAAATCTTAACTTAGTATAGCTATATCGTTACTATCTAATTTATCGTTATCTTTACTTTTATTTAATACTTTATTTTACTTTACTATAGTAAATACGTTACGTAAAAGTAACTTGTTAATCTTTTAAACTTCGATATATTCGCTTCGATTATAAAGAACTTTACTAGTTTTAGACTAGTATTTGGAAATTGTAATATAAGTAGTTAATAAAACGTTCGACGTTGTACGTTAATTTCTACGGTTAGTAGCTTATTTTCCTATCTTCTTATCTAATACTATAATAGTTAACGTTACGTTGTATCTAAGGTTATCTTTAAGGATATTAGCGACGTTTAAGTAATATACTTAAAAGAAGAATATTAGAAAGCTTAAGATTACTTCTTAGAACGTTTATTTAAGTAGCTACGCCGATATCTATATTATTATTAGTTTAGTAATAATAGATTATTCTTTAACTTAAGTAACTTTAAGTTTATAATAAGCTATAACTATAGTTAAAAGGTAGATAAACGTTTTATTCGTTTTAACTTTATTTATTAATACTTATAAGCTAATTAAGCTTTACTTTAATATAAACGTAATAAAAGTATTTATAAACGTTAATATAAAATATAAAAGTAAATATACTAATTAGTATAAATATATAAAGGTAGAATAGTTACGAATATACTAATTAATATACTAAGGATTAGATTAATTAGTATATTCGTAGCTTTTCTACTAGAATAAGTTTATTAATAAGTTAATAAAGTAGAAATTAGTAACTAAATATACTTTTAATCTTTTACTTTATTTAAAAGTATTTATTTTTATTTTACTTATAGTTAAACTTTTTTACTATAATATTCTTAACGAGTAGTTCCTTCTTAAGTTTATTAGTATTATTTTTCGAAAATCTACTAAGTTATTATAATATAAAAATAAGTAATTTTTTATCGTTTAATATCTTTTAGTATAAGTAGCTTCGTATTAATAAGTCTTTAATAGCGAAATTACGTTTAATAGTTATAATTATCTCTTCCTTAGCTATATTAAAATCTTTAGAAATATTAAACGTAAGCTACTTAGCTAAATAATTAGTAATATAATCTTAATTAGCGATATAGTTGGTAAATAAACTTTTATTAAAGAATATTAAAAACGCTTCGATAATATCTCCTTATAAACAATATTCGACTAACTCTTTAAAATAATTCGTATAGTATATACTATTAATAATTTTATATAACGTAGCGTTATTAATTAATAAGATATTATTCTTACTAAAGTTTATAATCTTCGTATTCGATTACTTATCTTACTAAGCTTTCTTTATTTAAACTAATATCGATATTAATAAAAGAGTACGCTAATATATATACTATAAAGTATCGTTAGATTATATAAGTTTCGTAAAATCTATAGTCGATCTAAGCTTAGTACATTATATAATTATATTAAGCTTAACTATATTTAAACTTATAATATTCTATATTAGCTTATTATAAATATTATCGCTAAGTAGAATATTTACTTAATCTTTTAGCCGAAATAGCTAAATAAGACTAAGGACTAGTTACTTATTAGTAGATATTACTAAGCTAAAAACGCTATTTAAGCGCTATTTTCTATTATAACGATAGTTAAAGTATATTAAATATAGTATAGCTCGAAGCTAATCGTTAATATAAAAACTAACGAAAGTTCTATCGATATTAATAAGATACTATTTATACTAGAGGTTACTAGTACTATTTTACCTAGTTATAGAGTTTATAAAGTAAGTTAATATAATAGCGATAATTATTACGTTTATAATTACAGCTATTTTCTCCTTATCTTTATATACTAAGCGATCGTTTATATTACTTCGCTGAATTAAGATTACTAATACTAGTCGTTTTACTACCGTAAAGGCTAAGAGTAAGCTCCTAATCCCTAAGTTGTTAAATATCTTAGAGATTTTGCCGAATAGCTCTACTTAAAAGTAATAGTTATACCTTTCTTAGCTATTTTTATCCTTATATTTAATCTTTAGCCTACTACGTATAAGGTAAGATAGTAGTCTAAACTATTTAATAACTATTTAAATATTAGATAATTACTAATAATATACTAATTAGTATATAAGATTAAAGGTAAATAACTATAAATATTCTAATTAATATAGATTTAGAATATTTAGATTTATACTAATTAAAGTATTTGTAAATCTAATTAGATAGTAATATACCTTCGTAGTTAGAATATTACGCTAAAGCTTTAAAATTATAATATTTTAGAATAGTCACGAGTTTTGTAACCTTAATCTTATTATTAGCCTCTAGAATATAAGCTAAGGTCTAAGACTTATACTTCTTTACTATTATAATATTAACGATCTTCGCTTTTATCGTATTTTAATACTTAGTCGAAGCTTCGATAACTTCGTACTATTTATTAAATAGTTTACTTAGATATACTTTAGTCGTAGTCGCTATAAGCTACTAATTAGGATAGCTAAAGTTAAGGTAGTAGTTACGGAGATTATAAAAGCCAAAGTATATTAGTATATAAATCTTCGTAGCGAACGAATTTTTATATTTCTTCTTCTACTCTACGAAGATCTTATTTATTTCTTTTATACCTTATTCGTTAAGATTAGACTAGCGAAAGATAAATAGCTTAAGAACGTTGTTAAATTTCGCGAAGAATAAATAAGCTATAGATTCTTTAAGTAGCAAAAACTCCTTAGGATATAATTATTCGCTAAGCTTAGCCGCTACCTTTAAACGTTAAGCGTTAATATTCGTCGGCTATTTATCTTTAATAAATTTAGCTGCAGAAACTTACGAGTCTTTAGCTAGTACTTCTATAGCTAATACTAGCGCCTTTATAGCTAATACTAGTACTTTTAATACTTCTATAGCTAATACTAGTACCTTTATAGCTAATATTAATACTTTCGTAGCTAGTATTAGCGCCTTTATAACTAGTATTAGCGTATCGACGATAAGGCTTAGCGTATTAGTTACTATATCGTCGTCGATATTTATAGAAATAAAGCTAGACGTTATAACGATATAAAGTAGTATAGAAGTATATAAAGAAGCTTAGTTATAAATATCTTAATTAATATAAATCGTAGATAAAGGAAAAGTTAAATTAACTAGCTAATTAATATAAATTATATAAATAAGAAGGTTAGTATTAGCTAAAAGGAGAAAACCGAAAATCGTAAGTTAATATAGTATAAAAGAAGGTAAAGTTCGAAGTTGAAAAAATAAAGTAGATTATAAGTTAATAATTAAGTTAAAAGCTTAGATTTATATTAATTAATATATTCTTAAAGTAGCCGTAAATTAGTAATTATATATTATAACTATAGTAATAGTATAACTAGCAAATAATAGCTATATTAAAATATAGTTATTTGTAGTATAAGTATTCGAAGTAAAGTAACTATTTTTATACTATTGTATTTAAGAGACTTACTTAAGTTACGTCGATTATAACTTAAGCTTAGTTTTTGAACTATATCTTATTCAAGTACGTAGCTAGCTAAGGGAATAATAGAAATATATAAATATACTAATTATAATAAATTAATAAATATATTAATTAGTATATTTATACTAACTTATCGTTATTATTATCTATATAAAGTATATACTATATTAATATTAAGACGAGTAAAGTCGTTGTAATAGAAGTTAACCTCGTAGACTTACTACTTTTACTCTTTATTTCTAAATTAGTTTAACTTTACGTTATTATCTCTAATATTATACGAGCGGCTAAACGCTTATTTACCTTTACAACTAACTATTATAATATCGTTAATCTTAGTATCTAGTAAGCTAACTTAGTCTTCGATACGACGAAACTTTACTTCTTTTTCGTTAAAGACGTCGAGCTTTTTATTAAGTAAAGCTAGTACCTTATTCGCTTATAAGTTAAGCGTATTAAACGAATCTTTCGTATTACGATTAATATCGCTTTTACTATTACGATATAATAAGTATATATAGTCTAAGTAGTCGCGTATAGTATTTAGTATCGTATACTACCTACTTAGACTACTTTCGAACTTAGTTTCGAATACCTTTTATATTACAATAGTATATAAGCTAATAGCCGTTATACGAATAAACGTATAATACGAATTATACGTAGAATTATAGTTATTTTTAATATCGATAGCGAAAGATATATTAACGTACTCTAATACTAAATCAATAGCTTTTTATAAACTACTTATAGTAATATATTAAATAAAGCTAAACTAAAGTATCTTATTAAATAAAACTTAGTCTAAAATAATAAGATAAAGAAGCTAAGTAAAATATAATATCTCTAAATTATAATATATAACTTTACTATCGTAAAATAATAAGCAAATATTTTAGATTAAGCTACGTATTATATTATAATCTTTAACTTAGATAATAGTTAATAATACTAAGAGAAAATGAATAACTTAGAAGTATCGATAAAAACTATAATACTTAAGTTTATTCCGCGGAAGCGTATTATCTAAGTCGTTAATAGTAGTTTATTCTTCGTATACGTCTTAGCTAAATACTTAGTCTTCGATCTTAGCGAATCTCTATTCGATATTACTTAGAAGTAAAGAAAAAAAAGCTTTTTATAAACTATAAGCGTTTAACGTACTATTATTAACTAGATTCTCTACGATAAAGTCTTTAATTATAAAATAGAATATATAAGAATCGAAGCTATCTTTAAAAACGTTAAACGTATAATAGTACTTATAATACTATTACGTAAGTTTAAGTTTACTAAAGCTAATAATATCCTTTTAAATAAAGGATTAGAAATACTTAAATATTATATTAATGAAATTTATTAAGACGTAGAAGAGTACTAAAATAAGAATAATCTACTACTTACGGTCGTATATATCGTATACTTTTAATTGAAAAGAGATAATATACCTAATATACAACGTTATCTTTTAATCGCTATAAATAAAGAAAAGCTAAAACTTAAAGTTAAATAGTTTTATACTTAAAAGATTTAAAAATAACTTATTATAAATACAATATACCTTAGAGATTTCTCTTTTATTCTTAAATATTACTAAAGTTTAAAGAACAAAGCTTTTAATCGATACTATTCGATTAATCTTTAGGAAAAACGATAGATTCGTAAGAAACTTAAGAAAAATATCGTCTCTATTAAATATAAAGCGAAATTCGTAAGTAATAATAAATCGAATAATAAGATAAAAGAACTAAGGCTTAAATATAAAATAAATATAAATTTATAAGCTCTTAAAACGAATATAAAGCTACTATTAATTAAAATAGAAAAGACTTTATATATCGTTACTTTTAATAAAAAGATACGTTGTAAGATTAGCTATTATATCTTTCTAACTTATACTTAAGCCTTAGATACGTTCTAAGAAATTAAAATTATTATATACGATAACTAAACTTAAATCGAAAGAGATACGACGAAGATATTTCTAACTATTATTAATATACATATATAATACAAATTTAACTAATATATAATCGATTACGTCGTAATATTAAATAGTAACTTATTAGTTACTTTATACAACGAATATATACTAAGCTATTAAAGAGTATCTTATACCTATTTTGGGATACTATTAAACTTTAAATATAACTCGAGTACTTAGAGAATAAAGTTACTTACTTATAAAACAAAGTCGCTAAATAAAATAAATATAATTATAAAGATTCTTTTGTAATAATCTCTATACTTATATAATATATAGCTTTACTACAACGATTAATAACTTCGTCGATTAACTATTAACTCTCTTAATAGATAACTTATAAAAGAAATATACTTTTATATCTCTAATTATTTAGAGTATTTAGCCGAGCGCTATATAAGCAAAGGCGGCCTTTTTGGAGCATAATAGAATACATAGTTAAGTAGATACTTACACCTATTTTCGTATAGTAACCTTTATCCTAACTTCGAAACTATACCTCGTATATATAAACTTAGAACTTATTAATAACTTTACTAAACGAGTTATAACTATAAACTTTAAAACAGCTAGACTATAGCTACGTAAGCTCGCTACCTCGGAGGAGTATAAATGCTTACGTACTTGCTTACCTACTAGTTAAGTCTCTTATATAAGTCTTCTTATCTCTATATCTTTAAGCGATTAATTCTACTACTTCTATTAATTACTTAAACTAACTATTGTAAACTAGTCTATACAAAGACTTGTTATACTTTATACCTCTAAGCGATTAATTTAACTACCTTCACTAACTACGTCGAACTAGTTGTAAATACTATTATACTCTAATACAAAACCTTTAGTAAGTAGCATCTTCTACGTCGAAGCTATCGCGAAGCTAACCTTTTAATTAGAACTATAGCTGCGATGAAAAGCTTTATCGAACCAAGCGAAGTCTTAGTACCTACGCGTAAGTAAGAGGCTATGTTTCTCCAAATCCACTTCCTCGAGCTAATCGGAGTAATTGACGATATAGCCGCGATCGAGCTATTAATTAACGCGCTAGAGATAATCGTTATAAGCGATAAGAAGCGGTGGAAAGAGATAGGGGGATACGCGACCTAACTCCGTAGCTTAGTTAAGAGGGATTAGGCTAAGTTAGATGCTATAGAGCGAGGCTTCTGAGTAAAGGCTATGCTTATATTAAAGGCTATGTTAGAGCCGAAGAGGAAGAGTTGAAGGATAAAGAAGGGAGGAGAGATATGCCTAAGAATATTATCTACCTTTATTAGTATTAAGTCGAGGTTATCGTAGGAAAGTATAGTCGGCTCGGTTAGTATTTCTACTATTAATTAGTTCTAGATCGTAATAATTGAATTAGTTCCGTTTCTATAGTAAATGCTATAATAGGAGATAGTAGTTTAACGTCGAATGCCTACGATAGATATCTCTAATTATATATATAAAAAAGTATTATTAATTTAACTAATATTGCTAATATCTTTAATTAAACAATTAGTATTAGAAGCTAATATATATCGAATAGTAATATTTTTAAAAGACAAAAACGCGTCGATATACTAAAAGAACGATAACTCTTAGTAAAGTCTCTAAGGTATAAAAGGTTTATTATCGTCGCTAACGAAGTAAATATAAACGTTACTCTTCTTTAATACCAATTAGATACTATTATCGCGAAAAGCTTTAATAAGTCGAAGAAAACGCTATAAGATAATATTTTAATTTCGAATAAATTTCTTAAAGTTATAAACTTTTCGACGTTTAACTTAGCTAAAAGTACGATATAATCTTTAAAACTAAAGAGTTTCTTTAATAAATAAAGTAATATTATTATTAGAATTAGTATCGCTTATCGATATAGTATTATCGCTACTTAAAAGCTTGTTTAATTCGTTAGTTAGTAATTAAGTAAAAGTAGAGAAAGATTTATTCGTAGAAGAAGAGATAGTAAAGTTTAACGTAAATAATACTTAATCGACTAGCAAAAGTAGTAATACTAATAATAAACTACGAATAGAGAAATAAAGTAATAATAATAAAAAAGAAGAGTATTCTATTATAAATTAAAGTATTTATATTTAAAGCGTTAATATAGAAACTAGCGAATAAAGGTACAAATATACTAATTAATATAAATATAAATATAATACCTTAAATAGAAGAAGAAAGAAAAGTTCTAATAAGCTTTAAACTAGTTAGTAGTAGTTTTATATATATATTTTAATTAAGTAAAGTAAGTAAAGTAGAAAAGTAAAGCTAAAAGATATATAGTAGAACTGCAAAACACTATACTAAGCTAAGTACTTAAGACTAAGAATATATAATTAAGTAAATACTTATACTTATTTTCGTATAGTAACTTTTATCTTAACTTTGAAACTTTTATATACGTAAACTTAGAACTTATTAATAACTTTACTAAACGAGTTATAACTATAACTTTAAAATAGCTAAACTATAGCTACGTAAACTCGTTACTTTAAAAGAGTATAAATACTTATATATTAATTAATTCTACTACTTTTATTAATCGTCTAAACTAATTATTATAATTTAATTTATATAATAAAACTTACTATACTTTATACTAATTAATTTAACTACCTTCGTTAACTATGTCGAGCTAGTTACAAATACTACTATACTTACTAAGTAACTTTAAAACTCTTTATAATCTAATAACTATAAAAACTACTAGTAAATAATACCTTCGTTAAAGCTATTACGAAACTAACTCTCTAATTAAAACTATAGCTACGATAGACTACTCTACTACGTATAAGGTTAAAGTCTTTGTCTCTAAGTATAAATAGAATTAAGTAACTCTTTAAATTTACCTCTTTAAGCTAGCTAAAGCGTTTAACGAGAAAGCTACGTTTAAGTTATTAATCGAAGTACTCGAAGCGATTATTAGCGATAATAAGAAATAAATAAAAGAAATAAATAAATACATAGCTAAGCTTAAAAACTTAATTAAGAAGGATTATACTAAGATAAGTAACGTAGAAAAAGACTACTATATAAAGATTATATAAAAGTTAAAAGCTATGTTAAAGTTAAAAAAGAAAAGTTAAAAGATAAAGAAAAAGAAGAGAAATATATACTTAAGAATATTATTTACTTTTATTAGTACTAAGTCGAAGTTATTATAAAAAAGTATAGTCGACTTAGTTAATATTTTTATTAATTAGTTTTAAATTATAATAATTAAATTAGTTTCGTTTTTATAGTAAATATTATAGTAAAAAATAGTAGTTTAACGTCGAATACTTATAATATTATCGAAGTTATTACGAAGTTAACTCTTTAAATAGAATTATAGCTACGATAAACTACTTTACTACTATTACGCGTAAGGTTAAAGTCTTCGTCCTTAAACGTAAGTAAAATCGAGTAACTCTTTTAATCTACTTTCCTAAGCTAGCTAAAGCGTTTAACTAGAAAATTATATTCGAATTATTAATTAAAACACTCGAAGTAATTACTAATAATAATAAAAAGCGAGTAAAAGAGATAAGTAAATATATAACTAAGCTTAAAAACTTAATTAAGAAAAATTATACTAAGATAAGTATTATAAAAAAGAAGTATTATAGAAAAGTTATACAAAAGTTAAAAGCTACGTTAAAGCTAAAGAAGAAGAGTTAAAAGATAAAGAAAAAGAAAAGGAAATATACTCGAGAATATTATTTACTTTTATTAGTATCGAGTCGAAGTTATCGTAAGAAAATATAATTAACTTAGTTAATATTTCTATTATTAATTAGTTTTAAATTATAATAATTAAATTAGTTTCGTTTCTATAGTAAATACTATAGTAGAAGATAGTAGTTTAACGTCGAATACTTATAACGAAATATAATATTATTATATAAAGAGAAAAAGAAAAAAAGAAAATTATTTATATAGTAAATTAATATTAATATTCTTTTTAAAAAAAACGTTAAAAAAGTTAATTTATATTAAAGCTAATATATTAGTTTTTATTAAGTTTTAATATTATAATAATTTTTTAATTAATAAAAGTAATTAAGTTTATTTTTTAAATTTAAATACTTAATTAATATCTTATAGTTTTTTAATTTCGTTTTTAATATTATTAATATAACAAAGGATTAATAGTAAAATTGTCGCTAAGATTAGCAGTTAACGTAGTTTAGCCTTAGTACTTAGCCGATATAAGCTTAGTACAAAGTAAAAAAGCTACTTTGTATTTTAAAGAATCTAATTTACTTATTTTATTATTTTCGTTTTTTTTCCTCTTTAAGAATAAGTTAAGTAGTATATTAAAACTTTAATATATAATCGTATACTACTATTATATTAGACTTTTATCGTACTTTTTACTTAGTTAAGTAAATTTATATATTAAAGTTTTTTATATTTTTTATTCTTTTCTTTATAACTACTTAAGAGATACGATAAGAAAAGCTACTATAACGTTAGATTTGAAATAAGCTAAGAATAGTAAAGGAAAAGTTATCTTTAACTCTTTCGAAATAAAGAGCTAAATAACGCGATAGTTAATAAGCTATATTAAGGAACTTTTAAATACTAAAGGTAACAAAGTCGATAAATATTATTAAGTTTAAAATATTTTTAAAAGAGAAACTAGATACTCTTATTAAAAAAGTCTTTATTTAAGAAAAAGCTAAGTTAGCTCAAGTAAAAGAATATTTACGTTTAAAGAAAAAGATAGTATAAATAGCTAAAGAGTTTTCTAATATAATTTCAAATATAGTATAATTCAACTTTAATTCGAAGTAAAATAAAGAGTTAAAGATTTAGAATATTTTTCTCTTTACTATATTTATTACCTTTTAACAACGATAAAATTAGCTTTATAGTCTTAAGTAAAGATTTCGTAGTACTTTAAAGAAATATAGAATAAAGTAGAAACAAATCTTCGAAGTTTTAACTTATATATACCTTATTTATTAAACTTAGTAAAATTATCTTATAAATTAAAAACTTAAGAAAGACTTCTAATTCGATAATAGTTTATAAGTATTTTTTAAAAAGTAAACTTTATTACTAGTTTATAATAAAAATAACTTACTTTTTAACTTTATATATACTTTTAAAGATACGAAATAACGCTTAAACTAGATATTTAAAGCTTTCGACGTTTATTTAGACTCTTTAGAAGACTATTTCAAATAAAAACTAAAAGAAAAGCGAGCTAGTATTTATTTAGCGAAATTCTAATCTTATTTAAAAGACTATATTTAAAATATAGTAGTAAATCTTCTTCGTATTAGAAATAAAATAGTAGCTTTTATAATATAATAAACGTTTAAATTTTAAATAAGCTTTCGTTATACTAAACGTAGTAAAAGGATTAGTAGCGATTATTAAGAAGCGAAGCGTACTTAAACTAAAGGTACGTTCTAAGAATAAGAGATTAACTATAGCTAAAGTATTTATTAAAGCTCGACTTAGAGCTAAAGTACTTCTTTTATGTCTTAGAGAAAATCTTTTACTAATAACCTTATAAAGCTTAATAATAAGCTACGTACTTATTATCGCTATAGTAGTAAAGACTATTTTATTCTTAATTACTTAAAACTAGCGAAAACTTAGTCTATTAGGAGAACTTAGTCTAAATCGTCGAAGAAATAGATACGATCTTAGTTTTTAAAAGCTAAGGTAGAAAAGTAAGTTCTACTATTTTACCTATTATAACTTAAGTAGGTACAACGTACTAATTTTATATTCTTATCTAAGTTTACGCTTATTATATACTCGAAACGTATATAAATTTCGATAATAACGTTAAAGTAAACTTAGTAAGTATATAATTCGCTAAAGAGTACTACTTCTAATTAGCTAATATATTAGCTTTAATAATAGAAGCTACTAACTACTTAGTTATTATTACTTATAAAGTATAAAAAGTATCGTTTACTTTTATAAATTCGTAAAGATTTATAAAAAAAGTAATATAACTTTATATTAATATCGATTAAGACGTTCGATTAAAAGAAAATTTAGTTTTATTATCTATAACTATTATAAAAGATTTTTAAATCTATTTGTTAGTATAGTAGAAGTAGTAGTAATTCGAGTATAATATTATTTTATTTTAAATTTTAACTAAATAAAGATTTCGTTAAATAGTTTAAAATTAAGCTAAAGTCTTTATAGTAGTCTTTACTTTAAAACTAATACTACTTATTAACGAAGAAGAGATAATATTAGAAATAGAATATTTCCCTACTATATTAAAAGAATAAGAAAATATATTTAAAGTAAAAAGTATATCTATCTTCTTTTAATCGAAGGAGACTAACTATATTATTAACTTATTTAAGAGTAAATAACTTTTATATAAGCTTATCTACTTTTTCTCTTAGAAAGAGTTAGTAGTATTATAGTAATACTTAGACGAAAACTTATAAAATAAGTATATTTACTTATCTAAGTCTTTTATAAAGTCTTTTATTTTATTTATATTAAAGAAAGATAGTATATTTCGACTTTATATCGACTACTATAGCTTTAATAAAGTTATAGTATAGAATCGATACTCGTTTCCGTTAATTTTGAAGATTTTAAACTAAGTTTAAGACTTTAAATATTTTACTAAGATTAATATTAAAGAAGTATATTACTATATTTATATAAAGGAAAGAGATAAATAAAAAATAATATTCTATATTCGTTATAGTTATTATAAATACTTAGTTATACTTTTTAGATTAACTAATACTTTTGCTACGTTTTAAAACTATATTTATTTCTACTTATATAAGCTATTAAACGATTTTTATATTACTTACTTTAATAATATTTTAATTTACTTTAACGACTACGATTTATATATAAAGTATATTACATAAGTTTTTAATTAGCTTTATAACGCTAAATTATTTACTAACTTAAGTAAATATTTTTTTCTTTTAAAATTATATAAAGTTCTTAAGATATATTATATTTAGTAGTAGAGTATTTATAAATCTTAAGTAGATCGATACTATTATATTATAGCTAAAACTTACGAGTTATTACGAAGTATAATAGTTTTTAAAGTTTTATAACTTCTATTGCTACTTTATCGAAGATTATTTTAAAGTAGTTACTTCGCTAATATCCTTTATAAAAGGAAGTTAATAAAGAAAAAAGCTAAGACTAGTAACTCTAAGAATAATCGAAAGAGAAGCGTTTTAAGCTTTTAAGACTATTTTTTAATAAACTCTTCTATTAAAGTATTTTAACCTTTAACTTTATATACGTATCGAGACTAATATATCTTAGTATACGATATTTAAAATCTTATTATAACTTAACGAGAAAAACGTTTAGTACTTAGTAGCGTTTTAGTTAAAGAAATTTTATAAAACTAAGATTAACTATAATATTTTAAATTAAAAGCTATTTACTATTATAAAATCGTTTAAGTATTAGAGATATTACTTAAAAGATAGTCGTTTTATAGTCGAAATATTCTTAGATTACTTTAACTTATAAACTTTTATAAGGTAAATTAAGTTAAATAAAAGATAAGTTTAATAGTATATATATTTAGTACCTTTTGAATTTGTAATTAAATATTATATAAAGAAGTTAAACTTCGCTAATACGTTGTTAAAATAATTTAATTACGAATAGAAGATATTATCTCAAATTAAACTACTTATACTATTATAGTAGAAAATGCTAATAGAAAGCGCTTAGGAATAGAATTCGACGTATACTAAAGTCGAAAAAGAGTTAAATAGTAATATATATTCTTTTAACGATTTTAACTCTATATCCGAATTTACGAATAGTAAATTTAGAAATATCTAAAATTACGAATAAAATAAGTAAGATTAGAACCTAAAGTTTATATAAAAGTAGTTTATTTTACGAGTTATAATAATAGCTACTTATATCTTCGAGTAAGTTATTTAAGAAGAACTTACTAAAGATCTATATACTCTAATCTAAAAGTTATAAGTATTAAATACTAATACGTAGTAAATTAAAGCAAAGACGTAGTCGTTTAAGACTAAAAGCGCCTTTAAGCTTTAGTCGGTTAACTTAGAAAAAATACTATAGTATAAAAGTCGATTATATATTCTAAAGTTAAAAGTTACTTTACTAAGAGCTTCTAAGATTATATTATAACGATTCGCTAGCGAAATACTTTAGTATTACTTATACTATAAAGTTATTATAACGGAAATTTTATTAAATAAAACTTCGAATAGATATTCGTAAGTATATATAGTAATATAATATCTACTAAAGAACAATAGCGAAGTAGTATAAGCTATATAGCTAATTAGTTTCTTTACTAATCTTTTAAAGCTTTTTCTAAGAGTTATCGATAAACTTTATTACTAAACTTAAGCCGATCTAGTATTAAAGCTAAATCGTAAATATAATATTAATTATCGTAAATCGATATACTAAGTATATTACTTTCTTAGTTACTTTAACTACTTTTATTTTAGCTAACTTTATAAAAGTCTTTTATAACGAAGTAAAACTATAGTTTAATACCTTAAATAGTATTATATTAAATAAAAGTTTAGTATTTACGTGTTAATTTTAGTTTAACTTATATTACTATAGCTATATTAAATAACGACTTTTAATAACGTTCTATCTTTAAACTAATAACTAAATAGAGTAGATAAACTAAATTCTAAAGTACTACTTACGTTTATTTACTAACTCTTATTAGTTAACTAAGGTTATACTCTTAAAAACAGCGTAGTTTATATATAATAACGCTTAGAATATTATAATTAATATATTTCTAAGCGAAACGCTTATAAGTTATACGTTAAAGCTACGTATTTAGATCGAAGACGATTTTACTTAAAAGAGAATACTAGTAGTAATAAACTACCTTAAGAAACTATAAGCTTTAAAGATAAACTTATAAAATTAATAACGTTAAATAACTATAAAGTAAGTAAAATACTATAATAAGAAGTATATACTAATATAATTCTTAAAAAGAAGTTTAGTAAAATTATTTACTAAGAATTTAAAGCTTAAAGTATTAAATAAAAAGCTAATACTTAAGTTTATAAAGCCTTTTTAAGTATTAAATATTGTTAAAATATAAACGTATCGTTTTAGCTTACTTAAGTAATATAGCTAGTTATATAATATATTCTTAGTAAGTTTACTAAAGTCGTAGACTATCTATAAAGGAAATTATCTTAAGAACTACTTATAAATACTAGAGTTAAAGGACGACGATTTTTAAGTTATAAAAGAGGTTAAAGATAAGTACTAAATCGACGGCGAAATATACTTTTTAGTAAAGTAGGAAAGTTAGCTATTTAAGTACAATTAGTAAGTAAGTAAAGCTAATATATAAGCTTTATTAGTAGTAGCTAAGTATAAGAAAGCTATTATTAAAGTATTAAACTAAATATAACTCTTAGTTATAGAACTTAGTACTAAAGATACTCTAATACTTAAAAGAAAGCGAAGTCGACTTAAAAGACTTAAAGCTATAAGATAGTATATTCGATTAAAGTTAGAACTACTACTAAATTAAGTATAGTAGCTTTAAATAAAGAGAATAGAGACTTTTATTTATAAAGAGAAACTTTTATTTTAAAAAAGAAATTATTAAAAAGTACTTAAATACTAAAAGTACTAGTATTACTTAACTTCTAAATTACTTTTATAAGATATTTACTTTAAAAGTATAATAGATTTTAAAGGAAATTCTCTTATATTTTCTACTACTAAGCCTAATTATAAATATTATAGTTTTTATTATTATTTACCTTTAAACTGTTAATAGTAACTTTATATATTTTATTTTAAAATCGTTTTTCTTTTACTATAAAGACTATATACCTTAGATTCCCTTTTATTAAACTCGTAGCTATAGTCTATCTACTTATAATTGTTTATAAAAGTAAATGCTTATTATAATATTAATTATATCGTACGAAAGTACTCTATTTAATATTAAGTTAATTTAGAATATCTTAGTATTATATACGTATTAAGGTTATTTATCGAAGTAATAATAGTACTATAGCTCTATAAGTTCAAAATCTACTAATTTTCTATATATTATATTTAAGCCGCTACGAATATATATAATTAGTAATAATATATAATACCGATTTAGTTATAGTATAAGTAAAGAATGTAGTACTTATCGTAGTAATTAGTTTCTTATATACGAGCGATTCGTTTATCGATTTAGTAAAAAGCGTATTAATTGCTAATTATACTTAGAAAGACTTATAACGTCTAATTAGCTTAGCTTATACTACTTACGAATTAGATACTTAATAAGAGAAAAGTTACTTACTTAATTATAATATTTATTAAAATAGTATTAATAACTCTAACTCGTTTATATATTTTAAATATAAAATAAAATAGAAGATTTATATTTAAAATAGTCGGCTAGTAAGTTAGGATAATTGTAACGAGTAAAAGAGTAGAAGTAGCTTATATACGAATTAGAGGATATATATAAGTTAGCCGCTAAAAGCTACTTCTTATTTAAAGTAAAAGCGAAACGGCTTTACTTTAGAAGAGTATTAATTTATATCTTCGACGAAGATATAATAAAGTAGTAGCTTATAGAAGATAAGAGTATTAAAAGTAAAATATAAGCGAGCTAAAGTTAATATAAAGTGTAAGATAATTGTAGTAAAAGGTTTAAGGCAGAAAAGAAAAGAAAGTTAAAGATTACTTAGAATTTTAGTTTTATTCTAATTTAAGTAGCTCGTATACTAAGCTTTTACCGCTAATAAAATACGATTATTACGTAAAAAGAAGGTATACTTACCTTAAAGCGAAATTCTATAAGACTTTAACGTTATTATAATTAATTAGAATAATTAGTTAAGTTTTAGCTTCGCTTAGTTAAAGAACTTAGTAATTTCGCTAATTTGAGAATTAGTTAAAATATTATCGTACTAAGTAAATAATAGCGATAAACCTTAAATAAAACTATAAGGAATTAAAGAATCTAATTGTAGCTAAAGATAATTATATATAAGGAGAAGATAATTATAACGAAGGATTAATAGTAGAATTATCGCTAAGATTAGTAATTAGCGTAGTCTAGCCTTAGTACTTAGCTAATATAGGCTTAGTACGAAGTAAGGGAGCTACTTTGTATTTTAAAGAGTTTAGTTTACTTACTTTCCTATTCTTATCTTCTTCCTTCTTTAAAAATAAGTTGAGTAGTATATTAGAACTTTAATATATAATCGTATACTACTATTGTATTAAACTCTTATTAAGCCTCTTACTTAGTCGAGTAAATTCGTATAGTAGAGTTCTTTACAATTAATTTCTCCTTTAGTCTTTTACTATTTATCTTCGATATAATATTATTTTAATTAATAATTTAAATAATCTTTTTTAAAAATAAATTATAACTTATTAATTTATCTTTTAAGTTTTAATTAAATAATTTTTAAATTATAACTTAAAATAAATTTAAAATTATTTAAAAATTTAAGTAAATTATAATATAATATTAATTTATATAAATATATAACTTCGAATAAATTAAATAAATATTTTATATATTTTTTAATCTTAATACGTTTTAGTGTTTAAATTATTCCTTTAAGTTTTAGCTCTAAAGTCTTAACTTAAACGACGACGAGGACAACCTTAACGACGAGAAGAGTCCCACCGCAGCCGGCCACTCTAGGCGCATAGCGGTCGACGGCGCCATCTCCGAGGAAGGGCTGAACCTCTCCCTCGGCCAGCGCCAGCTCCTGGCCCTGGCCCGGGCCTCCTGCGCTCGACCCGCATCGTGCTCGTCGACGAGGGCACGAGCAGCGTCGACCCGGCGACGGACGCGCGCATCCAGGACACCCTGGTGCGAGGCCTGCGCGGCAAGACGCTCATCGCCATCGCCCACCGCCTGCGCACCGTGCTGCTGTACGATCGCGTGTGCGTGATGGAACGGGGGCGGATTGTGGAGTTGGGGAACCCAGGGGAGCTGTGGGCACGGGAGGGAGGCGTGTTCAGGGGCATGTGTGACGCCTCGGGGATTTCTGGCGAAGACTTCAAATTTGCGGAGGAGGGTAAGGGGGGTCGTTCTTTACGGTCGATATCAGGAGTACTACAGCAGCCCTTGGTACTCTTTTTTTCTATTTCTTTTTTACTTGTGGAAATACTGTCTGAATCAATGCGAGGCATTTAGCAATGCAGACGGCGATAGGTGATCCTTTCCATTTGTGCATAGTTCATTATGTATATTCATGCCGCCGCTCAGTCTATGAATCCTTAACCTGCAGATTACGCCCTAGGATGTCATCATACCGCGGCGCTAACCTCTCTTGCGAGGTCATATACAGAGCTGGAAGACCCGTCTGCTCGTACGTCTTCCCCTCACCAACCATCTCAGCAACGCCTTTCGCCGCGAGATACGCCACAGGCATGCCGTGACCGTTGAAGCCAGCCAAGACAAACACCCCCTCGCGACCCGGCACGGAACCCACATGCGGCAGCGAGTCGGCACTGTAGCCCATGATGCCCGTCCAGACGTGGTCGACCGTTGTCTGGACCTCGTCCCACCCCACAAAACATCGTGCGGCAAAGCCGGGCATGTCGCAGTAGTAGCTCTGCGCGGGCTGGATGAGGCTCGCGTCGTCGGCGTTGTTGTACCAGCTGGCCAGATCCTGCTTGTACGTGTGGTGCGCACCGCCGACCACCACCGTGTTGTCGGCCCGCTGGATGATATAGTTGTACCCCGACAGGCCGACGCGATGGCACAGACTGGATGTCGGCAGTCGCGGCAGGCGCAGGGGAGAGGGGGGAGAGGAGGAGGAGGAGGAGGAGGAGGAGGAGGACGACGACGACGCCAAAATGTGGCACGCCAGCCCTTTGCACGGTACAATCGCCGCCGCGTACTCGGGCACCAGCGCGGATGTATAGGCATTGGTAGCGAGGACTATCTTGGCCGCGTTCACGTCCCCTTGCGGTGTTGTGACGCGGTACTTCGCCGGAATACTCCCACCCCCGGTTTCTGTTCCAACGGCATCTACTTCGCGAATCGACAACACCGGTGTGTTCGTCTTTAGACATAACCCTAGCTCTAGGGCGCGGGATAGAAGACCCATAGTGAACTTGTAAGGCGAGAGGTGCGCGGCTGGGGAGGAAAAGTAGGCTTTAGCCTCCTTCACCCCGGTGCGGTCCGGCGCGTCGTCGCCCGCGTGGAACTCGACGGCGGCCACAAGCTCCGCAAAGGCTGGCTGTGCGCGAAGCTTGTCGTGTCTCTCCCTCGCTGCGACCACCTGCTCCGGCGTGGTGAATACCTCATAACTTGCCGCCTTGGCGAAGTCGCACTCGAGGTTTTCCTCCTCGAGCAGTCGGGCGAAGGCTCCAAGATGATCCATCTCAAACCGAGCGACGGCGGCGCCTGCCTTGGAGCCGTATCGCTCGGAGAGACGCACCGGCGCGCTGGTGATGTCGGGCCGCAAATGGCCTCCGTTGCGGCCGGTGGCGCCCGAGCATGCTCCTCTCGCTTCGAGAAGAACGACGTTAGGCTTCGTGTTGCCGGTCGCCGCGGCTGACTTGAGCAGGTGGTACGCTGTTGCTACACCTGCGTAGCCACCCCCGATGATGAGGATGTCGCATTGAGTAGGAAGATCCTGAACACTCTGATGGTCGTCAAGTGCGTCGAGCTCGCTTCGCCAGTATGACTGTGTCGCGCCCGGGACGGGAAATTGACTCTGGGCAGATGACATCTTCTACCACCACACAGAAGCATGACGGACAGAAACAAACAATTTCTGACGGGCCACCTCAAGTTTTATACAGTAGTGCAAGCACCGAGTCCCTGGCTGAGGTAGCAAGCTACTTACCAAGGAGAATATGTGTCATAATGTGTAGTGGATAGGATCCAAACTTGGACGCTTCCTTCAGGATGGAAGAGCTACACTACATACAGTATCGCGGGCTGCGAGTTTGATGCACAGTCATCCTGACACTCGGCCCAAGGTAGAGAGGTTGTCGGGGAAGCATACGAGTGTCAGCGGGACCCCAACGCTCGGCCGCGGTGACGTAGTTCTGCAGCTTGTCACCACATCTCGCAGGAAGATGTCATTGCAGACCAATCACGGAGGGATGCGCGCGCGCTCTGTAACGTGACTGGGAAGGCGATGGTTTGGGCGCCTAACTACTTCGGACGGAGGTATATCAGTTGGCAAAATTGGACTGATTTGGCTCTGGCGAGCTATCTGGGTCTAAGGCTGGTCGTCGAAGATATCTTGGCCAATGAGAAAATAGATGTTAACGCACAAGGCGGACACTGCGGCACGGCGCTCCAGGCAGCCTCGGCAGCAGGCCACGAATAGATCACCGAGATTCTGCGCGACCATCGTATGGAATGATCGGAACGTGCTTTGGCTGCCGTTGGAGTACCGGCCGTCACATTCCACCATCTCACCGTGGGCTGCCGCCATGGGCTGTCATTCAATCTCTTCAACAATTAAATAAATCTCTTCGTATAGGGAAAAGGGAAGGGAGTTAAATAACCTTTCGTTCCTCAAGGTATAGCTAGGACTCCGAGACTAGCTAAATCACGGAGTCATTCGGTTACCATTTTAGGACGGTTTCTCGACCGCCGGATTTAAGAGTCGCGGGCCGACTCGTTACAAACGGCACGGCGGATCATAAAGCCCGGACGACGGCCGGCCCCATGTCCGTGGAGATTCGATACTAGGTGACCTATTGGAGATAGGCATCTGACCGTGAGGAGATAATGTATAAATTGTGACATTGTCTTCCCTCGAGTGATGTTCAGGTCCGACCTACTGTAACTAACTACCAACCATTTGCATGTTTCTCGTTACATGTCTCGTCGCTTCTTCTTAAAACTAAAGATCATATCTCCAACATGGTTACTCGCTACGCCAAGGACCAACCGCAGGGGTTCACTAACCGCATCGAGAATGTAGCAGTTGTCGGTGTGAGTCTCCAGCCATTTACTAACACATGGTCGGCGTGTCCATTTGCTGAAATGTGTGTTTCTGTAGGCAGGAGGCCAAATAGGGCGGCATATAACGGAGCAGCTGCTCAAGACCGGGAAACATACGGTCACCGCCATAACCCGACGCGACAGTACCGCCAAACTCCCCCAGGGAGTCAAGGTTGAACCCGTAAACTATGCCGATCAAGCGTCAATCGTGGCTGCTCTCAGGGGGCAGCAGTTCCTTGTCATCACCTTGAGCGTGTTTGCTCCACCCGATACGCACAGTAGGCTGGTGCGTGCCGCAGCTGAGGCCGGCATACCATACGTCTTGCCCAACTGGTTTGGTGGTGACCCCTTCGAAGACAGACTCGTCAACGAAACCCACTTGGGCGCCATGAAAGCTGCGCAGCAAGCAGAAATCGAGAGCCTTGGGATTTCGGCCTGGATAGCGCTGTGCTGCGGCTTCTGGTATGAGTTCTCGCTGGCCGGGGGACCGGATCGATATGGATTCGATTTCAAAGAGCGGTCGGTAGTGTTCTTCGACGAAGGAACGGTTGCCATCAACACCACCACGTGGCCGCAGTGTGGAAGAGCTGTCGCCGGGCTCTTGAGTCTGAAGGAACTGCCAGACGACGCTGAAGACAAGTCCCCGACCGTGTCACAGTTCGCCAATGGCATTGTCTATACTTCGAGCTTCAGAATCAGCCAGCGAGAGATGTTCGAGAGCGTCAAGAGAGTGACGGGGACAACAGACTCGGACTGGACAATCACCAAGGAGCCCTCGTTGAAGCGTTACCAGGAGGCCGTCGAGGCCATGAAAAAGGGTGACAGATCGGCGTTTGCGAGACAGCTGTACACTCGATCCTTCTTCGCGGACAGCAATAATGACTACGAGTCCAAGCGGGGACTCCATAACGATCTGTTCGGTCTTCCACGGGAGGATCTGGATGGGTGGACCAAGGAAGCGGTGCGCATGGCGGAGAACAACGAAGTGCCGTACTGAGGCTGACGCTCGGCACATGTCTTCGTGAAGGTGTAGTTTGGCTGGATGTCACCTATAGTTAGCAGCATCGGCACACGTGATCAGTCGATTATTACTTTCTTACCTAGATATTTCGACTCACAATTTGAGCTTGATACATTATTCCCACCCCGTGCTCACGGCGCCCCAAAGAAAAGTCCAACGCCAATTGTTCATGACGAGTTTTGTGATGGTCGTTGCAGCAAGACAGGACACGGTGGAGAGGAAGACCAGCACGGAAGAAAGAGGCGCGCGTCTTCCTTTGGAGCTCATACTCGATGTCATGTGTTGCCTCCTACCAGAGAAGCCGCGCACTCGGATGGCGCCGTCCCATGATACAGCGAAAACACTCGTCTCGTTTACCAGAGTGTGCCGTGGAACCAATCAGATAGCATCTCGATACCTGAGAGAGCATTGTTGCGCGCACATTCGCTCGGCCAACCGACTAAGCGACATAGTCTGCAGCCTCCAGGCACTCAATCCATGGCCAGCGGGTGGTCCTGCAACACTCGAAACCCTGACGACCCTCTACCTGGCTCCGTTCAAGACCTCGATCACTGAGCAGGGCGTTGCCGAGCAGAGCACGGCCTGGTGGATCTCGGAGCTCTTTGGCTATGTGCGACGGACGCTGAGGCGGCTGGTGATCGACATGCCACTGCGGGCAGACTATGATAATGTGGAAGAGCGGGAGACACTGCGCAAGGGATTCATGGGACTAACTCGGCTGGAGGAGTTTGTCAGTGTACGCGACGAGCTGTTCTTGAGCGGCGGCGAGGACGTGGATCGGGACCTAGTCCAAGATCCGGTCTGGGCGCTCTGGCCCGAGTTGCGTCGTCTGGCGCTCTACAATCCAGACGCAGACCCGGAGTTTTGGCGCCAGATAGCCGCCATGAGCAAGCTCGAGTCGGTGGTGCTTACGAGGCCGGACGGCATCCGGGACTCGGACTGGTGCATTAAGACCGAGTTCTTCTCCGCCGCTGAGCCTGACCGGACCATAAAGGTCGTGTTGGCGAACGCACATGAACTCGAGAGCTTCCCGCCCACAGGGGCATGGTCAGCGGCGGATCCACAGGATAAGATGAAGATTGTGGTGCACGATGTGCCTTGGGACGGGCACGAAGACATCATCGAACTCTGCCAGGAACATGTCAAGACGGCGGCGCTTGAAGGGACAATCTGGGAGTGGGACGGCCATTTTCCTTCATTGGACGGATAGGATACACGGCATAACCCCACCAGAAAGCAGGCCGGATGACGGCCTCAGGCTGACAGCTGCTGTGGCTGAGCCCAAGGTTGTCGGATTGATCTCCCCGTTGAAAATGAGCAGAATTTACCCCACACACCCCACACTTTCTAAGGTACAGTACCTTTAGGTACCACAGTACATTGGATTTCTCGGCCAGATTTGCCTCGGGAATAAATCGCACCGGGACTCCACCGTCATCAAATCACTCTTTTTCACTGTAGATGTCCATGTCTAGTAGATGCTGCCGCCGGTGACCGTTGTTGACCTGAATCATGTACTGAGATGTGCTTTTCTGTTGGGCCCTGTACTCCCATGCATTTCGTGACTCTGCGACTGCAGACCTATCCTCCGTCCTCCGTCCTCCTCCCGTCGTCCATCCTCCCCTCTTCCACTCCCTAGAACGAGCCAGTATCGGCTACGCCGCACATTAAGCGTACCCTGGGTCGGTGTGGCAGTGACACCGTCCATCACCGAGCAGGCCTTTGCTCCGTTCAGGGCTGGCTACCACGGTAGCACAACATCAGCGTCTGTCCCGACGGTCTCGGCCCCCTCAGTCGTCTCACTCGCCTTGCTTCTTGTCCGCCGGCTCTGTCTCGCCTGCGGCCGTGGCAGCGGAAAGCAAAGCATGCCCGACAAAACACTGACGGTAGCCACTTATGCCGCCGGTGCTTCGCTTGCCGCCATCACCCTCATCTACGTCTTTGGCCCGACCTACCTGCTCGACAGCAACCCCTCCGGATCTACTGCCGGCTTACCCGGTCTCTCGTCAAATCGCAAAAAGGGCGTAGTGGGGTTAGCGAACCCTGCCAACGACTGCTTCATCAACTCTGTACTCCAAGCCCTCGCCGGGCTCGGTGATTTGCGCCTCTACTTAATCCGCGAGATCCACCGCCGCAGCCTCGACCATGGATCCGTCTACGCTCATGCTATACCTCCAGAAGCCCGCGGTCCCAAGGGCGACCGTTGGAGGCAGATGGACGACTGGAAGTTGGAAGGCCTACAGAGTGGGATTGTCACCCAGGGCTTGAAGGACATACTCGACGCTCTCAACGAGCGGCCCATCTACAAGAAGACAATCACGGCTGCCCCTTTCGTTCGGAGCCTTGAAACTGCCTTTCGGCAGCGGATCAGCCGTCAGCAGCAGGATGCGCAAGAGTTCTTGCAGGTTGTTGCCGAGCGATTGTGCGACGAGTACCACGCAGGTCGTAGAGCTCGCAACTATGTCAGGCAAAAGGGAACACCTGTGTCCGACATCAAGACTGTGGGGGAGCCGGTGGGGAGCAGCCTGGTCGGAGATAAACTTGCCGCGCTTGTTCTCCACGATGCCCTGGAGGACCAGGACTCTCAACCGGGGGCGTCAACAGGTACCACAGTTGCCCAACCGTTCATTGTCGACGGAGAGGATCGCAAGGATGGGCAAAGGCAGGCGGAGGTTGACGAAGAAGAGGGGTTTCCAATGGAAGGCAAATTCGAGTCCCAAATCGAATGTCAGACCTGCAAGTTCAGACCTCGACCTACTGAATCTACATTCTGCACCTTGACTCTGAATGTGCCGCAAGTGTCGTCAACGACTCTGAATGCTTGCTTCGATGGCTTGTTTAAAACAGAACTTATCGACGACTTTAAATGCGAGAAGTGCCGCCTTGTGCATGCTAAAGAGGTCCTCGAGGCAGAATTACGAAAGTCGACCTCGGATAGCTTCAAGCTGGAAACCGTGGCAGCCATCGAAAAGCTGCAAAGGTCAATCGACACGGACCCCGAGGAACCGCTGGAGGGCGTAGTCCTACCCGACATCCGCTACGCGCCAAAACGGAGGATAGCGAGACACATCCGGATAACCAGGTTCCCCAAAATCCTCGCCATCCATCTGTCTAGGTCCATTTATGACTCCCATATGTCACAAAAGAACCCTGCCAAGGTTGCCTTCCCGGAGCGGCTACCCTTGGGAGGTCTCCTGCAGCAGAAGAAATATAAGCTGCTGGGTATGGTGACTCATAAAGGAAGCCACCAAAGCGGTCACTACGAGTCATTTCGGCGGCAGAACGTCTATCCCCCTTTCTCCAATCCCAACACCTTTCAGCCCTCGGGCGTCTATAGCGTGTCGGGGAGTCCTGCGTCGACGCCACCTACCAATGCCCTACAGCAGAACCCCGGAGAGAGAACCCCCCTAGCCTCGACAGCAGACCTTCTGTCGCCAGCCGTTGATTCCTCATCGGCTCCCAGCGGTTCTCAAACACCCGACGGAGAATCAGCCCTGTCGATAGCCTCATCAAAGCTCCGCCGTTCGCCTACCCCAAATGATCAATCTGGTTCTCCTTCTCGGCGTCTAGCCCCAACCTCAGCACCGCGAGACAAGGATACCGAGACGAGCAGCATTCGATCCGTCGCCATGTCTGCCCGCTCGACACTGTCAAGGATAACGTCTCGGCCATCTTCCAGAACCCGCAGTCGCAGCAGTACCATTGATCCCCCACAAGCCACGCCAAACCTCGGTGCATCATCTCCTGGATCAGAGGTGACAACAAGCACGCGCACGACTACCACCGCCCCCAAAACCGCGAGTTCTGCCGTTAACACCAAGAGGAGAAAGCACCGCAACGATCAGTGGTGGCGCATCAGCGACGAGAAAGTCAAGGAGGCGACGACTCGTGACGTCTTGGGTATGCAGCGCGAGGTGTATCTTCTCTTTTACGAAATGGAGCGCGCCGTCTCATGAGTTAGAGGGGCAAAGATATAAACACTGCAATACGTGGGAAAAGTTCTCCTGCGGCTTTGCTGCGAAGTTGGATTCAAGACGCTCAACCAAACAGGGGGTGGTTGCTTGCATTTGGAGGTTCGGTCTCATGAGCATATCAACATTCGGCACGCACATAAACAATTTAGATCCATAAGCACTGGGTTGGGTTAGAATCATGCATACATACACAGCTTAGCTTAGACCTGGGGAAACCGGCTAGATGGAAGAGTCGCAGCATGAGCAGAGCCCACAGCCATGACCATGTCTAGGGACATTTGCATAGCATCTCAGGATGCTGCTCACTATCTCGAATGAAGATTTGAACCGCTCGACTTATGTTCTATTACTGCTGCTCTCTCGAGATCGTAAACACTTGTCGGCAGCTAGAAAGCACAGGGTCGGTCGAGCCCTAGAGCCTATATGGCTAGGTAGTGCCCACGACAGCAGAATTTGCCCCTGCTGCAATGCCATATCGATTAATGAGGGCTGATCAGCTCAAAAGCCTCCTTGCCTTCCCATATCCCTTTCCAACCCGCGCCTTTAAATCCTTGAGCACAAACAACCCGAGCAACGCATACCTTATCATATACTGACCCAAGTTACTGCCCCAGCAGCTCTTTCGCAACCTTGGCAATTTCCTCGGGCGTCATCCGATGCAGTTCCTTAGCCTTCTCCGCCTTGACCGGGTCGAACCGCCACACACCACCGGTCTTTTCTGCATCCCCGTGGTCCGGCACGCCAACAACGGGTCCAAGAGTGGAAAGTACCTTATCGGGAGCGTCCGTGTTGACACTGAAATACTGCCGCTGCCAGACCCGGCCCTCGGCCTTCTCCTTGTTTCTCATTTCCCTCTGCGCATTTTCAATCTTGGCTTTCTCGATACTGACGGTATCTAGATCGCTCTTGGCGATAGCTGCCGCTACCTTGGACCAAGCCCGGCGTGACTCGAGTGGGTGCTGCTGCTCGATCGGGGCCACAATGAGTTTTGATGTGGGGGCCTTGGCAGGATCGTAACTCTCAATTAGAGTATCTTTGCCTGAGTGTTTGGCAGAGCCCGCGTGGATCTGGAAGTCCTTGGTCCATTGGCCGGCGACGCTGTATAGTATGTCCTTCTCCTTGCCGGTCGGGTAGAGCGACGCAGTGAACGAGTTCTTCTTGCCTGATATCCAGCCCTTGCCCGCGTAGTCGATCTTGGCTGTGTAGCCAGTGGACGAGGTGATGTATGTAGCCCCTTCCAGTTCGATGAAGGGCGATCCGAAGATCAGGCCCTCGATGTGGAGGGCCGGAAGGGTGATGAGGTACGTTTCGGGCTCGCCACCTGAGGGACTGGGTACCGTCAAGACGGCGTGTCCGATCTGCTTGATGTTGATGGTCTTGGAGAAGCTTGCCTTCTGCGCATTGTAGCCTTCGAGATGGACGCCGGTGGGAACGTTCGTGATGCTATAAGCAGTCGCAGGTGGGTGATGGCTGTTGGGCGGTTGTTAACTTGTGTCTCTATGTCAATCTAAGGGGGGTTCCTACTAGGTACTTACCTGACTTGTTCGCTGATTAGGTCAGTCGTTCCAGCCTCATCCTCCCACTTTCCGAGGAAGAGCTCTCCCAGAAACGGATTGAGCGGTTTCTTCTCATTTCCATACTGCTCGCTACGGCTAGCATACTGTTGTTTGAGAGTGGTCAAGAACCACTTCAGCACAAGCAGGGCTCGCTTCTTCGGGTCGGGCTCCTTGGCCGGGGCGGCGAAGATGGCAGGATGCTCGCACCAGTACGACGAGAACTCGGTTAAGCTGGTTGAGGAGAGGATGAAGGGCGGCGCGGTGAGACTTGCAAGGTCGCCATTGAAGGAAGCTATGGACTGAGCAGGAATGCAATGTTAGCGACGTTTTGGGCCATGCCTGCATACCTAGCACTCGGGCTGTCCCTACGTGGCGGTATGGTCTGGGGTAGGGAACATGCATACCTTGAGGAACGCAGTCCAACTGCTTCCGCTAGCTTGGGATGAAGCAGCGCCTGACGAGGACATTATTGCTGGGGAGACACGCCGCAGAGATGGTTGCTAGAGCGCCGTGATTTGAACCTTGATATGTTTCGGCTGGTAGACCCTTGGTGCGCTCTGTTGTGCGGGTAGGGTAACTTGGGTTTGATTGACAATTTGGATTGCAACGGGCTGTTATATCGATAACGGAAAAGCGCGGAGGGGAGGAAGTCAAAGAAGTTACAGTAAAGTCCTCACCACTTCCTTAATTAACGACCAGGAGCGGCCTCGAAGCTGGCAGTGCGTGGACGTCTCCATGGCGGGGAGAATGGACCCTGTTGTGTGAGCAAAAGACAGTGGGGCTAGGTGGAGCATGAGCCTGCCGTTGTCGGGTTGACGTCAGTACCTGGTACGTACCTTGGGTACCTTACCTGAAGCTCGATCGTGCTTGCAAACACGTCATTGGGCGCATGAGATCGCGTGCGCCTCGACTCAAACATCTGTCTCTCCAGGTGGTCTTGGCAAACAAGCAGCTGAGCTTTCAGAGAGACAAGGTTCACAAACACACCAGCAAACCAAGCCCTGTAGAATAGACTGACAGAGCGTTATCAACTACTTTGCATTGGTGCACTGCCCGGCCAGACGCTGTACCCGGGCTGCGTTGATGCCCGAAAACTTCCCCGGAGACACCTCGCCTATTATGATCCATGGACTGAGATGGCACACGTTGTTTGTTGAATCCCACGTCCAGGCTAGACACGTCTTGTAGTGTCCGTTACAGCTCGCCAGACACCGCTCTGCGCTTCCCACATCGAATATGTCCATGGTTGCCTCGTCCGGCCTGCCAACATGGTCGTGGTCTGGCCGGATGGGGTTGGTAATGTACTCCTCCATGTCCGGCCGTCCGTACAGTTTCCACAGATGCCCCCAGGTCACTAGACCGCGGACGTGGCGGAATTGATTGCCGACCTCGGCCATTTGTTCCGGCCTTGCCAGACCGTGAAACGAAATAATCGGGGAGCATAGTCGGTCGGCCCTGATGCGCGTGATCGAAGGGCTCTCCCCGTTGAAAAAGTGGCTGAACCGCTCGTCTAGATACACGCCCATTTTCTGGAATGTGGTGGCGACAAGTTTGTCTCCCCATGTCTCTGAAAGAGAGCTGACATATGCAGCGGGGAGAAGGTCCCGGTTCTGGTCAAACAGGAGACTCATTGCCGCTCCGGAGATGATGACGGCTGAGCCTCCATGGGCAAATCTGCCCTTGAAATCCCCAACGCCATTGCCCAGATATGCAGGGACCGAAGGGTCCAGCCGATCCAGCATGGCGCGTAACGAACCCTGGACAAGGTACGTGTCGTCGTCGACCATTATATACCACTTTTTATCGGGCATTCGCTGGTACGCCAAGTCCATGCCTGGGATGAACTCGCTCGGTGTCAGTTGAGCGTAGTCGGGGAAACGTGGCAGCGTGGCTTACCTTCAATGCGTCGAGCTCCCAGCCAAAGCTCTTGGTGGCTGCCTTGGCTTCCTCGCTTCTCCCGGACCGGATCGCCTCCGTCATATCATTGTACTTGACAATGCGCTCGTACCCCTTCTCACCGGCGAGTGTCTTGTCGCGCGCCAAGGGGGCGAGCACGTCGTGGACCACAACCTTGTGACCATTGTGCTGCAGTTCGGCAGCAAAATCGGCGATGATGACCGTGTTTCCAGCCGTGTCGCCATCCACGACCAGGCCCAGGGCGTCGAGCTGGGCAAGGAGCCTCCCGTGAGTGCCGTACCCGGTCTTGGCGATGAAGGCGACGTCGACATCCAAGTCGACAGGGAAACGAGGTTCGATAGATAACCAGTCCTTGGCAGAAACGGGGGCTCGAAACAGAGAGACGAAGCGAGTGCCGACGAAGCGGAGCCAGAGGACGGCCGGACTGTCGTAGGGGAGGAAAGTCCAGCAAAGAATGGCCCAGACCAGCAGACAGAGGGCTGTGACAGAGACAAGCCTCCGCATCCGGCCAGGGCGAGGCCAGCGCATTTTCTGCTTTACATGGATGTGAGAGAGTATAGTGGCCGTGTTTGTGCGTTTGTTGGCCAGCTTCAGCTGCACCGCGATGCGACAGATTGCAGCCAGGGCAGACCCAGAGTGTCCGTCAGATTAGACCCCGGAATTCTTGCAGTCAGCTTGTGGTCCGTGCTCAAGCTTCGATACTTGTATGTACATACACTACTACCTGGTATCTAGACTAGCGCCAAGTTGATCGCACCAGTGTAGGTTATTTGGCGACGGCTTCATCCCAACCGGCTATCTTGTCATGTTAAATTCTATACTTATACCTCCAGGTTCTCTGCGCCTTGAATGTCCTGTACGTGTGCCTACCTTACCCACATTAACTAGCCACAATAGCCACCGATGTGTCCTCTGCCCTGCACAGCAGTGAGCAAGGTATTTATCTCTCCTCCCGTACACCCCCTACCATGACACACTACTTCGAGGATCTTGAAGTGACCCAGCGCGTAGGCTTGGGAACACAGCCGATGGCTCTCAATAAGTTGGTGTTTCATAGTGGCTCAAGGCGCGAATCTTCTTGCCGTACTTGAAGAAGATCCATGGTACCGGTAGCAGAGCAACCGAGACAAAGCCCAACAGGCTGGTTGCCCAGTTAATACCCAGGCGGGTGTACACTGTGTGAAACAATCAACTGTCAGCGGTGCTCTACTTGCGATCGCCTCAGAGGCCAAAGCATTTCTGGATCATCTCTTACTTTGAATGGCGAACAGCGGGAATGCGCCACTCAGCCCATACCTCGAGAGGCTGTTGGCACTAGTCGCGCTGGCAATGACCGTCCCGGTATAGGTATCGACGGTAAACTGCAGCATGCTAATAAAAAGACACAAGTTGCCCCAGGAAAAGGGGACCAGGGCAACGACCGGCGACGCCCACGAGATGTCTGAGCGCGCTGTCCATGCAAGCCAAAAGAGCCCGACCGGCAATCCCAAGCTCCCAATCATGGCCGGGTATAACCGGTATTCTGGCGGTATCATGTGCGGGGGATGCCTGGGGATCTGCCGTCGGTACAGGAAGACATCGCATAGTAAGATTGTCACCGTGCCCAGTACACAGCCGACGACGACCGACAGGAACACCAGTCCCGTCTGCTCGAGCGAGAAGTGGTACACGGTCTGGAAGATGTATGGGACCGCCGCAAAGAATGTGTATAGGGTCGCGAACTCGCACGACACGTACAAGCAGGCGAGGCCGACGATGGGTTCCGTAAACATCATCAGGACCGGGCGAAATATCGTGATGGTCAAGAATAGCTGGACTTTGGCTCGCAGGGGAATAGATGGCTCAACGACGTGGCCGAGCTTCTTCGCCCTACGACGCTTCACCACGGCATGGAATGTCTCTCTTCCGAAAGGCACAATCAGCAATAGGCTGAGAGCACAGAAGAACAGTATCGCATATTGCGTCCACCTCCAGCCCTTTCGATGGACAAGAAAAGCACCCATGACAGGCCTGTATGATCGGTCAGCATCACTCTCGACAAGGGTCCAAGAAACGAACTCACGCAACACCCGGGCCGAGAAAAGGCGTCAAGATGAAGAGGGTTGACGGCAATCCTCTCTTCGCCGGCTTGTATATCTCATTGATCGTCCCGGTCGCTATGGCTAGGCTTGGAGCGAAACAGAAGCCGGCCAAGAACCGCAGGATGTTTAAACCGGCAAACGAGTGCGTGAACCCTGCACCAAGTGTGAAGAGCGTCCCCCCAATCAAGCCACCCATGTATACCGGTAGCCTTCCAACGGTTTCGGACAGGGGGCCTCCCATGACAGGCCCAAGGCCCAGTGCGAAGACGTAGAGGGAGAGCGGCAAGATGGCCTGGGTAGTTGTGACGCTGAATTCGTCCTTGAGCTGCTCAATAGCAGCAGACATTATGGAGGACCCCATGGATCTGCGATTCAGTTAAAACTCTATTCCCTCGTCTCGTCGTTGAGTTGTCAGTGAGGTGGCAACTTACGCCACAAATGCTATAGAAGCAATGATACCAACTTGCATAGCCTTTGTTGCGGACGGCCAGTTGTACGGGTTGTGAGGATCCTCGTTCCAATCCCACGCTGCTTGCTCTGTCTCGGCCGTCGGCCCGTCCGAATTGGCCCCGTCCTCGGTGTCGCTGTTGCCGGACTGTGCTGCCTGGCCATGGCCAAACTCCTTCTCAGCAAGGCCCTGCCGGTCAAAGACTTTCTCCAATGCTATATTGGCGGTCATCTCGTGGACCGGCGTTGGTACTTGCAGCACCTTCTTCAAATCCGATTCCTGTACCAGCAAAGCCAAGCTCGAGGCGGTATCATGCAACTGTGGGTAATTTTGTGAGATGGTCTAGCTCGGGGAAACTGGTTTGATCCAGGGCCATCAGGACTTGAGCCTACCTTTATAATGAACGGCGCACAATCCCCGATGCTTTATGCACCGACAGAACCATGGCTACGGCGAGGTCGTTTAGATAATCGACCCAGCATTGACCCCATGCCGTGCCGGCCAAGGCAACAACTTGGTGGTGGATTTGCTGCAAGGGAAGATGCCAGGAGAAGGTTCGGAGTGCGTGATCACTAAACATGGAAAGCGACCTCGGCGGTCACTACAACCACATCAAGAACATCTCTCATAATCCCCGCGACTCGTGGATCATTGCGAAATCCTTTAGGGCGCTGATAAATAAGTTGACAATTCCAATTGTCGTGACGAGTGATGCGAATTTCGAACACCAAATCTCGTCTCCCTGGCCTCATGTCAGCAACCACGATTAGTATGGATGGCATATCCGGCCGAGGACAATTTCAAGTTCTTGCGGCCCGCATCCGCTGTGCTAGTGCATCGAACTCTCGGTTCGCCGAACCGCGAGCCGGAGCACTGTTGAAGGTAGGTAGTGAGGCTTGGGGCAGGGCCGAGCACGTTAGCGACATGCAGCATATATAGTGGTCTGTGGGCGATTGTGACTCAGGTTTGAGTGTATCAGCTCTCTCACCATGTGTATAAGGCCGTATAGCAATTGTACCTCCGAAGGACTACTGCCTATATTCTATACGGTTGTCTCCACGGATGGGATGAGTCGTCTCCATAATTACATACCGCACAAGTGCAGTCGAGGATATATAATGGAGGCTGAATACGGACGAGGCAAGTGGTGGTAGACAGTATTCGCACTCGGTGTATATGCTCAGTCCAGGCGATCCACGAGGACCTGAATAAATGTGACGAAGACACAAATAGTCTGCTGCGGCTCTACCCCCGGCAAGTCACTACCCCTAAGCTAAACTCGGAAGCTACCGAGCGCAAACGAGCCCAGTTGGAGATAAATTGCTCCGAAAAGAAAGGTTGTCATCAGGCCTTCGAATACGCCGGGAGCCAAGGCGGAGCGGAATGAGTCGCATGCCCCGACCAAGCACCCTTTTGGGGGCGCTGAGCGAGCTGGAGTCCGTGTAACCAGACGTCGAGCTCGTATTGGAACATTATTTTCAACCCCCCGTGCAAGCGGCCGCCGCAAGATCACCGACCTGCAGTGTGCGTCCCGAGGGAGACATCCTGTGGCGTTAAGCTCGCACTTGACACCGCAGGTCCTGTCTGCCGTCTTGAAGCCGTGAGCGTAGCGTGTACATGTTGGACCAAACACCCTTGGGTCGGAGGGATCTTTGCCGCCGAGGTCAAGACTCATGCGGCCTTTGTGCAGGCAAGGCCACCACGCTGTGGCCAGATCTGAGCGTTAAGACAGCCGCGCACAGGAGCGCCCTCGGTGCAATCTCAGGTAACATGGCACTTCAAGATTCGTCGGGGCTGTCACCTTACTAGGAGACTCACTACTGTGGTGCAGTTGGCGGTCCGACCAGCATCACCACCCCTTGGACGTCCGACGTCTGTGTTTGCAGTTTGCGATGTGTCTTGCTTTTGGGCTTCCCATTGGCGGGAGAGCAGGGGGATAGAGTCTGGACTCCGAGGATCCTCCAGGTGGCCAGTCGGTGCCTCTATCGAGGAGCGGTCCCCAGCCCATTGTTTGCTTTTCGTGGGATACTGAACCACTAGTTCAGGGAAAGTGCTTAGAGACACAACACACGGGAAGACGACAAGGAGCGGGTATCGAGGCTCCATCAAACGAGGTCTGTCTCCCAAGGGTGTCACTGAAAGAAGTGTAGAGGTACTGTGGTGACCTACCATGCGGTACTGTCGTGAAGCACAGCAGCTGCGATTGTGGAAGGCAAACATAGGCAGGCAGCGAGTAACTCCCAGGCCGGCAAGATCTCGATTCAATGGGCGGCGGGGGCGATCTGCCGTGCGTCGTGCGCCCTGAACATTGTGCTGTCGCTTGCTGGCTGCATCAAGCAAGGAAGGTCGATGCTCGAGCCAATAGACTCGAGCCCAGAGACACAGGCTTGATTTGAGCAACGACGAGTCGACGCCAGCTCTGCGGATCTAGGCCAAGTGTGTGACCGTGTTAGAAGCTTTGTGGCCACCCACAAGCCATACGGGTTGGCTCTCTTGGAGTGTGTTGTCGGAATTGACGACTACGGAAACCAAGGTACCTAGTTGTAGTCTCGGCTGCACGAATACAATAGCTCCCAGTACTTGTGTGTCGAAGCTTGGTGACTCTCGTGTGGCCGACAGTCCGAGACAGTTCCCGAGCGGGGGTTGGCGTATGTTAGTAGGCATTGCCCAAGGACAGGGTATTGGCGAACACCTCGGTTTCCAGTATTGCCCTATTGAATGACCACAAGAAGTGTGCAATGTACCTAGGTAGGTAGGTATCTGGGGGGCAACCAGGCGAATGCTGCACTCTCTGTCATTTCGTGGCATGTATCCGTCCGTGCTTGTTCCTGACGTAGCATTCGGCGCCGCATCCCGGAGACATGGTCAACTCAGACGTTGGCCTGCGAGACGGAGGACCTGGTTGATAGATGGTGGACGTTGAGTTAGGTAGTGCGATGTTGAATTTACGGGAGATCCCCAAATTGTTAGCCGCCCCTAGGCTTCGGTCAAGACATAATAAAGGTCCGTGCTTCAGCCAACCGACGGGGATGATTCGGAACCTTACCTTACCTTAAGGTATCTTGGGCGGGGTAGGGTGTTCCCTGTTCCGCGCTGCTTCTTCGACTGTTGTATTTCGCCGAGGGGAGATTGCGATGTCCTGGTTCGACGATGAGAGCGGAAGGTGTCTTCTTTTGCTCGCTCGGACTTCATCATAGCCCAGTCACCAGTGCAGCCCAAGTCATGAATCATTGACGTCCTCGCGTCAACTGTCAAGACTGCTATCGCCGTCGGGACGGTTCCTCTGGCAATCAACCGTCTGACATCTCGACTCAGAATGCGCTATACCTATCCTTATGGCAATCTTCCGAGGCACCTAGAGTATAAGGCAAGGTAGGTAAGGTACCTTGGTTAGTGTGTGAGAGTTCTGCATGTTTGATCGGGATTTCAGCGTGGCACTGGCAACTGCACGTAACCATTGCCTCGTGTCCTGTTGCTGCAAATGCTGGGCTTTCAATCCCAGGTCAATCCAACGATGCCACCCCGCCGCCCGCCCATCCGCCCTTGCGACCATGTGCGCAAGAGAAGGCCAAAAAAGTTAAAATGGGCAGGAATGGCTGGCATACCGCAAAGTCAATTGGCCAGCCGGGCCAAAACACTCCCGTGATTGGACAGGCTGGACTATGAACGGGCTCCACTCACGCACAGGTCGATCATTATCCGAGCGGAATGCACGAGCCACGAGGGCGAAACCTGGCATGTACTCGGTACTTCCTCCAGTTCATTGTCGTTGCTGTAAACCAGCCGAAGGCCGAAGGCACAAGCGTGTATCAGAGACGTCCCGCTCACGTGGCCGGGCCGCGGCGAGGATCCTGATAATCTGAGATTCCTTGGATCACTCGAATGCCACCCTGGCAAAACCAACCCGTGGCCCGAGCTTTCATTCTCGCAACACAAAAGCACCTGCCAGTCCTGCTAAACTTCCAGGTTGCTAAGGTAGCTGATCTCCTTACCTTACCTTAAGGTACCTCTACCTTCGCTCTCAGGCTCTCGAGTACGTACGACTCGACTACGACAATTGCTGGAGACCAAATGGCTGGCAGGACAAAGGGAAACACCGGCATTCATTACCGGTTCCCATGTCGTACCGGGTACCCGTGCTCCTGCTACCTTACTACTAGTAGCATGCTACCTTACCCCGAGTTACTTATCGCAGGATCGCACCGGAGGGCGGAGGCCGGCCTGTGTCTTTGGGGCCAAGCTGCAAGGCAGTCCGCCAAATCTACCTTCTAGTGTGGCAATTGATAAAAAGTACAACACTTCCACAAGCAGTGTGCCGCAATTGTTCCAAAACGTGCCCAAGGTACTGCTAGCTAAGGTAAGACAAGGTACCTGACCCTACATAGGCTCCTCCCCGACGCCGGAATGCATCGTGCCTACAGGTAAGGTAGTAGAGGTTGGTACATGTACCAAGATAGGATGCTCAGCTTCGGCGCTGAGGCCCCCTGACTCTGAAGCCCCCAACCACGTTACGCCGTGCTAGTGTACTTCCCGCTAGGCTGTAGCATGTCTGTCAATGAGATTGTGGGACTTTTGCTTTTGGGGTCCTCACTCGAAAACGTGCTCCGGGGAACTGCAAGGACTCCTGGACTATCATCTGTGCGCCATGCCTTGCCTCCTCTTCTCCTCCTGCATCCCATTCTCGACCTTCCTCTGTTGAAGCCGCTTGTTGTCGCCAACACAGCTGCCTTCCAACAACCCGGAGTCCCGAGGTCCTCGTACCTTGCATTGTCGCTCTTTTACAACAACTCTCGAATTTCGAACGGCTTCGGCAACCTCAACCACTCGACTCGGCCACTCGACACGGCCTTCGACCCGCATTCCGTCCGAAAAGTACCCATGCTGCAACCACGGCATTGTTACTGACTTGGGTGCGCCTATACACCAGCAGAGCTTTTGTGGACTTGATCAGACCGCTCTCGTCCTGGAGTCTGCCCTACTTACAACGTGGGACGCTCGAGATCTCCCAGCATCATCAATCGCCGCAAGCCGAGACAGCGGCACTTGGGCCTCTATCTTGTCGACGCGAGACCAGTTATTATGGAACAGCCACGACCTGCGTCGCAAAAGCTCCCCGCTGGTCTAGCAGGCGTGCTTAATGGTCCCGAGGAGAACAGAGATTCGGCATATTTTTCGAGTGGAGATATATCGAGCAAGCGTGCGTCGCCGACCCCTTGACGACCGAGAAATGCCACCCTGATGAATTGCAAAGGAACTGACCTGCTTTCATCTTAGATAACTCGGCCGCGTCATGCCTTGGTGTCAGCGTGCTAAGCCCGACCGGTTCAAGCTTTCATACGTCCCCAACAGACAATACTCCGTCGCCAACAGCCCCTCATACAGTACCCCAGGCCCTGGTATCCCCTGCGAACAGTCATATGAGCGTCGCATCCATGGTCTCTCCTGCCACTCCAAGTGGCGCCGACACGCGACGCGTCGATCGACTACACTCGCTTGGCTCGGCACCCACCAGTGCGATATTCGCCAACCATGCCGACATTCCAGAAGCCTTGTCGAGGCGCGAGAGTGTTGACAGCCGAATGAATCAAGGCTTTGGCGAAATGAGACTCGGCAACTCGCCCTATGCTAGTCACAACCCGTCCACGACTTCGATCCAAAACACTCTGCAGCAGCAACGGAATCCTCGACAAAACTTTGAAAGTCTCGCCGTCCATCGCATATCCAATGGATACCAACCAAGTGCCGAGCGCAACCCGGATGGACAGATCAAGAGCGTTAGGACTGCCCCGGCCATCACAGGGCCGGCCATAAGCCAGATCGCTCGAGCGGCAGAGCCCACCAAGGGGCAGGCTTGGGCTTTCCCGGAGGAGGAGATCCACAGGCTGCCGTCGACGGGGAGGGACTCACTTATAGACTCGAGGCGGAGCAGCGTTGCGGACTCGCTCGCCAGCAGCCAGTTCACAACCGAATCCAGATTGCCGCCGGGCCAGAGGAGGCTGGATGACGGTCTTACGGCCATCGAGTACCAGCGCCTCTCGAATGCATCTGGCGAGTTCCCTGCTGTGCATCACCACTCACTGCAACATAAGCAATTAGGGAATCTGCAGAGTGAAGATTCAGCATCACACGCGGGTGCTCAGCCATATAGCAGAACCCCTGAATTGCGTGTCAGCCACAAACTAGCTGAGAGAAAGCGGCGAACTGAGATGAAGGAACTTTTCGAGCAACTGAGGGATCTGATGCCCCAGGAACGAGGTTCCAAGGCATCTAAATGGGAGATATTGACGAAAGGTAATGCCGCAGCCGCCAGCTGTCATTGGTACAGACATGTACGGGTCAGACTAACACTTTCTTAATCAGCCATCGGAGAACATCAACGTCAGAGCGACAATATCAAATACTGGCAGACCCAGGCTACCTCTCTTCATGGGGAGGTGGAGCATTTGCGATGAGAGTTGAACACTGTACGCATAGAGAATCAGCAGCTGCGCACCGACCTTGCGGCCGCAATCAACGGCCAGCAGGCAAGGATACCGTCACAGTCCATGCCGGCAGACACGTATAATCCCGACCAGTTTGGGAGGGCCCCGTCGAGGCCGGAGCTACCGCCCCTCCGATCTCTCCAGAATGGCGGTTCCGGCCCTACCGCGGATACGATGACTGGGGTGCAGTACGAACAGCCAAGAACTGGTTACCGCCCGGCCGAACCGCAGAGATATTAGACGGCAGATCCGTTCGCTGCGTCAATGTTTCGCCTGTCAAATTGGTTCTTGCTTGGTTGTGTGATTTGTCTCGGCAGTTCATCGCTGCAATTGCTATTTTGCGCCGACTGGGAGCGCAAGCGACTACCTTAGTCAAACCCAACTCAGGATCCGCTCTAATGGCTGTCAGATGTGTCCTATCACCTAATTCGGACAATAGGCGCGGACGTCTTCAGTATGTGAAGCGATTCTTCTTCTACAGGGGGGCAGGTCGATCCGCGTCCCGGGGTCAAGCATATACCCGCGCAGCTCTCGATCTGTTGTCCGAGATTTTACATTTGGGCCACACTTGGTCCCCTCGTTTTCCGGCAGTATGGGAAAATCCTCGGCAAGAGCATGACAGGTTTAAGTTTCCGGGTTTTTGGGGGGTGTCTTGTGAAAACTAAAAGGGTTCATGGATTATTTTGATGGCTGGACATGGGTGAAAGTGGGATTATGGCTTGATAAACTGAGGGCCGCTGCCGCTTGTCTATGTTCTCCTTTTTGTCTTTTTGACTCGTCTTGTTCGAGTGAAAGACGCACACTCAGCTGTATATACCCAAAACTGCACTGCCAAAGCACTGGTTCCGAATAATCAGATACCACCGGGCTGTCGGCGGCACAGTTGTTGTCTTCTTGCGAAGTATATTAGAGGGCGAATGAGTAGGGTGAGGCGTGTCACGCTGTACGTGTAGAATCAGAACTATGAATACTTTGTCAAGACTGCTATGTTACGATTGTATTTATCGTCCTGTGGGCAACTCGAGCGTGTCAACAGAGCCATTCCACATACCTCAGCTACGTGAGGTGACACCGGAATACTCGATATGACCTGTGACCACTAAAGTATGTCTCGGGTCGGGTTCTTCTGTGCTAAGAGGGGAGATTGATGACTGGCTTCGGGTTGTTGGTAGATACCTGATAGCTGGGAGGGCCAGTGTGCTAGGAACGTTGGCAGTTGGGTCGAGCCTCTTGCCCTTTGGTGAGCCAGGTGTCGTACAGCCTTGCCTCTCTGCTGGTAATACTATCATTCCAACGGCTCCTAGTTGCGGCCTATCATTTCATTAGATAATGCAAGAGTCAAACAGCGATTGTGATCAACCCAAGCGTAGTTCTATTTGCGTGGGAATATTGGCGTCTTTGTTGTGGAGGTTGATGTACATGGACAGTGGATTCTAGATATGTACAGTGTCATCCATGCTGTGACGACAAGCATTTATATCAAGAGCAACCGGACGCGATAGACAGTCACCCGTGCAATGTGGCAGTTCCCAACCGTGGGGAGTCCCCAAGGCTGGTATCGGAAAGGTATCCATTGTCACGTTCCGACGGGACAGCGAGAGATGGGGCGTTGAGGGGGGTAGGGCGTGCTTCCTTCGCGTCCTCCTTATCGAACTCCGGTAGGTCGATCTGTTTGACCACTAGAGACACTGGTTTAGCAGGGGATATTGGCAATGCAGATCTTTGGCGTGTCCAGTCACAATAAGAAACATCGGTAAGGAGTAAGTGAACGTACAAGTAGCAAACATATCCCGCATACGACGCTGATACCACCACCCGACGAAGCTTACAACAGTCATGAAAACTATCGCCGTGATGGCACATGGCTTCCAGTAAACTGTTTCTCCCTGTTAGGATTCGAACGAGAAGCGCGAGACTAAGGGGACCGGACAGAACTTACCACTAGCGTACATGATCATATCCCTCGAATTTGACGAAATGACTGGCATCGGCCGCTTGTCATAAGGCCGTGTCCAATTTTCGACCGTAACATAGCACAAGCCTATACATCCCACCAATTAGTAAAGTTTCACAACGTGTGAATTTCCCTCCTTCCCTCCTCGGCGGGAGTGTGAGCTTGCTAGGTGAAATCGTTCATACCTGCGGAGTACACCCCCATGAGCTGCATCAGCGTCCCACCCAGAGCTGTGAATATGGCTGACAACCCGAACACGGTCGTGAGGAAATACCATACGAAGCACCAGAACGCCCTCACAGGCTGCTGTCTTGTTTTTGACCAGACATGCCGGAATGTGCGGTGCTTGCGCGGGCCGAGGAGCCAGCTGGTCGAAGTAGGATTGTAAAAGCCGTGACGGTCAAGCCAGCCATTGCGATGTAGGAAGTTAAGCACGTGCTTGCTACTGTTAGACCTCGGCGGAGGCGGCCCTGCATATGCCCAAAGCCAGAGGAGGACCTGTGAGAACTCCAGACAAGCATAAACGGTGAAGGTGAGCGAGCGGCAGGACAGTCCAATTTCAGGCGTAAAGAAGGCTGTTAGAAACGCAAGTATGAAAGGAACGCCGAGCAGCAATGTGGCAAGAGACAGGACCAAGAACCAATCAAGCGGCGAGAGCGTGGTCATTGCTCGAAGATACTCGATGTCGCTATCTCGGTCCCTATTGCCGGCAAAATCAATGTCCCACCGTGTCTCGTATGTCTCGATTAGCTTGTTAATCCACTTCTTCTTTGTATTGCCACGAAGCCATTGCCAGGCCACTTTGTAGCAACTCGGATATGCCAGTTCGAATTGCAAGCCTAGGAACCGGAAGTCATCGCTCGTCTCGTCCCTCTCCGTGGCGAAAACGCCCTCGAGAATGTTCGGGTTGTTCCCGGCTAGAAGAAGACCAGATACAATGGCTATATGAGGGATCGTCATGTACCACTGGCCAAACGCCAAGTCTTCAGCGATGTCCTCGTCGCCCAGTCCTTCCAAGCTTTGCAACAGCGCAAATATGAAGCCACCGAGGAAGAAGATGACCGGTGCTCCAACTATGGATCCGAACGAGTACTGGCAATGGAGCATAGTGCGTAATCTTGTCTTTGTCTTCCTGACCTGGCGCTCGGTCTTGCCTGTCCTTGGACACGGTCTCTCGACATGGTCACGTACGCGACAGTGAGGTCCCATGTCGCAAACATGTTTTGGCCATTGCCGTGGAGAGAGCTTCCTCCCCTGGTCCTCATCATCGAAGAGCCTAATTCCGTATAGAAGTTCTTCCATGTGTCGCCACGGCGATGCTCTTAGATGCTTCGTCCCCTGTCGTTGAATGGGCGTAAATTCTTGACGGATGTCCGCCGTACCAGTAAGCGATCGATCGATACTTGGGCTTCCATGCGATGCCTGGCTGATGCGACCCAGCCTTGCAGTGTCGGCCTGTTCCTGGTTTAGCAGTGGACGTGTCGGGTTTCTTGGTGGACCACTAGCCTCACGAAACCCGCTCGTATCAATGTAACGCCCGGCAAGACCAGATGACCGACCATCAGAGACCTCCGGGCCATAATGTTCTAGCTCATGGCTGTCAGCGACGTCCAGCGAGTCACCAGTTAGAAAAGCGGTCAGTTCGACAGGAAGACTGGTCGCCGAGTGGTCATCCTGTGGCTCGTCCAGAGCCAGATCAAGATTGCCGATGAGAATGATCATGAGACACCGGCATCTCATATCGAGAGTCAGGCGTTGGTTATGTATCTTAACCCGCAGAAACTCGAGAATCCTGTTATCAAGCAGGGCCTCATATAGACCACTCAAGATCATGGGACCGGCGAAGGCGAAGCATGTTGACAACCAGATAATGGTGTCGAGGGTGACCAGGACCAAGGCGCCGATAGCTCCGAGGAGAGCAGGGACATAGCTCTTGACACCGGCCAGGTCGGCCACGAAGAAGGCGCGGAAGATGTACAATTTGCGTCGTCTGGGAACGGAAAGGCAGAAGATGATGGCGGGGAGGAGGAAACCAGAGAGAGGCTGGAGCCAGGCATTCAGGTTCCTCTCGCCACTGCGCTCCCATCCAGGACATTCATCTGCCAACCAGGTGTAGTTGACTTGCACAACCGGCGCACCGTTCGGATCGCCGTTGTAGGTAGCTCCGCAAGGGAACTGGCCCCTGCTGTCGGCGTCCAGTAGATGGGTGGCGTTTCCGTCCGGGAGGACAATCCAGTCATTCAAGAGAACGAGGTTGCCACGGCTGTCGACGTCGAGAGACTGGTTGACTGCCTTGAGGCAGCAATATGTGAAGTTTTGTCCGCCGATATACGGATTGCCCGTGGGTGCGAACTCTTCGAGATGTTGTAGCTGCCAAAAGAAATCCGACGGTTTGGTCCTGTTTCCAGAGGACTGCGCCCAAGCATGAGAGCATAAGAGTGTGATTGTCGTGACAAGGTGTCTAATGACATACGAGACAGAATACCGCCCCATAGCGCGATGCTATGCTACACTACCGGACTTGGAGTGGCTAGGTCGGATGACTCTCTTCGCTTCTCGCAGACATGACAGAGACAGGGAGAATATGCATGTGGTAGGGAGCACACATCTGTGTGTTAGGGAACACGAAGAACTCAAGATCCGAGAAGCTGAAGGGCCAGCAATCTACTGGCTGCCCCTCTTGCAGGATTGAGCTCGAGGACATTGGCCCAGCGCTAACCGATGAGGCAATCCTACCTTGCCAGGCTTGCGCTAACTCTGTAAAGGCAGAGCTGAACCGCCCACGCTGCCAATAACTCATTTTGAGGCGTCGACGCGAGACTAAATCGAGCTTTGGGAGTCAGCGGCCATGTGGAAAGAACAGGAGCTGTATCCGATGGACGAGCTGCGTCGTAGCATTATTAGCATAATAACAGCGAGCAAGGTTGTCTGTGCTATGCGCTCCATTGGTGCTGCAGGTCAGCTCGTAGACACATTAAGAAATAAGGTAAGGTAGGTATAGGTGCAATGGAGGAGAGTCACCTGGGGAGTATATAAAGACCGGTAACCTACCAACTTACTACAGCTACCGGGCTTACCTTACCTTGTCGATGGTAGTATGGGACGCAGTCCTAAGTAGGTAAGGTAGGTAACTTTAAACTTTATCACAGCTCCATTGCCCCTTCCTAGCCTCAAAACGGATCTTGGCCTGCCGGGTGCTGCCGTCCGTCAGGACAGACGCGGGATGGGGTAATCACATGTGATTGCCTCCTCCAGGTTCCAGGTTGCCCGTTGCAAGCGAAGGGGCGCTGTGGAATGAGAGTGGACCCTGCGTCACAGGCCAGTGTACTGTGTACCAGCGCCGCTGCCACACTCAAGCACCAGGAGCGGGACCCACTTTTTGGCTGGCTCTCTGGCTATGTTTGACGAGCGCGTTTTTCTGAGGCAGGTTTATACTTCAACCACACCTTACGCAACAGCGCGTAGATGCGCGGCCACGGGAGTAGTACCATTAGAAAGGCCTTTCCTAGGGCATTCTAATGGTACTATTTGCGCGATAATATCTCGTCGGCGCAAAGAGCTATTAATAATATCGCTATATCGTAGGTTTCTTTGGCATTTCTTGGCGTTTTTGGACCTCTTCGCCCCGTCAAATTCATATTACGCGCAAATAGTAGTACGAACCGCGCAATAGTATCATTAGAATGCCCTAGGAAAGGGCTTTCTAATAGTACTACTCCCGTAGCCGCGTATCCACGCGCTGTTGCGTAAGGTGTGGTTGAAGTATAAACCTGCCTCAGAAAAACGCGCTCGTCAAACATAGCCAGAGAGCTGCAAAAGTGGGTCCCGCTCCTGGTGCTTGAGTGTGGCAGCGGGATGCAATCTCCTTCCCCGGATTTGAGCCGACAACAGCCAATTCCGTCATGCCGCGGTCTAAACATGGACCAGCCGGAGTCAGATCAAGTCGCAAAGTCGCAAGTCTTCAACCACCATGCGCTCTCCGTCCCCCAGAACTTGTACCATAATTTAACGGCATCTTCAAACGGCTTTGACATTCACGCCAATTCAATGAGGTAGTGGTGTGAAAGCTAGGAAACCGTACTACCTTACTCTCTCTCCTATACTCCCTCCCCTCTGAGTACATTGCCGAGGCACGATGCCTGGCGCTGGTGCTCTCGAAGGCCTCAAGGTATGACGAAGCAGCATCCTTCCCTGTGGCGCAATAGCTGATGAGGAACGCTTCACGACATAGGCCACCGCCGAGAGAGTCATCCTCGACCCTCGTTATCATGACATCCTCGCCGTGCTCAAGGCGGCACGCAATGGCGCCGTCTACGGGACCAAAGTGCGCTTTCCGCATGCGCTTGTGTACGAAAACCCGCTACCACGACTGTCTACTATCGATGAGAGATCAATAACTAATGAGAATTGTCTGCCGGAATAGCATGATATTTTTATTCCGCTCCGGAAGGTATGGTCCACCCCAGCCAAGTCATTTGAGGACGGGTCGGCGATTGTCATTGAAGCATTTGACTAATCATGCGCGATACCTTCAGCTTCCGAGAGAAGATATGGCTTGTCTTCCGTGCGACGCGGACACATGCGCGGAACCTCGCAAAATTTGCGACTATCTACAAACTGTCGTGCTATCTTCTGAAGCACTATGGGCCCACGCCGGGCAAGGAAGGTATGTTCTCCTTTGGCTTCTCTCTTTGCGCCTCCTGTCATGGAAGACTAAGCACTCTCGCTCGACAAGGCCCATACGACTCCTTCCTTTCTGGCCTGCTCGGCGGTTACGTCGTCTTCGGCCAGCGCTCGAAACGCTCTGGCAAGATCAGCAGTGTGAACCAGCAGATTGTCGTATACGTCTTCGCCCGCGTCGTACTCGCCCTTGCTCGGCTAGCTGTCAAGCCAGGACACGGCCTCCCGCTCGTGTCCGATCCGAAAGCCAGTGCCGCCATAAGCCACTACGCCTGGCCGATTTTTGCCTCGGTGTCGTGGGCTAGCGTTATGTACCTGTTCCGCTGGCACGCCGCGGAGCTGCAACCGAGTCTGCGGAGCAGCATGACATATATCTACACCAACGCCGACCGTTGGGATGGACTGAGGAACTTCATTGTGCATAACCACTGACCTGGTCTTGCTTGTGAGGTTCAAGAACTCGGTAGGCATAATGGCGCAACCTTGGAAAGACGGGTGAGTTGTATGTAGACGTGTCGACTGGCGTTACGGCGTTGGGGGCGTTTTTTCGCATAGTTTTAGGGCTCTGCCTTTCCCCGGCACTTTATTATTTGTGTGAGTATATATACACGAGACACATTTGGACATAGACCGCGCGGTACCTTGTCCCAATACCATATCTGTATCTTCTATTCCACACGTCATTGACCAGAGTTGGAGTGCTGTCGATATCGTGCAGCGAAGCTACAACTCAGAGATGCTTCCAACCATTCTCCCACATGATTTGCATCTCGTTGATCAGACATGCTACCCCAACCTCAGTGCGGCTCAGCTCTCCAGTCGGTGTCTCGGACCTCCACTGGTCCAATCTTTTTTGGACTGTGACCTTTTCAAGGTCATGCTGGATTCGCCCCTTGAAGCGCAGCCACCGGTTTGCCCACCCTCCCACGACGGCCGCGACCGGGCCGGGGAATCTTCCGCCCTTTACGGCCTGGTACACAGGCACATTGTAGCCTACCCTGACGTTGGGATTGAGCCAGACACCCTTGTCCGGATCATGTGATAGAACGTTGTCCGCGTGGATGAGACAGCACTCGCTGCCCTCCAGATGCAGGTCGGCCAGGCTATCGTCGATGCCGCGGAACTGCAGTGGCGGGCTGGCGTAGAACGGACCGGAATCAAACAGCACCATGCCATTCCAACAGGACTCGACCCTGATCGGCTCTCCTTTTTGCGCCGATTCTCGTGCCGCCGGCGATATGAACCATGGCCAATGATACGAGGCCGTCTTCATGCCTCGGTCGTCGCGTAGTGCGAAGGTATCGTAGTAGTAGGGATACAGCTTGAAATCCATGCTACAAGCAGCGGCGTAGTGGCCATCGCGGGTATGCAGCAACGTAAGGTAGTCCTCGATATCGAAGACAATGTCGTTCAGCCACAGGATCTTGTCGAATCTCCTGCCTTGTTTTTCTAGAGTCTTGAGCGGCTCCATTGCCTGATTGCGTACCTTGGCCAAGTAAGGTATCCTCCGCAGGTCATAGTGGGCCTCTTCCTTATCCCATATCCAGCCCGGCTCCCTTTCGCGGGTGGGATCTGGCCTGTTCTCTAGTTCGTCGAGTTGCTCCCAGACCGTCATACCAAGGCTGATGGTGTTGCTTATACCCGCGTCATCGAGCCTGCCCTTGAGGTCCATCAGAGCCTCCTTCGTTTTATCTTGCGACCCGCTCTCGACAGCGGCGAAGTGTACGTTGGGAGGGCCCAGGTAGGAAACCAGGCGTAGTACGGCGTCGTTCCATGCCGGTCGAAGAATCTCCTCTGTGTTGCGGTGCACGGAGACAATGAAGACAGAGGTATTCGTGCTGGGCACTGTCGAGTGCTCGGCTTGCGCTAGGATTGGCGCTCTGTGAGCCGGGAGCCGGCCGGAAATGAGAAGGAACGCATCGAGTAGGAAGAGAAGGCCGAGCAGAATGAGGATCTGACGTTTATAGGCTCGAAGGCGCCTTAGGGAGCGAAGGTGGATGAGCATTAGCTCAGTATTGGGGCGTCACCTTTGCGTGCCGTGACGGAGTAGGGTTCGTAGGTAATCGGCGGGTCAGTTGAAGGTAGGTAGGTAAGTTAAGGTAGGTAAGGTAGGTATGCATGCAGTGGCAGCCTGGAAGGTAACTCTGCGTGAAACAGAAGGAAGCGGCGCAGTCATGATCATGGGCCCCGCGAAATGTGCTTCACCTCCCAGATGCTTTCCGCCGGTTTGCGATGCCGTGAGACAGAAGGCATTCGTTGAAGAATGTCAGCTTTGACTTTGACCCGTGTCGGACCTGCCGCGCCTATACGCAGGAGGCCATGGGATCGGCGTCCACTCAGCAGATTTCAGGGATAAGAGAAACGATCGGTTAATTGCATGCGCCAAGGTAAGGCACACCTTGCCGGGTTTATGCATTTGAGCGGGAAATCACCTTAGCCGTCATCCAAGTACGAATAAGATACCTACCTTACCTGATGTCTTTTATCATTTGTGTTGTTTTATCGGACAGTCTCTAAATACTCGGGTTGAACGCAATACCATCGCCATTCGGCACAGTCCAAGATTGAAGTTAAGTCCAAGGTTCGTCTTAACTGCTCCTGATACATGCGCAAGCTCAAAACCCCTTAACAGCATCATCGACAAGAGTCACACCGCAAACCCTATTTATCGTGGACAGACCCAGCTACAAAATGCTCAGCCTGCCCTCTTTGCTCGCATTCCAGATCCTCTTGCACTTGCAACTGTTCCCCAATAATCCATCCAGCGATAAGACTGTCCCACTTCCAGATCCTCTCTAGTGTTCTCGATCGTGTAGTCGCGCGCTTCGCCTGCCGCCGTCGTAACGGTAACAACAGCCAGATATCCCAAGAGTGAGTCCAATATACTGCTTCCGAGTACCGAGTACCGGGGCATGAGTCATACGCGAACGCCATGTCCTACATTAAATTATTGCTCGTCTGTGACTTGGTGTCTTTGGCTACCTTACCTTACGCTCCCGTCCTTCATCGTTGTGCTGAAGCTCAAGTGACTGCAAGTTGGTGGGGGTCTTGGCAGGCTGCAGCCTGACGGAAGACGCTCCTTCTTGGATATTGACTGAACAGGTTGGATGGAGCAGGCCTGCCTGCTCATATTTGTGAATTCGATAGCCTGATTAAAGCCACCTCAAAACTTTGCACCCATGATAAGGTATAGGTAGTGGAGATGAGCAACTTGACAGAAGTTATGAAAGAGAGGCTCGGCGGTAAGTCTACAGTTACTGCGGCAAAGCTTTACGACACTGCTCTTTACGACGAGGTATGCGCTGGAAAGGGTTTCGCTGTCGAAGGTCGGGACGAATAGCTAACCTTGTGCCATGCAGCTCACCTGGATGTACAGTTCGCAGTCCAGCCACTACCGCTGAGCCATACTTGTAAGACTTACCGGTCTCTCGAGCCTTCAACACCCATCACACCCACGCACTTGCCCTTGGCGTAAAGCAACGTTGAAAATGGAGTGTTTGATGTGCGCAACCATCCAGGACCCAAATCGGCTTGTCAGGCTGGATTGCTCCCATAGTCACTGCCGGGCATGTCTATACCGCAACTTGTCCATATCCCTGGCTTCGACACCCTTCCGACCAGTCCGATGCTGCTCTGGGCCGATCAAGGCCGCGGTGCTCCGTGTTCTCGTCGCCGGGGAACACAGCAGGAGGGCCGAACTGCAGAGATACCGGCAGAGACTGGCCGAGCACCAGGCCCGCGACAAGTTGTACTGTCACGACCCCAAGTGCCACGCATTTATCCCCATGGCCCTGCGGACAAGGCGCAGCGGAAAGTGTGCGAGGTGCCTAGCCAAGACTTGCAGGTCCTGCGAGCAGAAATGGCACTTTGGCCCGTGCCAGTCCGTCCAGCAGAGGCCGGCTGTCGAGGACACCCCAAGTCCGGAAGTTCTGTTCCTCTCTCTTGCGAAGCGGCTGGATTGGAAACGCTGCCCGCAGTGTCGCAATTTCGTGCAGAAGTACGGCGGCTGCAATCATATTACGTGAGTGTTCAATACACAAAAGCCTTATGGCGAGCTGACACTTGTCAGATGTCGATGTGGATGCGAGTTTTGCTATCGATGCGGACGAGCTCCGTATAGCGCTCATGGCCCGTGTGCCATGTAAGCCCAGAGAGTCTTGAAGGAGCGGTCTGATGACAGTGATCCGGCATTGTCTTGGACGACTTGGTTTTGTTTTTCGTAACCTCCAACGGCACAGTATCCCTAGCGAGAGCTCCGGGGCTCGGTGTTTGCGCCTATCGACTTGCGGGTGTTTCTTTCTCTCTTTCGGAAGTAGCTATGCCTAGGTACGTGCAGGTTGCGCACAATGACCTCGAGGCATGTTCTGTCGGACTTGCATTTTCCTGATCATCAGATAGACTAAGGAGATCTTCCTAGATGGACTGAGATCTGCATTGCTGGGTCTTCCACTCACAAGGATATCAGATTGAATACGACTTTAGACTGAGACACCGGATTATCTCTCCGGCTACGGTCCAGTTGTGCGTCCGAGGCCAGGCCTGCCGTCAGGTTTGACGGTAGTCCGACCTTGACAGAAACATTATGCCACCATGTATAAGAGGAGTTGCAACTATCCAGCAAGGCTTGGAGATGGGCCTTGATTTTAGTCCATTAGAATAAGCAAGCAATACAGACCCGAGATATGAGACCAAGGACAAACATGATAACATGGACGTGAAGCTAAAGATCTGGGCTTGCGGGTCATATTAGAGTTTCGGCCCAAACAAACCTGGAAGGCGCTGCCCCAGTTACGGTGGAGACCCCCGTCAACCCCCATCAACCACCATTGGCCAATCAAGTCGACGTTCAGTTGACGCGCAAAGAAAGGCTGCACTTTCAGCCTCGCGTGCTGTACAGTCCCTCATCTTCTCACACACAGCGCATTACCCGTTCTATTCCAATTCCACGGCCAAGCCATGTCCGACGTCGGGGCCGCCGGTGCCGCCGGTGATATCCCGGGACGTGCAGTAGGACCTCCTTCTAAACGAAGGAGAGTGGCTGACGATGGCAACGACACGGACCCTTCAACTTCGCGGTATGCTTCTCGCGAACGGCGCGATTCTCCTGCGGCTGAGGTAGACGAGCGACACTCTCATGATCTTTCGATCCGAAGAGGACCAAAACCGAGTCTCTCGCCCAGGCCAGGTTCAGACATAAGGGGCAAGAACAAACCCGACAACACTCACTACCGAGGATCGAACTCCCAAACCTCATCTCCACCATCACGATCTAGATCCCACTCTTCGCAACGCCAAAGACTGTATTCTCGCTCAAATAGCCGCTCTCGCTCGCGTAGAGGGTCTCGAACACCAGGATCAGATGGTTCCCGCTCCCGCTCCAGGTCGCGTTCACGAGCACCCTTCGATAGCCGCAGCCAAAGCCAGACTCGGTCTCGAACCTCCTCGTCGCGTCGCCACCGCGACCGCACCTCACGTTCTCCGACGACACACACACAAAAACGAAAACCCGACTACCAGCCGCACCTCCGCCTGACCGGCCACGGAGCCGCCGTTTCACAAGTTCGAATATCTCCGGACGGAAGGTGGTTAGCATCCGCCTCGGCAGATGGCACGGCCAAAATATGGGACGCCGAGACGGGCGAGCATATGGATACGTTGGTCGGACACATGGCTGGCGTATCATGTCTTGCCTGGGCGCCAGATGGCGACAGCTTAGCCACTGGCGGTGATGACAAGGCTATCAGGTTGTGGGACAGAGTTACGGCCTCTCCGGCGCATGCCGTCGGGGAGGGAGCAGGTCGTGGTGAAGACAGTGGGTACGGAACTATGAGGAGGAGGGTGAACGGGGGAATACTGAGACCCGGAACCGGGGCTGGAAGTGGAAAGGGAGCGCGAGGGACAAGGAATGGGCGGGGGCCCTTGCTCGGTCATCACAACTACGTCTACTGTCTCGCCTTCTCGCCCAAGGGCAACATCCTAGCCAGCGGGAGCTACGATGAAGCCGTCTTCCTTTGGGATGTGAGGGCGGGTAGACTGATGAGGAGTTTGCCGGCGCACAGCGACCCGGTCAGCGGTATTGGCTTCAGCAGGGATGGGACGCTGGTCGCCAGTTGTTCGACGGATGGTCTCATGTGAGTGTCTGGTTTTGTTTGTTTTGTGCGCGCGGTATATACTGACTACATGAACTTGCAGTCGAATATGGGACACGTCCACAGGCCAGTGCCTGCGTACCCTCGTGCACGAAGACAACCCGGCAGTGACCAATGTTTGCTTCAGCCCTAATGGTCGCTTCGTTCTTGCATTTAATCTCGATAACAGCATTCGCATGTGGGACTACGTTTCGGGATCGGTGAAAAAGACCTACCAAGGGCACAAGAACAGCGGCTTCTCCATCGGCGGCTCGTTTGGTGTTTTAGGCGACGCTAGAAATGGCGACGAAAATCCCACTGCCGCTCGTAACCGTGGCGACGCATTTGTAGCGTCGGCTAGCGAGGACGGCGATATCGTCATGTGGGACGTTAAGAGCAAGGAGATCGTGCAGCGAATACCGAGGGCTCACAAGGGAGTGTGCTTCTGGGTCGACGTTAATGGCGATATAATGGCCAGTGCCGGGCAAGACCGTATCATCAACGTGTTCAAGAACCAGCCTGCAAGCAAACGCAAAGCATTCACTGGCATCAATGAGGCCGATACGAATGGGTTTGGTGGACAAGGCGAGGACAGCGTGACACCTTACGAGGGTGCTGCTGACGATGAGTTGCAGCGGCAGGTTGAGGCTGGTGTTGCCACGCCGCCGGTCAAGCAAGAACATATCAAAGAGGAGCAGCTTTGAGGGCGGATACGCTCGAGACTGTGATTAAATCGGTATGGTACCGTTCTTGGTATCACTGGCGCCGTTGATTATATTCTAGCTACACGCTCCTGCAAACTGCTTTACTGGAACAGTCTATTCAAAATCATGGCGCCCATTCTCTGTATCCTAACCGAGCCTGCTGGACAGCAGGCACGCAGGGCGGCTCAAACGTATTATTAGCCAGGCTGTCGGCGTGTCTAACTCCATAGCGCACACGGCAGCTGACGGCTTCAAAAAGCGTGTCAAGACTGGCCCTGTGATGCTGTGCAGGCCGGCAGGGAAACGGTCCGTATATCCAGCTGTTTGTCCCTTCGTAACGTAGGAAGGTTTCCAGCAGCAGAAGTACTCGTGGGATCTGCGTGAGTGCCGGTTCTTGCGCGTCACAGTCGTGTCGGCAGAGGATTCTTGATCGCCTTCACCAGAGAGATCAATCAATCACCATCCCGTCCCTTGCCAGCATCCAGTACGTCCTCGTCCAGTTTCTCCATGACTTCAAGCACCAGTGCAAGACTGTCCATGAAACCGTTGACGGCAACTCTCAACATGCGGTTCGTGGTGGCTACATATTCGGCCCTCAGGATGTTCTCTCTGGTATCGACTGCATCAGGCGGTACTACAGTGGACAAGGCGCGGCGTACCAGCGGCGACAGCTCCTTGTCTACTCGGAGAGCTTGGAGGGCAATGGACGCCAGTCTCGCAGTCGGGAATGGCACGTCGACGACTCTAAGTAGTGATGCAGTTATTAGCACGGATGAATAGCTTGTATCCTATGATTGGCACTCACAAGGCACAAGGAAAGCCAGGGTCGTCACTGAGGCCAGCCATGGTGGGTAGAGGCACACAGTTTGTCAGGTCTGGTTGGCTGTGGTTGAGTTGTCGCCGTGACGGAGACAACACCTCAAATTCCAGTCGTCCACCGGGTCACCTCCCTTTTTGGTGGGGCGGGCGGCCGATAAGATAGGCGAGCCTGTGGCGCACCCGTTGTTGTCACGGAGACAGTGGTGGCTTGACATTTGACAATAAGAGCGATGCCTCTGATTCGTTGCAGGTTGGGCTTGTTATGAACTCGCCGAGCCAGAAATGAGAGCAATGCAACGATAATAACATCGACCCTCTCTTCTTTACCCCGGCGTCATAACATTACAAAATCATCTCGTCGCCGCCCTTGCCCGCTGCTTCGCATTACCATTGACTTCTCTTCCTGGCCTAACCTTCCTCTCCTCCTCTTCCAATTATCCTTCTGTTTTATTATTACTCATTACGAAGTACTCATGAAGAAGCATTCATAACCGATGAGCATTGAATTCCCCAACAGCACACGACCAGACGCACCTACCTTGAGCCGATCTGCAACATCCGTCTGCTTGGGCACGCGCAAGCTACATAGCGTTTTGGTCTAGCTCTTACCCTTCCAGTGGCATCAAGTATCTCCTATCTGGCAGCAGCCATTGCCGGCGTTCGCACCTTCGGCGCCGCCATGAATCCCTCGACGAGATCTTCAAGGGCGCATCCGCAGGCCAGTCACGGCCCCCATCATGGGCATCATGTATCGCATTCAACAGGCGCTCCTTCTCCAACCACCGCACATAGTGTTACCTCCAAGACCCCTGCCAAAGAAAGGGCAGCCGTACCTAATCTCGGCCAGATCATCGAGTATATCCCAGGTACGTGCCGACTGCTTGAATCCAAGCCTGATCTCTTTTATGAGAGCTCCAATGAAGCATTGGTCATGGAGCCCATAAGCTGTCGAACCCATCAGATTTACCCCTGCCCTCTTCACATTCCGTATCAGTTACTCTTTTATGCCTGGCCGATAACCTTACTTAAAATCACAGACCGTTTATACCTCGCCTCATACATAAACCCGCCGACAGAGGACACTCTCTTTCCGTATCCCGAGCCCCCGCCACTGCGGTCACCCACCAAGCGATCTCAGCGCGCTGTTGACGCACCACACCCTGCCTTGAACCTCAAGCCGCGGAAACAGCCATTCTACTTCACCGTCGACGACCAGCTATTCTACAACGCCTTCCACCATGACTTTGGCCCGCTCCATATCGGTCATCTCTACAGATTTGCTCTCATGTTTCACGACATACTCGGTGCCAAGGAAAATAGAGACAGACCCGTCGTCTTCTGGAGCATGGCAGACCCCAAGAGTATGTTGTCGTGACAATACCGAAGGCTGTGATGAGTTCTTGCTAACTGGATTTCGTGAAGGTCGAGCCAATGCTTCTTGCCTACTAGCTTGCTACATGGTTTTGATTCAGTCATGGCCACCTCATCTGGCCTTGGCCCCTATAGCTCAGGTTGATCCTCCACTCATGCCCTTTCGCGATGCCGGCTATAGTCAGGCCGATTACGGCCTCGCGGTTCAGGATGTTGTGTACGGTGTGTGGAAGGCAAAGGAAGAGGGATGCTGCTTGCTGGACAACTTCGACCTCGATGAATACGAGAAGTATGAACGGGTAGAGTCGGGCGACTTTAACTGGATATCACCTCACTTTCTGGCCTTTGCTTCGCCCATGCATCTCCCGGTCGAGAGAATTACACCCGAGTCAGACCTTTTTGCGACGCTGCCCAGAACTATCGAGGCCGTGGAAGCTCACAAGCTGCTACCGACACCCTTCAAGGAAGTCTTGAAGCACTTCAATCAGAGAAACATTGGCCTGGTTGTCCGACTCAACTCGGCCCTTTACTCGCCTTCTTGGTTCGAAGCACTCGGCATCCAGCATCTCGACATGATCTTTGAGGACGGTACCTGCCCGCCACTGACAACGGTGCGCAAGTTCATCCGCCTCGCCCACGAGATGATCACTGTGAGGAAGAAGGGCATTGCAGTGCATTGCAAGGCCGGCCTGGGCCGGACGGGATGTCTCATCGGCGCCTACCTCATATACCGCCACGGGTTCACTGCCAATGAGGTGATTGCGTACATGCGCTTCATGCGCCCAGGCATGGTCGTCGGACCCCAACAACACTGGCTTCATCTCAACCAGGGTGTCTTCCGCGAGTGGTGGATCGAGGAGCGCGTCGAGCGCAAGATGCGGAAAGCCGCTGCTCTGGCAGCTGCGGCCGCGGCCGCTAATGGCGGCAGCCACCAGCTGCCCAGCACGCCCATCCGGGCGATGCAGAGGGCAAACCTTGGACGCAGCAGCAGCAAGACTTACACTCCCCCGCAGAACCGGAGTGCCAGCAACAGGACGCCACTGAGCGAAATGGACCAAGACCACGCCCGTGACACCATTGGCGTGCAAGAGGACTTTCTCCCCGCCCCGACCCCCGGGCAGCCTCGCAAGACAAATCGAGCTGCTGGTACGGACCGGCATCACCCATATAGCCGCACCCCGGCTGCCGTACGTTCTGCTGCCGTCCAAGACGACCAGACCCAGACACAGACAGAAGTTACCACTGCCCACCGGACCGACTCGGAGGAGGAGTGGCTTCTACGAATGAGGGCGCAACGCAAAGCTTCGGCCGCTGCCCTCGCCGGGCAGGCCTCCCCTGACCGTCATGAGAGGCAAGCCTCTACAGTCACCACGACGACGACAACGACGGTATATCAGGTCATCGATAATGACGCGTCCAACGATATCGAGAATGTTGGCGCCGCCGCAGTCACGCGGATGAAGTCGGTTGACCAGCGCGCCAGTTCCGCGTCTGGAGTCCTGGCCAAGGTTCGGAAGACCAGGGCGACCACCGCCGGCACCGGTAGTGTACGAGAGGCTGGCGTGAGGAAGACCAGTGGTCGGGTCGGGAGCGTCGGGGCCGCGGCAGGGATGTCTGCTGCCCGGAAAGTCAGCGGCCTCTGAACTGCGGGTCCCTTGTCCGCACGCTGATGACCTGGGTTCAACGATCCGTCACGACTCAAGATTTGTGTTTGATGACTCATAATGTTTACGTCTACGGTCTATGACTTTCCTCTCACTACTTTCGGCGCTTCATCGCATATGCATTGGGTGCTACTCATGTCATTCGACGTGAGTCAGCTGTTCTACTGGTTGCTCACGAAATGGCCTCTCTACCTCTCTCTATCATTACGTGGGCATATATATGCGGTCCTTTTTGACGAATAAGGGCGGTTTTCGATCATGGGCTTCGACCTACGCCACCGGCACGGCTTTTACATAGAGTTCGGCAAGAAGATAGATGATACATTAGGAGAAAGTGCTCGCATTACCCTGGTTACTCGGGCGCACATGGAAGATGAATATGGGTGGGTTGGAGATGTCGATGGCTGTCATTGTCCAGAGAGCGGGTGTGGCGTTGAAATGGGTATTCGCGACTGTTTTATTTGACTTTTGGTGTTTTTTGTTGGTTTGAGAGCAATGGCGTGCAAGGCGGGCTTGACTTTGGGAGAACATGGCCAGGCGTGGACGGTGGCCGCCGTGGACCGTTTTCTGGCTTCATCCGGGACAGGAGTGTCAGCTGTTTGAATTCCTGTATTGCTCGGCAAAGGCGTTTGGCTCATTGTCATATTGTTGTTCAGCAGTAATTGAAAAACGATCATATGCAATCTACCGGGTTCCTCCTAGGAGCTCGAAAGCCGTGAGACTGTCGTACTGTAAATGCTGGACGAGACTCCGGTAGAACGGGAGCGAGGAGCCCAAGACATGCTGTCTGAGTCGAGAGAGATGGATGTCATGTCCCTGCCTGCCTGTGTTCGGCCCCCCTGTTGCTCTTCGAGGGCAGTATCTACAGAGATGTTCTCGCAGATGTGCAAGCCTAAAAGCAGACTGAGGCTGTGTCGGACCTAAAGTCCGGCCACATTTGCAAGGTAGCTAAACTAATGAGGTGTGTGCCTTTATTCTATCACTCCCGGGTTGCAGGTTCGATTTGTCCTGCCACCTTCGACGGATGCACCGTTACCGTTCTGCCGGGTTCGCTAAGACTTGGTGCCTCGATGCAGTCGGACGTCAATCGGGACGACGAGGTGGAGGCTGTGCTGTCGAGGAGCACGGCGCTCTCCGGCCGCTAAGTATCGGGCAATAGACAATGTCCAACTCGTTGTCCAGACCAAGATGCAATTATAATGCAGTGGTTTTCACTCGGGACCTAACCAATGCAGTGGATTGCGGTTCGCGGAGTAACGAAGGCCGGGTAAAACAAACTTGTTAGCTTGTCTGGACCAACCGACGGCGTTCAATTCTTGACCTGCAGGAGTCTAGACAAGCATATCAGAGCTCGCTCTACATTTCTACCAGAATCAGCCTCGTCGTTCAGTGAGGTCGGGGGCCTGTCTAGGGGTGGGCCATGGCCTCTCATCGTGGCCTAGAGAGATACCCGCGGGGCACAGCTTAAGCGCTGGCCCTCCATACGGCCAACTGCCGACTGCTCGATGATGAACTGAAGGCAAGCCTGTCATCTACACCACCACGACGTTGCCGTCCGTGGACCAACTAACAGTTTCTCGAGGTCGCAGAGAACCCGCATCAGACTTTGACCTGCGTAAGGCCAGGTTGAGCTGCTCGGGAGGAGTTGGTGCCCGGTTTGCCAAACTGGATGGAAGCTGTATCTACTCCAGCCGCCTCATGCATCTGATCGGCATCAACTTGACGAATCCTCAGAGCTGAGCTCCCGACCGAAGTACCGAGCATGAGCCTTATTTGAACCGAGAGAGTTCAACCCGCAGCCGCAAGTGTCACTTGACGGACCCGGACTGCGAGTCGCAAAGACTTGAGAAAGTGACTGCGACTGGCCAGGAGCCGGGATCACAGGGATGAGGCCACGGACCCAAGGGCTATAGCGTTCATTTCGATCATCGACATGGAGGAACCGTCATTTTAGGTGACCACGAGAAAGGAAGAGAAGACGCGGCCCAATATTGCGGCCAAGCGTAGGCTGAGTAGGGAGTAGAAAGTAGGCAGGATAACGGGGTTAAGGAGAGGGAATTCAAGCTGAAAAGGAACCTATATTCCGGTCTGGTCCATTGCAGAAGCGATGTCCAGCCTGGGGCCCATAAGAGATGCTTAAGGCTTCAAGAAGAGGTGGCCGCATGATGGTGACCTTGAGGGGTCTTTTATTTTAGGAAAGGGGGCCACCAACTCGAACGAAGCTCGGTCAGTTCGATGAGAAAGAGGCCGGCAAGCTGATGATTGACTGAAGGCAGAGTCGTCAAGACACTGACTGAAAGAGTTGTGCATTTCAGTGGAGGTTAAGAGAGGCTGGCCAATCATGGTTCGTGGCCTAAGAGCAATCAGAACTGCACCGCACTGGCCAGTCGGTAGGCAGCCAATCCAAGCCTCTGTGGCTATGCTATACCTTATGCCTGCCAAGCAGCAACAGAACACTCACAGACCATCATCAAACTCAGGGCTGTCGTCATAGTTCATCGCGGCAATGATGCAGGTCTATTATTCTTTCTGATATCGTCAGTTCCTCGAAAGCTCGAAGTCCAGCATGGCATACCGAGCATCAAAAGCCGCAAAAGCGATAGCGACTCGAGATACTAACTCCCCTAATTCCCTGTACCGCACCCCCTCAAGACCTGATCACCCGAGTCTCTGCTGCTCTACCTCTCCCTACCTATATCGAGACAAGAGTCACAACTCTGGCCATCTGGCCTTATGGATGCGGGCGCCCGGTCTCTTCCTGCTTCCACCAGGCTTGTCCTGTGTCAGTGAGACGCTGCAGCATGCAGTCAAGTCCTGGGTGCGGCTGTTCCTCTGTTGGTTTCCCGCCTGTTCCTCCCCTATATCTCCTTTTTCCTTTCTCCTTTCGTCGTAGCCACAGGCACCGGCAAACTGGTCTCTCTCCATGTGGCCAGGCTGCCATCCTCGTCCATGTTCTGCCCGCTATTCACCGGCGTTGCTATCTGCCCTACTGTTACTGCGCCAGTCCCGTTTCTGGTTCCCCTCTAGCCATCACTCAGCCCTTGAATCATATAGGGGCATAGGGACTATGGTACATCGTGGCGAGACACTGTATCAACCGTGCTGGCCTGGCCCCACGAGTCAAGGAAGCAAGCAGCGGAGGAGTTGGCCGCTTGAATGACCGGTCTCCACCGCGGGCCTGTCCTGGACTTGGACTCTTGATTAGTCCGTCGTTGATTTCCATTGTCCCAACGACCCAGTCTAGCCTAACCTATCTATGCCCCTTCCAACGGTGACAAGGATGACTGGGACATCAGCCGCCAGCGACATGATCTGTCCGGTTCGCGTATAAAGCGCCCAACCCCCTTTTGTCTGTCACAACGGTCAACGGCTACGTCTCCGCGTCTGGTCACACCTCCTCGGGCTCCGATGTCTCTCTCGCCAACCACAGGCATCAGCAAACTTTCCCTAGAGAGCATGCCGCCTACAACACGGTCACGCAGGGAGGTGGACCCTTCACACGAAGCAGGCTTGGATCGCGAACCTCAAGGGGAAGGAGACGACTCAATGGATGAAGATAATGATTCTACGATACGGTCGCCAACCAGACTCAAGTACAATATCGAGCGGCTCTCACCGCATACCCGAAAGTTGGTACGGTCACTATGGGGTGAGACATTTGAGGAGCCACCAGAGATATCGCTGCAGTGGTGTGACCGCATGCTGGATGCTGATGGCAACATCGACTTCTACGCCTTCCAGATGCACGAGGTTGTCCCGCGCTCGGTCCGAATCGGCTCCCCGAAGAGCCAGTACTCTGAACCGCAGTGTCAGTGTGGTGCTACTAAGCCGTGCAAACATCTGCTATGGCTCTCCGACTGCATCGCGCAGCAGGCCCTTCAAGGCCATGGTCAACAAGAACCGCTTACTCTGAATGAACGAGGCTACCCCGACGAGCTTGGGGAGCCCTTCAGGTGTATCGCAGACATGCGCCTGGACGTCCTGGCCGACGGCCTCCACTGTGACGTTGGCCACCCATTAGCTCGCAGTGGCCCTTCTCCACAAAGGTTGGCAGACGCACAATCCATCATTGCGTCTATAGCCGAGGTGGACGAACATCTCTTCGACTCATACCGCTCGGACCTCACGTACTCGAGCTTCGATTCTCGCTCCCTGGTCCACTACAAGGACGCAGAAGCAACCCTCTTCTCACTTCTCGTCGCGTCCCACCGTCTCTCGGCCTGGGTTCGCTCGCGGCTCCGCCCTTCTGATCCGGCTCGCACTCCCTTCCGACAGATCGAGTCCCGTGCAAGGCGAATCTTTGCCGACCTCGATGCCTTTTTTGCATCCTCCACCTCGGCCGGAAAGACAGCTGCAGACGCCGAAGGCGCATGCGACGTACAGTGGGCTGCGACGAATCTAAGCGGCTGTGTGCGCCAAATCTACACTCTAATTGCCCGCGCCGAAGCCCCTCTGCCTGCCGCCGACCGTGCCAGTGCCGCACGTGCCCTCGTCCGCATTCTGCGCGGGGTTGTAGACCGTCAAAATGATAGCCAAGGTGACTCTCTTTACGGCCGGCTGATCGGTGACCGTGATGAGGGTTTCTTGACCGACTCGCTGGAGCTTTTGGTCGACCAAAGCCAGTTTATCGACGAGATTGAGGATATCATGGTCGAGGTCGGCGTTCGCGGGGCGGCAGCCTCGTGGGTCGCCAAGATGGAAGCCATAGTGGCGAGGATGCGGACTAATCGTCGTTCCTCCGCCAGGGCTGCGAGTGGTGGCAGCAGGAGGGTCGCTCCCGGGAAGGAACTGCGCAGTCAGAGGGTCGTTTCTCCTGCTCTCGGTCCTGTGGAACATGGAGAACCAGGATCGGCGTCCGCGTCAGGGGTTGGGATGGGGGGCGGTAGTGGTGTTGGGCTCGGTATCGGCTACGGTACTGGCGCTGCGTCATTGTCGAGTGCCAGTGCGAACGCAAGTACACTTGGTGGCGGTCTTCAGTTCCTCACTCCAGAGACGGCGGCTGGTTCGTCGTCTCGAGGAAGGGGAGGTGGAAATGGAAGGGGGAGCCGCGGATCTTCTGGTGGCGCTGGCTCGAAGCGGTCTGGTGCCGGGACGGGGTCGGAACGAGGCTCGAAGAGAGCTCGGTAGATTGGCCCCCCGTCTCTATCACTTCACACGATTGTTATTACGTTATGGCAGACGCGGGCTCGTTGTGCAAGCCTTTCCTTTCTTTGATGCTTCATTGCTCTTTATCATATCCTCTAGGTCAGTAGTAGTAGGAGTGGTAGCAGGATGCGAATAACTAGCCCAGACATGTCATAAAGAGCAGTGGACGCCGATTGGAGAGTGGCTCCGAAGTCGTGGGCGGATCATGATCGTCCTGATCTTGCTTGTTTAGGCCACTGATGGTCATCGACAAGAGATATGACAATTTTAAAACAAAATGCAACAGACCCTGATCTAAATATATTCCGCGATCTGCCCCTTATTCTGTGGCTCCCATATACTCACATCACTGACTACACGCGCGTGGCTTTACCAGGCTTGAACGCTTCCAAAGCGGCGAGCACCTCTCTTAGCGTCGGGCGGCCGTGGTAGTTACCTTTCCACTCCCCTCGCTTCTTGAGCTCGTCTCTCTTCCGCAAGAAGTCCTCGGCCACCCGTATCTCCTCGGTCCACCAACGCCTGGCTACTCCCATAATCGCTTCGGGATGCTGCGGCAATCCCGGCGCGACTGAGCGCAGCACGAGCCTATTCCCTCTGCGCGTGACAAGGCTGCTAAGGGCGGGTCTCCTCCCGCCAGTGCAACGATCGATCAAGTTCCGAAGTTCTGGTGGCGTCCTTCGGAAAGCCGGGAACTCGAGGTCAGGCTCGCGGCGGTACGACTGCCATACCGCACCAGGTTGCGGCGCGCTCTGGCCCTCAAACAGGCACCACAGGACGCGGCCGAGCATGTACGCTTCTGCCGCCTCCTGCTCGTCCGCATCGAGGTAGAGCCATGGGATGTTGCAGGCATCATAGCCGAGCAAATGGGGTGGCGTGTACTCATCTCGTGCTTCGAGTGCCTCCCAACCCGGGAGATAGCGGCTCAGCATGTCCGCGTACCGCTGCCGGACTTTCTCTGGTATGCTAAACTCCTCTTCTGGGTCGTCGCTAGTGGAGTCGGCGTTGGCGAGGATCCGGATGTACTCCATCGCGTTGACCTCCGGGGCCGCGAACTCGCACCACACGCCGCGCTGTTCAAAGTCGACCATGATAATGTCCCCCAAGTCCGAAAGCACAACGTTGTCAAGACGGAGATCGGGGTAGAAGATATTTCCCTGCTCGCGGACGTGTAAGACGGCTGAAGTGAGTTGGGTGGCCCATTTTAGCTCCTGCTGGAGCGTGAGTCTGTCTCGGATTCGCAGGAGTGGCAGTGAGTCGCGGAGGCTACCTCCGGAGTAATAAGGCAAGACGAACCCGACCACAGCCGTCTTGCCGCCAAATTTGCAGTATTTGGTAATCAGATACCGCGGTCGTGGGACGACATGTTGATGCGGCGGCAACTTGAGCAGTGTCTTGAGTTCGTGGTAGAGATACTTGGTACCACTGGTCAAGGCCTTCAATATCCATGGCCCTGTTCGTCCGGACACGGAGTTGTGTCCACCGTGCTCGGTGCCTATGTATACGAGACAGACGCTATCGTGCAGTTGTTGAATGAGCCGGAGACGAGAGATATCGATCATTTCCGGCAGAGCAGTTTCAGGCAGTCCAAATAGCTTGGGTACCTTCGAGGTGGATAGCAGCTGCCGCTCGAGGTCGTGCATCGGCGCAACAGTGACGCTGATGGTGCGGATATCGAGCTCTAAGCTCCTGAATACGATCCGAGACCCGAACGGCAGGTTCAGATACATATTCGCTATAGAACCAGGACCTGATAGACCTGAATTCCTTGTCCAGAGCTGCAGGGTCCGGAGAATATGTCTCGAGACTCCTAAGCGGTTCACCCTCGAGCCGTCTTTGGTGTGGAAGGCGGCATCGAGATCAAGCAGTTCTCGCAATATTGGACGCGAGGCAGCTTCCTCTGGAATGAAAACATCGAACCGCATTGGAGGAAGGGCGTCGAGGAAGAGAGGCACTGCGTAGAACTGAGTGCCGAGTCCGGTGCAGCCATCGATGCGCCAGAGAGGGCAGGCAAGCGGTTCCAAGCTGTCGATGCGGTTTTTGGGGTTCAGTTGGGACTCATACCATGCCGTTGAGGATGCTTCGGCCGCCGCAAGCTCCAGAGCGGATTTATCCCGTAATGGTCTCTGCGCGAACACAGCGGTCGGGTGGATGACATCGTGAATGACTTTCGAGTTCAGTTCCATCTTTACCGACCATTCAGAGATGAGATGGTGGCGATGAAGCCCTTCCTGGCCATGAGACACCCCTGGCTTTTGACTTGCTCATCTGATGAGGTCGAGCGAGACTCGGATGCGCGAAGAGGCGTGGCAGCCCGACAGCCTTCGGGGGACTGCAGCAACCGGTGTAGAAGGACAAGCAAAATGCATCTATCTCAAAGCAAGGGATAACTGCAGCATTACCAAGTTGGCTGAAAGCTGGGCTTACTATCACCGCTTAGGTATCTTGTATTGTGGCACTCCCAGTCCTTGGAAGGTCGGTAAGCGAGAGGCGGTGCGCTGTACAAGAGCGAGCTTATTTTCAACTTGGTCGGCCGGCTTCCGAGGTGATTGGTCCGCTCTGTCGCAGAGCTTGTAGTTAGTGCGACAGACCGGTCAGGCGGGCCATCAATTCCGGCTCCGGCATGTCACCACGGCCCGCAAAACACGGCGCTATTTTCGGGGGGCGTTTCGGTCTGCAGAACGGAGGCTTTGCGAGCAACTGTCGGTCTGAGTGCCGAGTTTTTTGAGCCCTCAAATCAGAGAACCATATAGCAACGGTCAGTGGAGTTCCGTCTTTCAGCTGGCGCTGGTCCCAGCAGCTTTTCCAGGCCATTGAAATTATCTATATCTAAGCGAATTGTCTTAACGACTGCTTGAGCTGGACCTCGTCCGGCCGAAAGATGACCCGGGATAAGAATCAAGGCTGCTGTATGGGCGAGCTTTTGATAGACCATGACATATATCAGATATTGAGTGTCAAGACGACGTAGCGTGACGTGGGAGCTGTTAGGCCGTCGTAGTCTTCTCTGGCATGGAACGATTGGCAAAGAACGCCTGAATATATAAACGGTGGCTGTGCTCGTACAAGAATATTTATACGGAGGCCATGGGAAAATGAAACCATGTGAACCGCATCAGGACTCGTCTTGCAACGTAGTTGATCGAAATAGTTGCAGGTGCAGGCGGTGTTTTCGCGCGGCCGGCGTGGACCTTTTCTCATCGTGTGGCAGAGAGCTTTCGTTGCACATGCCGACGTCGATATTATGCAACAAACAAGGATTGTATTCGCGACCAAAGACTATCTCAATACCAGCATGGCACTCAACATTGCCACAGGCTGGTACAGGGTCATTCCCACCTGCATCACAGTTTATGCAGCAAGTGAATTTGCTGCCAGTAATGTCATCAAGGGATATCGACGAACAGATGACGGGAATTGGCCGTTAGCTAGAAGTCTGACATGCAGCCCAGCAGGTCACTAGAATATGCAGGTATTGGATGTGTAGGTATCAAATGTGCTACGCCATTTAGTTAGTACCTCAACGTACCTAAGCCAACAACATCGAAAGGTAGGTACCTAGCAGCGCCCTGTAGAGTAGGCGAAGATATAGGTACCTTGGGTGAATGTATACATTCACGCAGGGCCACCGGCGTAATATCGGATCCCAGGTCGCGGGAAGTCAATTTCGCCTCATATCCGCGGGATATGGGCGGGATGTGCACATCATGAATCCCGCTCTTGTACCAGATGAGATGAATATCCGGTCAGCCAATCTTGCCACAACCCCCGGTCATCCAACAACACATTATCGGGTTGCGTAACGTTATCGATGTGACCGGTGGAGTTTGGGGAGGGCAAAACGGCCGGAGAGCGATATAACAGGCCTCATGCGGGTGTTTGTCTCCAGGCACCATCAAGCACCTGCCAAGCAATGCATGAAGGATGCCGAGCGTTAGGCGGATGGGTTAGGCCCGTTGCGGACTACCCGATTAGAGGTCGTGCACAGAGTCATATGGCGAGTGCACGGCCGTCTCTTCGAGAGGTGCCTCTGAGACGTTGTTCGATATCTGAATGCCATGTGCAGTTCCTTGGGGACGTGGGCGAACCACTTGCCGTGAATTACGTACGGAAGAGAATTCTGCACCTGTCGGGATGCGGACAAGGCGCTCCCTGACGGTAGTCTGGAGTTGGTGGCGGTGCGGCACTAGTACTGAGTACCTAACTACTCGTACTAAGGTAATGTAGCACTCTTAGATGGTAGCTGAACCCCCTGCATCCGAACTTGTCAACTTCAGTTGTTTATTCTATTCATCGACCGGGAAACGTGGGGGATTGCAACCCAATACGTACCTGCTCTGCCGCGTTGAGGACCGGGTCGGGACGGAAAGAGGGTGATCTCAGTTGGCCCCATGTGAATGTTGCTGGTCTTTCCGTTAGGTATGTCAAGTTTAGCTGGTGGTTGTGTTGTGTTGCAATGGTCTCTGTATAATCCTAGCAGTTCTGCAGCATCGGTATGAGATTTGGACGATGTTACAGCGGTCACTCCCGCGTCGAGAGCAAGTGTAGCATCAAGAGATCACTCGGTCAGGAAGAATGCCGGTCACAACGGAAATTGGTGAGGAGGAAAGGGGATGTATATCCCCTCACGAGACGCGGTACTTCGAGACGTACGTGCATTTATTGTTCTGTCCGGTGAGCTTAGTGGCCGGCAGCTGCAACGCAGATAGCACATATAGCACCATTGTTAGCATCAGCCGTCGATCGTGCATATGCCGAAGATAGGAGTGTGCCTTATTTACGTCCAGAAACGTGTAATTTGTGTGAAAAAGAGATCCGAGCGAGATAATTCTGTACACTTTTTCATGCTCGAGGAGGATGGATGTGATGTGAGTAAGGTAGGTGAGGTGGACAAGTGGGACAATGTGAATTGTTTGGAGGCATTGGATGTCGTGCAGATAGAGTGACGGGAGCGGTGGGGGGTCTCACCTACTAGCTCACCTCGGCATCAGCTCCCGATTGGCTGTTCGAGATCGGGTTTCAGGTCGCCTGGCAGTTACCAATTGACGAACCCTAACCCTGGCTGCGGGGTTCGCCAACTGGTGGGTGATGTCGTCGGTCTGCTTCACAGAGCAGCAGCTTGTTGGAGCGGGACTCAAAACGTGCGAGACCATCCTGTGCAGGACTTCAACCTCTACCTTTAGAGGCTCATGTCATTCTGCGCACCTTATCACGGACAGAAGACCCCCACACAACATTGACACTGGCCATGACCCCCTTTTTGCGCTCCTGCAGAGTTGCAGAAGGGACCTTTGCCGTCCGGCCACTTGTCATTCTGCCGTCGTCGTATTCTCCCAATAGTGGCCAAATACAGATAAGAGGCAAAAGAAGGGGGAAATCGTCGTGCGATCGGCTTAAATGAGCTCCATCTTGCCGTCCTGCCTTAGCCCCGCAGTAACACAGATGTCGACAGTCATTCTTGTCATAAGGCATCCTTGGGCCGGCAATTCCACATGCGTTGCCTCGCGCTGCTGGTTCGGTTGCGACAGAGCTCCGCGAGTGCCAAATACTCAGCCAATCTCAACCAAGCAGTGTCGCCCAGCCGGTGAGTAAAGGGGGGGGGGGGACTTTGGATACGACCAATATGTCGACCGACTATACCGATGCATTTCCCGACCATCTGACCGTCTGACCGGTATATCACATCTCATGCTCTGTCTCCTGCTAGAAGCGCTGAGCCTTACAGATATCATCACCCGAGGGGCGCAGAGCGATGGGGGTGGGAGGCGGGTGGGATGCATGTCGTGTATCTCGGGATCGAGTGCGCACTGGCCCTGTTCCATCGCAGGGCTTCTGGAATATTTCAACACACACACACACTCGCTGACAAGGAACAGACCCGAAGGACTCTGCACCAAAAAAGGAAATCAAACGCCGGCAAGACATTGCAGAGACCCCCACAAGCCGAGATTGGCATTCTTGGACCTGGCTAGTGAAGCAGCCCGAGAACAGGTGAACTACTTCGTAGACCCTACTGTGTACTGTGGTAGGCTGTGTGCAAATCCCGCCAAGGTTTCTCGGAAACATGTGTCGTCCTAGCCGAAGGTTGCGTGCTAGGCTGCTAGGGGAGGGTACGCTGCCGATTGCTGCGATTGAGAACCGAACACGCCCCCGGATCGATCTAGAATATCGTGCCACGTGAGACGAGCCAAGGCCGATCAGTAGCTTCTATCAGTTGTGACAGAAGAGAACGTTGGGTGACGAACAAATAGAAAGCCAGGAATTGCACTCCCAAAGTTCCAACAGTGTGGCCGCCCTTTCCAACATCAGCAAAATCCGGATATGTGATGAATTACTACTACCACACGCCGCCGGCAAGCTGGGCATTGTGCATTGTTGTGAGAAGATGGCCGGACCTGTTGACGAACCATGGAACGCGACTTGTCGTGAAGTGGGGCTACCTTATGGTGGGACAGACTTGGATGATGATCCCGTGCCCGACTCAACCTGACGAGCCGACTTCCTGACTGACTGCCCATGTAGGTACCTACACAGTAGAGGTTGAATGGAAAGGACCGATGTGCCATAACTGGCGACCAAATCGGGCTCAGCGGATCATTCAGATAGTCTGACCATTACTACTACACAAGTCGGGCAAGGTCAGCCCACATAATGCAGACGGGAACAGATCACCGAGCTCCGGGGTTGGATCCTAGTTGAGTACCTTACTGAGATAAGTACCTTACTTTACACGTGTACACGACAATGGCCTTGTTGTTTTGTCGCATGCTGATGTCTCGCATTTCTAGCATTGTCAAAACCCCAGGTCTTTTGTCTTACTAGGTACAGATTCCCCATGTGTGCACACATGATACATATTAGAATCTAAGAGATAGGTAGGTGTAGTAAGCTCCTCATCAGACTGCTCGGCATTGTCAGCAAAAAAAAGTACCATGGCCAATCTCACATCAGTCACACACCACACATGTACATACCTGAATGTAAGTGTACACAGAGCCAAACCCCTTAACAGAGCTATTAAGCATCAGACAATCTTTTGATTGATGTGCGGCTCAGACAGCGAAGTGGGAAGTGGCTTCGGATGGTTGCGACTGGTTGGAGAAGAGGGCAAGGAGGGACAATCGAATGACAAGTCACTCGGACCAGACCCGCAACCTCGCGTCACTGTCAGATTGTTAGCATTGCCTGCTGCTGGGGGCGCTCCTGCCGTCCGGTCATCCATGGTCCATCATCCGAGCGTTCCAACTTCCTCCAACCTGGCTCCAACGGCCGCCCGCCCTGCCGAGGAAGGAACGAAGCAAACGTGCAAGTTCGCAGATGCTTGCAGAGTTTGGCGCGAGGAAAAGGAAGGAAGCATGGACGAAGAATAACGCGGCTGCCCCCATGTTCCTCATGTTCCTCAATCTCGCTCCTTCCCCATAACCTTTTTTTCCCTTTCCCCCCTCGCATCGGACCGGTGAGGCACATTTCAATTTAGCACGGGTGCTGTTTTACTGCCATACTACAGTAGTCCTCAGAAAATCCTTCACCGAGATTCTCGCTCGTCGCCAGCTTCGACACATCCAAGCTTTTACGTGCCCAATCGCTGGAACCCCAAGTACCTACCTTACATACCGTGGACGATACGGAAGAGTTCCACTGCCCACCAAAAGATCGCTCGCCGACTTTTGTTTCTCCACACCGAGCGAGCCCAGCCCGACCGTCAACAGCCTGCCTAGCAGAACCTGGAAGTTAGGTTGTTTGAGACGTCAACAGCCGCCCGCCCAGCACATAACTGTGGGCGTGACGGTGTACAGCAGTAGTTGCAGCTCAATAGCAGCAGCACTACCGCTTGGTCGACCGAGTGAGGCTTCAATTCCCCTCCTACTACATTGTCCATCCCCTTGTCTCGGGCACACGCAGTAGCTTTCGAGATTCTCTGTTGCAATGGCTGGATCATCTTGGTGATTCTGGGCATCGAGCGGCAACACTGGCTAACTGAGCGCTCAGAACGTCAATCTGCATTGGACCACGATTCGCGTCTCTCGTGTGCCGAGACTGTTTATCCAGCTGCAAGCCTGCAAATCGCTTTGGCTCATCCTGAGGAGCGTCGTTGGTCGGCCATCTGAAGCTTCTCGTCTGAGCTGAAAAGCAACGGTAGGAAACTACCAACTGCCTGGTAGTACCAAGCACCAGGGAAGCCAGTCCGGCAGCAGCAGCGCCGGCAGAAACTCCCTTGTACTGTGGTGCAAGGTGTAAGCGTGTCACGCGGCTACCCCAGACTGGGTAAGAGGTTGCCAACCCGGGGCTTCTCTGTCAGAGCAAAAGGAGCCTTGTCACAGCGAGCGGAGCCCCGGAACACGTCTCAGTCACAGCGAGATTGATCTGTGCGACCTCAACCTCTGCCACTTACATCCGTCCCTAGCTGTGTTACCTCCTCTCTGCGCCAACTCTACCTTGGCTTGTGGGCGTTGCTCTTTCCTCGCCTCATCCTGTTCCCCCGCCGATTCATTGTACACGCCCCTCCTCGCTTGAAGCTCAACGTCACTCTTCAGTTTTCTACCCGTTCGACCATCACTGCAGGCGCTGTGTGTCTACTTTTCTCGCCAGGAACTTTACTCTTAGTCTCTCTCTCCCTCACGGTAGCCCATCACCGCACAGTTGCCCCACCGCCTGCTGTTCCCAACACGACTAACCACAACCGCTCCGCACGCTTGCAAGGGCCACCGGTGCCTTTGATGATGGCGTTCCTGTGAGACCGTTTCTATTCCCCACCCCTCCCCTCCCCCGCGAGGCGACCCTGACTTTTGGAGCTACGCTCCCTGATTGCTCTCCCCTTGTTTCTCCTTCTGCTCCTCTTACGGCGGAGGCGCTACGGCATCGCTTCCGCTGGTTGAGTGAGGCCTAGTTGTGTCGTTGTATACCAAGTACAACAGGAAGGAGTACATATGGTCCAATTCTGTGGGTGTCGGCTCTGTCCAACACACCCAATACCTCTACAATCATGGTAAGTAAACGTTCCTGTCCTCGGTCTTTGGCTTGCGGGAGACTGCATATCATATAGCCACCATCCTGTCCACCTGTCTGGGGCTTGGTTCAAGCGTACCGTTGCTCACCGATCACTCACGTTCTCCACTTCTTCCCACGTACTCGAGTATAAACCGTACTCGTCGTCCTACATCATTGCCCCTACACTTGCTCTCACGCCTTCGGCTGTTGGTGGGCTTGAGTCTGTCCTCTTGCATGCTCTGCCGGTACCGACTATACATGACCCAAATCGCCCTATCCACATCTTGCCGACTCCCAAAAGCCACGTACAAGTTCGCCCCGAGTGATGAGCGGTGAATTGACACTGTGTCTAGGATTACACCACAACTAGGAAACGTCGGCCTTACTGCCATGACGACGACCCTGGAGAACCAGCGTCCCAGGTTCCCTCACCATCACCTCTCACCAGCCCTGGACTAAGAACATCGTCCCTGTCGGCGCAACAGCCATATATATCATTACAGAGTGCTGCCTCCACTCCTGTCAACCTCACCATCCCTCTATCCATACTTCTGGATCTGGGACATCCCGCCAACCAGCGGCACGTACTCGAGCAAGCCGCCATTGCTCTCAATGTGCCGTTACATCATCTTCAACCCACTAGCCCGCCGCGAGACCATCAGCGTCCCAAAAGACCACGCTTGAACTCAGACCTCCCGATGTCATCACCATTTTCACACAGTCCTGTCTCACAGGATCCAAGACAGAAATCCCCCGTGCATGGGCTACCGCAAGTGGGCGATGATGGCGGTGGGTATGCTGGCTTCGTGAACCAAGTCCAAACTTCTGGCTGGACGAGCTCTCGACTGGCCGACTGTCTGTCCAGTTTTGCCATGTGTCCGCCGTGCTCCTCATACGAGTCTCAGCCAAGTATGTAGTCCTTGATTCTCCTTGGGTATGCTGCCCAGTCATTCTAACAAAAAGCGTCAGCTTACCAACCTATGCCAACAACCACTACGCCATATCAAGATTATGGTAGTGTCGATCCCCCAATGGTCCAAACCTCGCGTCCCATGCAAAGCCGTCTCCATGATTCCTATGCTCCTTTGCAAGTCACCAACGACCAGACCGGCCTGTACGCTTGTGACGATCCCTCAGTGGTGGCTCAGTATCTGCAGAACTTTCCTACTCTGCAGCCCAGCCGCATATTAGGCGTTCAGCCCTCGACAAGTGGTGAAGAGATGCTCTACCCTGAAAATACATCACGCAGTCAATATTTAGACGACCCGGAGCCCTCGCATGTTACCGGTCTAGGGATCCAAGGCACTGGTCAGCTCACGGAACCCCTGGATGCTAACGGTGTCATGGCTGCTGCCCCGACAGGCGATGTGACCTCACCTCCACTGACACGTCAGGCGACATATGGTGGTATGCCTGCACGATATGACACGCTTCATGGCTACGAGGATCCCGATTTGCCCATGACTGCCGGGCCGGACCACTTGCAAATGCAGGCAAGGTCGAACTTCGGCGTCGTATATAATCCTCATCAACGCACTCCATCTGCGAGAAGGGGCCCTTTCAAGGATCATGAGAAACGCGAGAAGACGGCGCACACGCGGAGAATCGGGAGTTGTATCAGGTGTCGGATGCAGCGTATCAGGGTAAGATTACACCACGCATGGTCTAACTTCGCCATGTCGAATTTAAAGAAAGAGCAAACACTAATGGTTGCTAGTGTAACCTCGATCCGGACAACGAGGAAGGTCCTTGTCTCACTTGCAAAAAAGTGGCAACAAATAGGGTTTGGCGTCTGTCCTGCTTGCGATGGAAGATTACAGACGTTCGGCTATTCAAACCGGGCCAAGTGAAAGGTCTTGAGTGGACGAATCGTTGGAAGGATAGCGTTGTGGACGATATCGGAAGCTGGGCTGCCTCAGACACGAAGGTCATCCGGGTAACCGAAGGCTATACTGGTCAATTCATCGAGCTTCGGGTTCGCAAGTTCCATCCCCAGAAGGGCGACAGCCTGGAGAGGTCTTGGGTCTCGAATGGAGTCAAGAAGTCGGTACCAATTCCACCATTCGCCATTGTGGATATGGAAGCAGCGAAGGGCGCGTTCGATAACTATATCAAGAAAGGATTAGTCGAATGTTGCAAGCGACTGCTGGGCGAAAGGGAGAAACTCCTCTGGCGCACATACACGGTTGGCATGAAATTGATGGGAGACACATCAACAGATGACAAGGAGAAGGCCCTGCTCAACAACACCCTGGACCTCTGGATGTCTGTCAGGCTGACAACCAAGTCGTTCGAGATTGTGGGACAGGAAACCTTGGGCATGGATCGCAATCTCATCAAGGACCTTGCCAACCCACTGCACGGCAGGATACCCCTCCCGCCCGTGATGGGCGCCCAGATCGACTCAGTGTTGATTCACCAGATACAGCCCAGTCTTCGGCGTAAGACGCTGGAAGAACTGCAAAAAATGACGCAGGAGAAGAAGCAAAAGACTTGGCTTACAACTTATATTGTGACCTTCATCTTGTTGCACAATATTGCCCTTATCACCAGGCACGACGCAGAATATGCGAGGAAACACGGGATGAAGGTCCGTTGTTTCTGCCAGTTCCCTAACAGGGATTCGAGCAACGCCATCACTCGGGTTGAGTCTGATGAAGCAACTTTGGCTGACTACCATCTCTATCACAGACGCGATTTGCAAGGGAAGACAAGGTGAAGGAGTATAATTTAGGTAAGAAAGGAAAATCTGGGGGCATCTCTCTTTTCGGAAAGCATTTCCGCGCTGCAGACAACAGACGACTGACAGATTTACAGGCGCGAATACGCTCCTAGCTTACTTCCACTACTGCAATAAGGGAATATATCCTTTCTCGGACGAATGCAGGGATCAAGATCTGCAAACTCTGGCAGCACTTGACGACTGGGCTATCAGATTCGTCCACGACACCAGAAGATACGCTGCCGAACACAGTAAGTGGCCACCTGTTTCTTTTCCACCTGCAGGCAGACTGTCTGGATCTGGGAGTCGATTGAGCGATTTCTGTCAGACGCTGACGAAGCGGCCGCAGAGCGATATTGGGAGGAGATCTGGGAAAGTGATGATTACGAGAACGAGTACTACTATGTCAGCCAACTCTTCGAGGCGAACTGGCAACCCCGGGTAATGGCCTGATGAGCTGATTTGTCGGGGAACATAATGTTGGGAAATGTACCCACACCTGCCACTTGACGCAGGTCTCAGCGAGATGCACGGCGATGCAGGAGAGCCAAAACAGATAGATTTGGAACGGACTCTATGGACCAAATTCGTTAGGATAGAACCAGCGGGCTTCAGCGGCTGCAAGACGTGCACACCGTGCAGACGTTATCCCTGCCACTTCTCCAGCCTGAGATGCGATACCCATCCACATCTTTCTTGGATCCTTACATATCTTTTGTCTCTCGGCCTCCGAGTACCACGTCTTCTCCATGTTAGGAACCTCTGATGACGGCAACTAATTGCAGGCTGCATATATAACATATGCCTTTACGGACCCGGTAAACCCGCCATTGGTACACTTCACCGATATGCGCCAAGCTGTTGCTCTAGGCCTCGACCAGAGAGATCGGCGCCTAGGACCTTTACTGCTACTGTCGAATCTGCAATGCTCGATGAATCCGATCTAGCTCCCAACCTCCCAGCCTCACAAGGACAAGTGGCTAGCGAGCGACCCTGGTGTCGGTTGAGAGGTGCGAGCCGGACAATGGAGGGCGGGGAGAGGAGTATCTGGGCGACGCCGTAAGAGCATCCATGTTCCCATGTTCCCCACCTCTCTGGCTGCACTGCATCGCTGCATCGCTGCATCCCGCTACCGAACCGAACTCGGTCACATTCCTATTCTTCCGAGGGTCTCGACTAGCACACTGCTCGTGCCATCTGGCATGCCCCCATCGCACCATTGACACATCGCCTGCTATCAATGAGACGTCGGAAAACACACAATGCGGCTCCTCTGGTGCGGTGCGACGGTCGATTCTGGCTACACGATCTTCAATCTCACTACCCGGGTGAAGGGTACCACTGCGGGGCCGCTAGGGTTCGGGGAAGATGCCTTGCAACACATACTCGATGAAGAGGTCCAGTAGCACGACGGACGGCTTCTCAACCGATCAATTTTTACCTCGCGACTTCCCCAGGAATGTGCTGGGCAAACGGTCGGGATTCCTGTCGACATATAATTATCATGTTACACCCACTGCCGCAGTGCTCGCGCCTGTCTCCCTTGGTCCTCCAGTTTCTCTGACCGGTGTCTCCAGCTTACGCCGTTCTCCGCATCCAGCTCGTGTTTGGAGCCTTTCTGTATCGGTGAGTGTCTCGTCCAATGCCGCTTCCTCAGGCTCGAACTGATATTTGGCTACTCGCAGGTAATATAGGCGGGAGCAGGCTCAGCGGGTTTAATCCTGGGTACCTGCTGCTCATGTACACATGTGTGTATGTAGGTGATCCCCCCCGTTCCCATTGTCTACTTTTCTCTGCTTGTGTCCGGGCAGTTAACCGGGCTAAGTGCCTGTGTACCCAACTTTCCAGATCGGTCACTTGTGAGCATCTAGTATGCTCTTGCCGGCTTCCCCACCCTCTGGTGAGTGATGCAGCTAGTGTTGCAGAGGACACCAGCAAACGATGCCCTCCGGCAAAGACCTGTCTCTTCCTGCATACTACTCCCTTTTGCACGTCAAGGGTACCTGTCCGCCATTATACTCTACACTTCGAGGTCGCTCCAGCCTTCGTCAACTGCGTGTGTTGGCCCTCGCTCTGGCCAGCTTCAGCCATATGCTACATGAACCCTTTCCCTGTATATACCTTGCACCGGCCAGTCGCCGCTATTTACGTCCCACACTCTGTTTCTCTTTTCTTCAGTCCACTCCAGTCTGGACGGAGCTAGTTAACGTGCTACGTTAGCCAGTGGTGCTCCCGATCATTGTTACTCCTGCTCCCTTGCCCGTACACCCCTATAGCTCGACTGAAGCCATTATCTACATCCCGTCTGGATTACTTAGGTGCACGCGTACACAGAGTCCTAATACATACAAGTACAAGCAGACGCAGACCGGGGACTGCAGGGCTGGATACAGGACCGTTCCAGCCAGCCAGCCCAACAATTACCCCGGGTAACAACCGCCGCGCGACTGCTGTGTTCCCTGAGAGATCTACCTTGGCCATATCACTCCGTCCAGTCGGCGTTTCCCCCTGACGCTTGCTCACTTGGCTACGTTTGACTGTGTCCGGGAGGGATCTTCGGACCCTATGGTAACTTCTTATATCAACCCTCGATGGGCTCAGATCCCACTCGAAATATGCTAGCTCTTCCCCCCGATCTCCGCGCCCGTACTCAGCCTTGCATCGACCATCGTCCACAGCTTGCTCGCATAGGCTATCTGCCAGACGACTCCTCGACCTCAAGGAGGATTCTGGCGCTGCCGTTACAGTGCCCCTGAAACTCCCAGAGCGATTCTTGTGCGAAATCCGCGCGGCAGTCTTTCTAAGAAGGATCAGGCCCACTTCACACCTATAGTACAGTCACCGTGGACAAATGTAAGTGGTGTTCCACCTCAGCCATCGATGTGTCGCGCTACTCAAGGATCATGTGGCCCTAACACATGGTTGCAACGCGATAGTCGTAGCCCTACTTAGAGCCGTACACACTGGGCAGGCACGATGACTTCGTTCAGCAGCAGGGGACCAGTAACGGTTATGAGCACAGTGCTTCCCGTGCAAGTCTCTGGTGCCTTGAAGCCGCTCATCAACGTCAATCATGAGGTTCCTGCTCTTCCATCCTGTTTCCCGCCGACCTTGGAAGGCGAGCTCGCCTGGAATGGAGCCGACTTTGTATCTGAGTCCACCTTCATATATGAGCTGACAGGGGCTGATAAGAACGAGATTAGAGCTGGACTTGCTCATTTCAAAGGCAAGTGACCATGCTCACCCTGCCGAACTGGTCCACCCGAGCCCACCACGTACCTATCTATGTACATATCCTAACTAACTGTAACTTGTCAGGTCTTGAATTAGATGGAGGTGAACTAGGCCCTGCCAGCTTTCCTCTCCCCACTCTGGCGGCCAAGTTTCGCGGGCTTAGCCGTGACGTGTATGACGGCAAGGGATTTTGCGTCGTCAGGGGCATTGATCCCAATGTATATGCCGTCGAGGATTTGACTCTTGTTTACCTTGGCATCCAGTCCCACATCGCTGATCAGCGAGGCCGGCAAGACAAGAGAGGAAACATGCTCGGTTTGTCTCTCCCTCGGCTAGAGATGACGGATGTAATGCACATGCTAATGCTGTTCCGCTCCTTAGTCCACATTGTTGCTGATAACAGCAGCAAGGAACGAGACGAACACCATCGTCACTCGACTAAGTCTATTGTAAGTTAGTCAGCATTAGCATGTCCTCTTGCCTTGTTGCTATGCAGCTCACTAAGTACCCTGGTATAGTCCTTTCACAACGAGGAGTCTGGCGATATCGTCAGCTGGCTCACACGAAGCACAGCCGCTGCTGGCGGAAAGTGCATCATAGCTTCTTGCTACACTGTCTACAACGTCCTCGCAGCTCGTCGTCCGGATCTCATTCGTGTCCTGGCCCGTTCGGACTGGCCGTTTGCTCTGTAAGACTTCTGCTGCTCTGGTCTTGTTGCCAAACTCATGGAGTCTCTGTCAGAGACGCAGCTAATCTCCGGAGTAGGCCACGTTTCAAGTGCCGACCCGTCATCTTCTATGAGGATTCCAGATTCATCATGAACTTTGGTCGGGCTGCCCTTCTCGGAAGTGCGATCCATCCACGGCCCGCACGGCTACCTTGTCTGACTTCTCGACAAATCGAAGCGCTTGATGCAATCGAGACGATTGCGCAGGCGACTCAGCTTGAATTCCAAACGCAGGCGGGCGATATGCACTTCATCAACAACCTTGCTGTGTTGCACCGCCGTGAGGGCTTTGCTGACGGCAAGTCGGCGACGGAGAAGCGTCACCTCGTCCGTATGCGGCTGCGTGACTCCCAACGCGGCTGGAAGATTCCACAGTCCCTGAAGGGTGAATGGCATGCCGCTTTCGAGGAGCAGGACGCCGCCAAGGTTTGGCATCTGGAGCCCATGCCTGATGCCTTCTTCCCACTCCGCAAATACCCCAACTAGCAGAACGTACCTGGCATTCTTGCATTCTCTCGTCACATCAAAGTCACAGTATCAGCTCGGTCGGCATGATGGTGTCGACAGGACGACGCCATCACTCACGGATATCGGCGTTGCATAATTGCACCTACAAGGCATATGGAGTGGGTTTCCAAAATCGGGGGTTTGCATAGAGAGGCAGAAAAAGGGGCGGCCGGTTTGGCGTCTTGGGTTTGATTTTCGATTCTTTCCGGCTTGCATGAAGACTGGAACAGCAGCTCTCTGTGTCTTCACACCTCAGCTCCTACGAGTGGCTCAGCAGACCTTGCAACGAGTCTACGAGCAACGATGAACCATATGAACGTGTACTCTTTTTACGTCTTCTCTCATTTTCTTTCAACCACACCATTAATCGCTACACATTCTTCTTCACTTTGCTTCCTTGGGAAGATTGGACGGGACCTGTTCGGCATAATCTTTGCGTCTCCGTATTAGCGGAGTCAACAGACCATGGCCGTATCTCGTCTGGGTTTGGGCATATTTGGAACAGCATCTGATCAGATATTGTCTAGGAGTATTGTTATTGGCGAGGTGCATCCATTGTGTGGGTTCAGTCCAGCGGACAAGGGCAGTGGATGTCATCGATGGCACTTACAAGAGAGAGAAGTCATAGCTTTACCTTTTTTTTTACCAAACAACAGCCCAAGATGAGTGCATTCGTATTCGCATTGCCTAACATGAAGCTGTCCAGCAACCATGGCCGGTCCTCAATCACCATCCTTACAGCACCTTGCTAGGTCCGTGGCATTGGGACCGGGTGCGTGCACTTCCCCCAATGTGAATTGAGGTTGAACTGAGGTGATCCTGGTACCCCTGCTCAGCTGCCCCACCTGTCACTTTGGATTGCTGCGGGGGATTCATGGATGCAACCCTTCAACCCCGCTGCGGCTGTGACAGCCAACGGCCAGCTTGAAGCGCTACCTACCTACATAGTAGCCAACCAGCATCTACCCCGCCAAGATGTGTCATCATCATCAGCTTCACTTGAACGTCTCGAAACCCACATCACGTACCCGCCCAGGACACCACACCGCAACTCGTCGACAACTCCTGTAGACTACCCGCAGTATAAGGTACAGAGAGGTACAGAAGTGTACATATATGCGACCCCATGCTGAGGCGCGCACAGCTACACCGCGTTTCCATCATTTCTCCCCACTACTGCGGGTGCGTCTCCCTACACAGTAGAGCACAGGGGGGGCTGAGGGGGCTCTCCAGACGACTGGAATATCGAACTTGTTTTTGCTTGTTGTGGACCATCACCTGCAAATGTTGAGCGCCATACATATCGCCGACTCCGTCCATCGGTACCTAGGTCTACAGTCTAACACGCCAGATGCTGCTAGTGGCTCTAAAGAACCATGGGCCTGGTGCCGTGTGACGATAATGGCATGTGTTCGACGGCACCAAGCATGGCATTCAAATGCACGCTGCGTGCTGCCAGCCTCCTCACACGGAGACACAAGGATCAACCATGGAGGAAGACAGTCCAGCATCAAGCCAAATACCGCTCGTGTGACTAGTAGGGCTCGAGGTACCACTGATCGGATAACTTTGTCTCCGATACCCATTGAACGACTCCGGGTACGTCCCGTCGGCGGGACTCGCCGCTGGCGCCATAACCTGGTCGAGCTTCCTTCCTGCAGGTGCCATCGCATTGGGAATGGCGAGCCACCCGACTTTTCTTTTTCCTCGGTCATGAGAAATGATTCCTGCTCTTGGTCCTACTATGTTCTCGCTCTGTCTCTCAAAAGAGCCATCCGATGTTTACCATCCTCTGGCGTCAGCTGCTGACTTCTTCCAGGCTTCGTGTTGGCCAGTTGGGCCGTGTGCCGGCAACCGGTGTCGTACTCGTGTGCCATCTGCAGTTGGTGCAATCACCGTCGTCGTCCTACACAAAACATCATCGGTGTCGAGTCTGCAACCATCATCCAAATGCGGCATGATGAATTGATATCCCCTCACTCCAGAAAAGCGCCAGTTACACGGCCAGCTGAACATACCTGGCGTTAGACCCGGATCGGCCAACGGGGACTGGCCCAACACACCCGGCTTCCACGAGCCGGCCTTGGCATCCGAACCCTGACCACACTTCCACGGAACGCCACCACGTACAAGAACGTTCTCATTGCATCGTACAACCCGCAGATAATTTGCATGTTATCGACGAAAGATACTATCATCACCAAGCTGTTGAGTCTGTTCCGACACCGGTCAGGAGGCAACAGCTGATCGATATGTCCGCTTAGCTCGACACAGTCCGACCAATTGGTGCCCGTAGATGACCAGCCGGTGACAGAGCTAATGCGCGTTTTGATTGATGTTCCTTCGTTTCCCATAAGCCCGAGATCATGGTGATTGACCGGCTGGCCAGTTGTTCGGCCCGCTACTGTCTTGATTGAGTGCCTTACTCCCGACATCATTCTCTCTGTCCTCTGCAACTATCGAAGAACGCGGCCAGATATTCTAAGCAGCCGAGGACACGAACTCGCACGTCTGGCACACAGAACCTCTCACCGTCTCGTAACTTGTTAGGGTGTGTGGGCCGTTTCGTGATGCGCGGCGTCTCTTCACCGTGTCACGCCGCCTTTGTGTTCGGTTCCTGTCCACCCAATCTCTCCAAAACCAGGCCATCTATCAATGCGGAGATGTAGTCCCAGGTCCCCGGTCCTTGGTTTGTTGGGCCGCAGATATGAAAAGCTTGGCCATGCTGACGTCCCGTCATTGGACTGTGCTCTCTCTATAATCTTCCCTCTCTTGCACACTGTCTCACATGATATCTAGCGTCTGTCTACTTAGTTCACCCACTCAGGCAGCATTGCTTGAAGATCTCGGCTTCAGCCTTCGGACGGACTAGAGACCTTGCCCAACAACTTGCTCCCGTTGCCCAGCCGGGGCGGATGGAAGCGTGCGCTGAACAACGCCGCTATTGTTGGGTAATTCTCTGCAAACGTCTGCGGTGTGACCGACTATCAGGACCCGTATACGAAGAAATATATGCGGGCCGATGTCGGTCCTGTTCATGGACCGTCGACGTGGTTCCTGGCCATGATCTTTCGGCCGGATATGTCACCTCCCGTCTCCCGGCTTGTGTCTTTCTCATCCGTCCAGACAGAAGACAAGGAATGTGATCCAGTGGCGCTGGAATTACCACCTCGGGTAGGCACAGGTACCGGCGTGGTCCTCAGAGAGTTCATTATCGGCCTTTCCCCTCATCGATGAGACGCCACTGAACCTTCCGGCGCTGTCCCAATTGCCTACTGCGCTTCGCCTTAGGTTGTGACGTACACACAGAGTTACACGTCTGCCGACGAAGGAAATGTGTCGCGTGGTTCCAGCACTGGCAGCAATGAAATATCCTGTGCTGGGCTAGGATCTCTGTGCAACCTAGATATGGACTCACACGTGTCTTACCTGTCTATCTACGCATCACACGGTTCGTCTCGGAGCTTTCAACAGCGCAATTTTGAGTGTATCTGTTGTATCAGCTCTAACAAGGGCACATTTCCTCCGATAGCTGAGGGGGGACGTTGTCGTTGACTATGAGTCGTGAAGAGGCGACCGGGACTTGGAGCAACACCTGAGATCGACAGACGTGCGGGTGAAACAAGAGACCACTAACAGAAGAAGGTGGCCCTGAGATATCTAGCACCATCTCAAGCCACAACCAGAATACACGAACCAAGACGAACTTTACTCATCTCAGGCAACTCAAGTGGCAGGGACAGGCGCTGGACAGGCCTCTCCACTTCCCAAGGTTCTGTCTGATGCGATAGACGCTCTCAGTCCCGTCCTTGTCCGTCGCTATAAGATAGATAACTCATTTGGTAGCAAACTAAGCAGACATACCGTTGCAAACCAACGGCGTCGGTGCAACTCGCACCGTCTCGAGGACACCTTCCTCGCTGGGCTGAACCTCACCTCCAAGCGCATGGCAACTGGATCCGACCCCGAATCAGTGGGCGGCATGGCAACGATGCTGACCTTGAGGGCCTAAAACATCGATGGAATCGGTCTGGCAATGTCACTTGAAGCTGTCGTAGTGTCGTTATCCCGTCTCAGCTGGCTAGGTCACTCCAGTCATAAGCTGACATCTCCTTCGACAGCCATTGTAACTTCCGGACTTGGTCAAGTAAGCATGTATCATTGCGTTGCTTTCTCTGTCTGCTTGCTCATGTCCTGCTCAGAGACCGAGCAAGCCTGCTCCCGGCGAAGGCATACCGTAGTCCCCTTCCTCATATCATAACACATAACGAGGCATTGGTTCCGTCAGTCTTTAACAAACAAACGCCGTCACGCCTCCCAACCCATATCAAACAAAACGATATACATGATGATGTTCCCACCCCGATCCACTCATGGCGGGCCGGATCAAGCCGTTGGAGGGATGGAAGGGCCCAGGTTCTGCTGGAGATGCCCTAGATCTCCCTACACCACTCTTCCTCCCCGTAGCTGACTGGGCAACAGTAATTCTTAGCCAGTCTGAATCAATCACACAGTCGAGAGGCCCACCCTCACAATCGTGCGGGCATCCTACCGCTCAAACAATCAACAAGTCCCCTTCCTCCTCATGGCGAGAGATATCGTACATCAGAATCGTGTGATCCACGTAATGGAGGATCAGCCTCCACGTCTGAGGCCTCCAACCGTCCGCGAGCAGCGCCAGCCCCTTGGCCCGGTGATCCGGCACAGGGCTGATGGCGATCCCGTGCAGGGTGCACCACGGCCTAAGGCCTCTATCCTCGTCCTTCTTGCGCGGCAGGATGGCTTCGACACGGAAGGCCCTCCGGACCTTTACCCCCTTAGTTGACGCGCCCGACCGAAGCGGGCCGAACCCATGCCGTCCCGGCGGTCTGGTCAGGCTCAGCAGGGCGACGCGGCCGTTGAGGGAGCCGAGGACGACGACCCCAAGCTCTGGAACGTGCAGATACATGGTGACGCGCTCCGAGATGTTGGGGTTCAGATCCCACGGGGCGGCACGCCGACGGTAATGGTTGTGGTGGGGGAGCACGTCGCGACACAGGACCGAGGCGGACTTGGAGTCTAGGGACTGGAGCTCGACGCTAGTTGTGGACGCTCGCATGATGGAGAAGTTCTCGGACAGGTGCGGTTGCAGCCGGAAGTGGCGCGTCTCGACGACGTTGGTGTTTTGCTCGCGGTTACCGGACGCGCTGAAAAACTCCAGTAGTTGCCAGGTGGTCGACGGCTGTGATACCTTGACCATACCCGGCACGATGGTGAGCCCTAGTTCAAAGTCTAGTTGGTTCTCTTGAGCGAGATCGATGGTATCCACCTTGATATCCGGACGGGTGCCTCGCGGCTTCGCGCCAGCGAGCTGGGTTGGTGGAAGTGGAGGCGGGCTGTGGAGATGTTCGTCGTCAGAGTCCTCGTCCGACGGTATGGGTGTGTCGGTCAAGGAGAACCCCAAACCTTGATAGCCCGTTGGTCCAGACTGGGACACGACGTGAGAATATATGCCGTGGTGACGCTGGAGCAGATAGACTTTTGGATCCGCTGCATTGTCCTTCACATGGTAGAGACTGCCGGTTATATCCAGCCAGATATCGTTCTTGATCCCATCTCCGGTGGAACTGTTGAGGCCCAGGATCTCGTTTGCCGGTAGTCCCATGGCCGCATGATTGCTCACAGCTGGTTTGAAGCTGCTGTTAGGTAGCAGTAAAATGCTCCAGCCGACGTAGCTATAGTCAGGTTAGCTTTCCTATTTCTTGCAAGTACCCAATCTGCCCACAGTGGGCTTACCCTCGGCCATTGTTGCCAAGCATATTGCGCGTCGGCTTTATCAAATTCGCAGCAGCATGGCCACCGACGTTCCATATGTCAAGAAGCCACGTGTTTCCGTTGATGTCAACGGCCGCTATCCTCTCGGCATTTCCGTGATCATCGTCGCAAAACGCAATGCTGGGTATATTATGGGGGTTGTTGTGGCCGTCGTTTCCGATGGGAAGGACTACCCGCCAAGTTCTCGTCCGCGACCGAAAGTGCTTCTCCAAGTCAAGTACGCTTTGTCCTGCCCAGAGTTTGGGCGACGATTGGACATCCTCGTCCGTGTGCTTTTCTTTACTCGTCGTTGCCAACGCAAAGACGGTCACATCATGCCGGTTTGAGCTAGCGGCAATGAGCCGGGAGTGTGTGTGGATGGCCAGTCCCCAAGCTGAAGCACCCACATTCTCGTGGAAGAAGGGTCTAGGGACCACTCGTGCGGCATTCCGCCCCCGCGATGAGCTCCGGTCCTCTATGGCATTACGAATTAGACGGGTGTAGTACGCAACAACGTCTCCGTCGTCAAATGCTAGGAGTAGAATCTCCATGTCCCCCAGATCCCCAACGGTGATGTAGTTCATCTGGTGAGGAAAGGACCTGTCAAGCACCCCACCAGTCAACTCTGCAACCTGACTCTGGCGAGGGCGTAGGATCAAGGACACCGGAGGTAGGATCTGAGGTGCTCTTTGTGGCTGATAAACGTAGACTTTACTCTGGTACGCAGCAAAGTAGAGCTGGATAAAGACATCATATTAGCTTCTGTAAGACCGTAGAGCTGGCAGAAAGCAATGACTTGCATTGTAATGCTGCGACAGGACCGTAAGGTTGCACCTCGCGCGAGCAACATGGGGTACCCGATGGTGGCCAGTCACCGGCTCGAACTGATCTTGGCCTTCGTCCTCTTGACTGGTCTCCAAGTCGGTCGACGCCGAGGCAGGGGCAGCAGCGAGGTTGCCGGCGGCCTCATCGTCCAATTCACTGGCATCATCCGCATCGTCGTCTTCTTCGTCGAACCCATCATCCGAAGGCGCAGAGTTGTTAAGCAGCGGCTCCCAGACATAGTCCTTGATCTCTTCTAGGGCATGCGCTCCAAACTAGACATGCATTTAAGCAGTGTCAGCCAGGCCAGAGTCCTCATCTTTTCTTTCAACTTTGCACAACAGCTCACAAAGCCTTGAACATACACGTTTAGCGGGCTTCTGGACGTGGCATCTTTGGCCGACGTCGACGTCGGGCGAGCTTCGGTCTCCCATCACGAAGTGCAGCTGTGATTGTGATGTTGGGCGATCAGTCCTCGTTCTCCAAATCCGAGGTGGGGCAGTTGACAATGATTCACTGGCTGATCTGTTATTGGTCTATCGATAACATTAAAGGCTGCCTGGGCCGTTCTACACCTGTATGTTAGCGGGGTACCTTACTAAGGTATCTCGGATATCAAAGTCACAAAATACAATGAGACGACGAGGCGACGAGGCGACGAGGCGAGGAAACGATGAAACGATTAAACGGTTAAACGATTAGACGATTAGACGCTGAAAAGACTAAACAAGTAGAGTATTAGAAGGCTAGATGATAAGACGACGAGGCGATGAGGCGATGAGACGCTTATTAAGTAATGACCTGCAAACTTGTATTGCGCTAACATGCGTATTCCTATCACAGGTGTACAGACATCTTCAGGGACCTTACTCTGGCTTCTTCCTGATGGGAAAAAAAAGGGAAAACAACGATTCCTCGCTACTGATAATGTCACAGAAATATTCCACGCGCTAGAGTACTGACTCTATGGTATCAAACGCTTTAACCAAACAAACAAACAACTCCCGCTCGCCTTTCCGGATTTTGCCCAAGTTATTGATACAGTTCCCTCCGACTGACCTCCAGGGTTATAGCATACCAAGATGCATTGGGAAACCGACTCGTTCTGATCATAATCCTCGGGCCCTGCCGACGGCTACAAGTCCGCCTGTGTCTCGGTTGCTTCAAGCATGGACACAACAACGCAACGCAACGCAACGCAACGCACCGCACCGCAAGGGCTAACGAGTGTTAGGCCCTCATCAGCTCAACCATATCCTTCATCCGGTAGTCCAGCACAGGCGTGACCCAGTCATCCTGCACAAGCGAGTACGACTCCTTCTCGTTATCCTTCGGTTTCCTTGGGTTGATGGCCCAATATCCAAAATCTGCGTCAATAGCCTTCAGATACCTCATCAGGTTTGCCCAGTAGTTGTTGTCTCCCGTGCTCGGTGCGTGCGGCGCCCCAAACTCCCCGATCCACACAGGCGCCATGTCGCCCTCGACCAGATACGCCCAGTTGTGCCGCATCGCCTTGACGAACGACGGGTACGTCCGCTTGGCGAACCTGCCCTCGGCACTGCCCCATCCGGACCAAGCGTACACGTGCGCCGAGTAGACGACGCGGTCTTCCACGTCAAGCTTGATAGGGCGCTTGGCGACGCCCGAGAGATCATTGCCAGACTCGGTGCCGCCCACGACGATCAGCCAGTCGGGCTTCATGGCGAGCAGCCTGTTACCGGCCTTCTCGGCAGCGGTCGCCCACTTGTCCCACGGCATGGTTCCCCAGACGCCGCGGACCTCATTCCGGAGGTCGGCGCCGATGACGCGCGGGTTGTCCTTGAGCCGCTCCATGACCGTCTCCCAGTGTTGTATCCACTGCTCCTCCGTCTGTTTCACCTTGCAAATCGGACCAAGGTGGTCGTTCGACCAGCCGGCATCGCAGGGGTCGGCGCCACAGCACCATGTCGACGTTGTAATGTGGTTGTTGATGATGACAGCGATTCCGGTGTCGGTGAGCGCCTGGACCACCGCATCGAATACGTCCAGGGCCCGCATTCCTATCAGGTCCGGATTCGCGGTCAACAGGTGTGGTAGTATGGGCGGGTTGCTCATGACCATCTCGTCGCTGTAGGGCAGACGCACGCTGTTGAACCCTAGCGCTTTTATGGTCGCTGCAATGGTGCTACGGTGCTGCACGTCTAAGCCGCCCGGTATGAACAGCTCGTCGCTGGCACCATACCAGTTGACCGATGAAAGCTTGAACCGCCGGCCTTTCTGGTCGACAATGTCGCGTCCTCTTGTGCGTAACGGTAATATGTAATTTTCTGCTGTTAAAAAGCTCTCTTCCACGGGCGGGAGAAGCGGTCGTTGGCTAAACAAAATAGACCCTGGTTCTGGGACCCAAGGCTCGTTCAAGGCGGCCTCGGCTTTCCACATGTAGTGGAAGTAGCCGCCCACAAGCAGGGCCGCTACTAGGAAGAACATGCGTCCACTCTTGGTCGCAAGTAGCGAACGTGTCGAAGGGCGGCGAAGAGCCGAAGTGAGCTTGGAGAGCTTGTTTGTTGAGAACCTGAGTAAGCGGGAGCTGCAAGAGGAGGATGACGGTGACGATGGCGAGTCCGAGCGGCGGGGCTCGGAGTCCAGCTCCCCGACCTGATAATAATTGGAGTCCGCCATCAAGCATTACTCTCTCAGCTGCGAATTATTAGAGGTACTGTACTCCAACAAGACCGGGCCGGATTTGACCTGGGCGCCATATCGTATCCAGAAGTCAATTTAAACTCGACAAGACTGCGGGACAGCTCCCTAGATATAAAGAGGAAAAGATAACAAGGGGGAAAAACCAGCGAATGCACCAAGAACGGAGAACGGTACGGATGCGGACCAAAAGCGGATGTCTCGGTATGCAAAGACGATGGATGATGATGATTCCGCCGCTTCTTTGGATGTGCAAGGACCCACACTAGTGCCGGAACGCCGGGGATGGAGGAAGCTGCGACGGCACTTTGTGCATCACCATTGCAGCATTTGCAGCATGAAAGAAGGCGGCATTCGTCGAAATGAGTCAGTCACAAGGCGAAGGAGCTGCATCCTCAGACAACTACCTACCTTACTAGCCCTCCTTCCAATGATGTGGAGGTCCTTCCTCGCCTTTGCCAAGTCTTACCTGACTTGACTTTTTGCAGCCGAGGGCATCACCACTTAAAAACAGACGTCGATATGAGACCAGCGTGAACAGTGGTGATCATCTAGCTACCTTGGGTTACCTAGGTAAACACGCTATCTCGGACAATATCACAAATCCGCCCACCTATTAGTTACAACGGTGTTCTGCACTGCTGTGTAAGCACAACTTATTTGACACCGTTCCGGCGATAAGCAGGATAAGAAGGAGCATTATCGCCGGCGATCCTTGCACGGCCGGAACCCTCGGGAGTGATAGCACCACGGCCTGCCACCGCCAAGACCGCTTCCTCCACACTTGTTGGTCACAACCATGGCCTCCCCAGCCACTTTAAATGTCACACAAGCTGCCTCACATCATTCCGAGGGTGCCCAGTCGTGAGACCATATGGCCGAGATATCGATTTCTTCCACGATGCCACGCTATCCCGGCCGACAAGTCCACTCTCGTGCTCTCCTAACCGGCAAAAAAAAGGGCTGACGGAGCTGATAACCACCAGCCGCCAGCATAACCAGGCGCATAGCACTGCTCCTCCAAAGTCATTCCCATCCTCCCATAGAGGGCAACACGGCTCGAACGTCGCCGTTCTCAGCCGAGTGACATGGTGCCTTTTTTGTCTGTGAAGTCGTCCTTCGTCCTTCGTCTTCAGCCATTCTAATCACATTTTTCTTCCCACAATATCGACATAAGGAATGAGCCCAAAACGCCACGCTCATGTCATCCGACCGACCCAAAAGGTTCCCTAGGGTATTTGCATACAGATCGAAGAAGTAGTAGACAGGTAAGTGGTGTTGTCCTCGGCTCGACACTTTTGATGTTGTGTCATGCCTCGTCCGTCGCCGATTAAATACACCCGGACGAAGCGGCAGCAGTAAGGGGTCCTTTCTGTTGGGCAAGCTTTTGCTGATCGCATTGCCCGGACCGTTGATGCCAAGCGGCGGAGCACGTTAGTGCAATGAACTCGTCGCTCGAGTCATCTCAAGGCGTAGGTAGAATCGAAATATCTTTCATAATTGAGTTTCGTGAGTTTCTTCATTCAGAACCTGTTCATCCCGAGGGGATTCACATAGTGCGAGTTGCTCTGCCCTTCCTCTTCGACGTTCTCCTTCACAGCGGGAACATATGCTTCTTGCGGATCCCATGTGACAGTCTGTGGTGGTCGAGGGCTCGAGAAAGATCGCGCTGGCGTGTGGTACCGGGCTGTCTGGCCGAAATAGTCTGGTGTTCTGCGTCCATCGATGTTACCGCCGATGCGATTTTCTTGTTGGATGAGGTTATTGTAGTAGTTGGTGTAGTCCCTGCTGGCAGAGGGACTTCTCAGGGACGACTTAGCTATGGGGGAGAGCGGAGTCACTACGGATGGTGTTACTACGTCGTCCATAGTCTTCCCGGTATCCCGGGACAGCATTTCGTACGAACGTGTGTCTTTTTTGAGGTCGTCGAGCCGTGCATCCACGGACACGAACTCCCTCTTGTTCCGGTTCGGAACGTTCATGAACAGCTCGCCCCAACCCGTCACCATGGACCAGCGTCCAAGCAGGAGAGCTAGCCACAGACCATTGATCTACGCAGAAAAACATTCTTGTCAGCACAAGTCCGCAAAGTTGCGTACAAAATAACGACTTACCCCCAAGAGCAACAGCACGGCGCCGACCGTGGCCTCTTTAACAACCAAGGCGCTGGCTTCGACAAGACACTTGTTTTTGTCAGCGTTGTGGGTGAGAAGGCATGCAATCCAGCCTGAAGCGATGCTTTGATCGTCCTTAACCGCTTGTACTGTGTTGTCCTGGAAGACGAAGATAACGGAGAAGAAGATAACGTCGACAATGATGATAAGCACAATGGCAATTCCACGCCACTGCAGCTGGATGACACGCCGGACACGGCGGTAAGCTTGACGAGGTGTCATGGTTCGGATGCTCTGCGTGTATGACGGCAGACCGGAGCCCTCCGTTGAGGCGGCGTTGTCGGCAAGCGAAGCGAGGTATACCTTGATGCAGTAACCAAAGGTCGCAAACTGAAGGATGATGGTCAAGCCGGCAAAGACAAGCAACGGAATCCAGAGATCGGCCAGACTGTTCTGATGGTTGATGTGGCAGGTCGTGCCAAACCGGAACGAGACACCACTGGCGACGAGGGCAACAATGATACCAATCGCCGGAATGCCCCAGCCGACAGCTTGCGAGAACCACATGAAGTTCCTACCGACTACAACCTGCCAGCAGATCTGGAGATGCAGGGACAGCGACCGCAGAAACACCCACATGACTCCAGCCCAGCCTCCGAGAATCAAGAATGTGCCCGAGGCAGCGCAAACGGAGCTGGTTTTCATTGAATTTGGTGTGATGGCGTCGTAGCACTGGTTCGGCCTTGCGGCAAGCGGAATCACGAATCCAAGCTTCGACATGTTAGTTCAGGAACGGGTATATAGACAATAGATAGAAAGCTCGAAGCACCCCTGTTTCGCACTCACATTCATGAAGACCACGCCGATGGTGAGACAGATGCTCATGTAATGCCTGTTCGTCTTTTCTACCGGGAGAAAAATCCACGACAAGAGTAGAAATACGCAGCATACTGTGCTGACCACTGCCACCCAGCCGGAAGCGATACTGAGCGTCTGGAAGCTATCCGGGTAAGCCCAATCAGTCATCGGACATGGCATACAACATGAGAGTGTGTCGCTGATCTTCTGGCACAAACGTCCCTCCACGACTGAGAAAATGTCAGCCAGTCGTCCGCATAATAATAGTCAAGAATCACGTACATCCTCCATCGCCAAACAGAGTCTCTTGGAAGAAGGGCGCCGGGCATAGGCCCCTCGCGACACCTGGATTCGGAGTCGTCATATTTACAACCGCACGCGTGGTTTTCCAAGACCGATACGTTTCCCCTTGAAGTGACGGATATCCAAGTCGTAGTAAAGCCAGCCAGGACCCCAATATCGAACTGGCGGACGTATCACACAGGTGTTGTATGGCGTAAGCTGGTTGCGAGGACGGGCGTCAACGGTCGAGAGTAAGAGAGTCGATTGGCTCGTGAGTGTACAATGGTTTCACCAGCACATTAGATGAGGTGAAGGTCTCCGTTTCCGCGAGAGGAGCGTATAAAGGGAAGCAAAGAAAATCCCAACGGATTCCACACCGATCCACACCGAACAAGATGCCGTTGGCGAAGGAAGGTGTGATCGAGACGTATTAGTTAGATGTACAACATAGCTATAGCTGAAGGTATGAGGCAGACGTCAACCAAGGAGGGACATCGAGCTGCCAGCCACAAGAACAGAAATCGTAGCAACAGAGAAGGAGAGAGGGAAGGTCAGAAACGTCGTCCACCCGTCACAAGGATGGACCGAGGAGGAGTGGGACATATGTACGATCTGGTGGGAGCGAAGTGGTGTCCACGACGGTCCAACCCACCCCTGCCACCCTCGACTTACACTCGCACATCCACCATGGGGCAATTCTCCTCGCATGGGCGAGATGGGATTGGCACAACTTCCAGCTGGAGACTCGGGGCTATTCCACATGGGTCGCAGTCAAAGACCGGGGTCCCTGATTGGGGGAGCGGTTCTCTCTTTTGATCTACCACAGTAGTAGGGTCGGTGGCCGGGGTCCAGTCGTGTCGAAGGAGGAGGGGCCGAGGGGTTGCTGCCGGGGAGTAAAAACCCATGTTCCTGGTTCTGAATGGCACCCTGCGCTCCCAGCCACTGAGCCGCTTTCCCTGAACGGGCCACACTTCCATTGTCTGGTCTCCACACAGAGTTGCAGTGAAGCCTTCCAGACCATTTTAGCGTACCGCCAACTCGAGCAGAAGTACCAGTACCTCGCTGGGGCAAGCTCAATCAATGCCCGCAGCCATGTTCAGTTCACCGATAGGAAGTGAGTTCTCTGCTGCCGAATGTTGCCGTGTTGCCTGAAACAGCTATCACATCGATTCCGGCATCGCCTATAAGCTGAACATGGCCAACGATCTCGTGGCCAAGCTCGTGCAGCGAGGCGCCTTGCAAACCGTTATACTGCGTGTCGTGAGTCGTCGAGCACAGGCATGGCCATCATGTCTCAGTCGACCCCGCTAAGAGGGAGCTCCCGTGAGACATTGTTGCAGGTGGCGTCAGTCCCGTGTTTTCTGGAAGAAACGGATTTGTATTCGGAGCCAGACAAACGCCTTTCGCAAGAACCTTTCAACTTGGAGCGAGCTCGCCATCGACAGTTTGTCTTGCGGCAGTAGCGACAATTCAGGGCGACCCTAGGGCTGACAGTTTCGGCATAGCTACCGGATAGGAGATGGCGCTGCCACTAACTCGTAGTAGGTACATTAGCTATCTGCCCGCCGCACTACCGTTGATGCTAGCAGTGTCAAATCTCCTTGCCCAGCGACGACCCCTGCGTCCAAATTGACCGGTAGATGAAATGAGGGCTTACTCGCCAGGGTTCCTTCGGATATTAAGCCCTCAGACCCGATCTTGCTGCCAAGAGGCCGCATCGACGGCTGACATGTTCACGGTTCGGTATGTATACATACCCTTGCTATATCTGAGGATAAATTTGAACTTCACAACAGAGGAGCAATTGACTAGAACAGGTGCGGTAGAAATGCAGTAAGGCTAACGTTTAGTACGTGTTTGGTTTACTTAGTGTAAGGTAGGGAGGTGAAAGGAAGGAAGCTGCCTTTCGCGACGAATTGTGGGATTTCGAGAGCTTCTGCCCGACATGGAAATCGAAACACTGAGGTGGCAGGCACGACGAGTACTGTGGTATCGCGACTTCCTGTGGCGACGGTCGTGTTGCCGGACTGTCTGGCCAAATCAGGAGCGAGAATGAAAGAGAGACAGCGCCTGGGCCAGCTGGCCAATGCACCTTGCCCACAGCATATGCACATACCTGGAACCCGCCACAGATGTTGAAATGCATTTCCATTCGCTCTTCCTGAATCTGGCCGCATCTCGACCACCTTCTTTCTGTGGCTGTTGCGACTTGCGAAGATCTCGTCACTTTATTGCTGCCTTGGCTCCCAGCTCTTCAGCCAACGAAGTCGACTACAGTTGGTCGCATCTCACAAGCGATAGGTCTGTTTTACGAATGGAATCGGGGTTCCCTTGCCTTTTGCCTTTGTACATACTTCTTCAGCGATCCCATTGAAAGATAGCAGTCCTCTTACACAGTATTCTGATCATATCACGACACCACCCAGTGCTTCAGCTCCCGCCACGCCTTCAGCCAGCAATTCGAATCTGCGGGGTTGTTGGCCGATTGGCGTCTAGATCGAATGTGCTACTGGAGCTAGCGCCGCGCCCGTGACGAGGGGCAGAGAACCACAGGCAGGCAGGACAGGCCAGACTCAGTCCGTGACCAAGGAACAGCACAAAATTCTGAATTTCTTCGTACCAGTACCAGGTGATGCCAGCCTATTATGACGGCCAACAAGGCTATCCGGTGACCGACGACGCGGTTCGTCGGATCCAGCCGCCTCATCACTGATTGATGCCGCAGCTGTAGCGCTTAACAACCCCGTCGAATAATAAGCGACGAAGGTTGCTTTGCCCGAGTACAAAACCGCAACATCCTTCGCACGGTCTCAACTGATCTGTCGACGGTGAATGCACTCAATGACGGCATATGTCTCGTTTCAAACTTCTCTCAACTAGCTAATCGGTCCGCAGACCGACGGCTTGGGGGACCCGAGCCTAAACCACTCCACTGGGTCAAGAAACACTCCTGTCTCAAGCATGAGACCGCGCCATGGTTTCTGTCAAAAGCGAGTTAGTGCCTCCAAAGCCATATCGAGGATCGCTTGGTGGCAGACTCGAAGCCGCGACTCAGTTCCGCCCTTGTTGTCGTCGTTAGCGAGTGCTAGCGGGTGTTACAGTGGAAGCCGAAACACACGGGACGCGTTCGCTACCACCGATTGGCCGTGCAATACAAGCTGTTCTGTTGCACTTCCATCCCGTAATAGGGAGGTAGGTATGTGTGTGAAGATTTTTGCCAAGCCAACTCACCGAAGAGCAGCCATCAGCTATCGCAAAGCGGCCTCTGAGCTCGCGGCACTTCTTGCGGGATGGTTGCTCAACATCTGTGCGACTTCGCCGCTCCTCTCAGCCGCTGCTTCTAGAAGGTCGCCGGAAGAAACCTGATATATTATCAGCAAGTCTGATATCGCCGCGCTCACAGATTCGGTGGTATGCCGTGCCTCTTCCCTTCCCGGGTCACAAGTGCGACGTGCGTGGTTATTTTTACCTTCTTGATCGGTGGTTAAGGTCCGTGGCAGCGGACAACCCTTGTCCATTGCGTCTTCCCAGTCCTGCGAGGATTTTTACTTCATTTCAATGGTGTTCAACCGTTCAACACCTACCGTCCTACGAAAAAACCGACGTGCATCACTTTCCGCTCAGAGGAAGGATCGTGACTTGTTTATCCCTGCATCTTGTGTCCACGGCGAAGAGCAGTACAATACTGTATCTGCGCATCACATCGTGTTACGTCTCGTGACCTCTACACGGCCAAAGCTGAAGCGGGATTCTCACCCAATCGCCCTGCATGTCACACATTGACGAGTGACGCTGCCGGCAAGTTGGAGCTTGGATTGGGCAATCTCTATGTTACTATTTTGGCCTGCCGTCGTTGCTTCGATTCTGGTTCGGGTACGGCAAAGTATGAATGATGGAGTGCCCTGGTAAGCAAAAGTCCGCACCAGGACTATCAAGTTTGGAACCGGATGCATGTCAAACTAACCGGTATGCAGGCACAAAACTGCGAGCGGGTGTCGCTTACATGGAGGGAGCAGACCCAGGAAAACGCACTAGGAAGAGACCAAATTCACACGAAGAGGATGTGATCCGTACGAAGTGCATGCAACACTTGCTTGCATCCGCGAAAGTGCCACGAAGAGTCGCGGAGACGTGATCAATGTGATCTACCTTAGGTACAGTACATCACCCGCCGCACAGACAGGCACCAGATCATGCGCTAGCCAAATACGGCTCGTTCGCCGTTAAAGGGGCTCAACATCCTTGCTTCTCATGATCGCATGAATATTGGCATGGTCAGCAAAGACGGTGGGTTGCAACCCAGATGGTGAACCTTAACGTTTCCATGGCTTCGTACCCGAGTCTTCTCTTCGCCTGCGGAGTGCGGGTTCTCAACGTGGTAACGACTTGTTGATGCGCGATATCCCGGCAAACGAGCCGCCGTATGGATCCTGCTCAGTGCTCACAGACAATCAATCCCGCTTGTGGATAATTTTGGGGCAATTTTGTAAAATGCGACTCCATCGAGCACACGGAAAGGGGCAAGAGCAGGTTAACATCCAGGCAGGTCAAGCATCCGCTGACCCTGATAAGACGTGGGGAGGTTGCGATACAACGTGTCAACGTGGGAACCACACGACACGCCCAAGGAGAACCGTCAGCATCGCACAAGGCTGTGTGATCCTGGCACTGATTGCAAACCCTCAGCTTGGTTTTGTCGCGGACTCATCTCACTCTGAAATCACGGCTAATGCAGTTCCATTAGTTAACAGAAGCGCATTGCTTGGCTGGCTCATCTTCTTCAACCATGGAACTGCTGCGGTCTCCGTCTTCAGGTGTCCCAGCCCGAATCGCCTTAAGACCTGTGTGTCCCAAGGGGACAGTCAGAAGGCTGAGCCCAGCCATGTCAAAGTTTGCCATAACGGGCTCGAGACATTCTTACGTGATCAGGGGCTATATCTTGCCATCTGTCAGACGGTCGTCTGATGGCAACCCCATTAAAGTACGATCCCCAGCGGATGGCCCTGCGCCCTAATCACGGAACTGAAGCCGGCTAAAAGGATTCACTGCAACGTGCTCATACTGCTGGATGACATCCGGCTCTCGTCGGGAGTCTCTGTCGGTAGAAACCGCCCTGCCTCACGGAGACAGACACTGGGCAGTGTCTGGAATATCAGACGATATGTTGCCGAGCCCTGCCAAGCCACGGAGGCCGTAGACCGGAACCAGATTTTCGAACGACCGGAAGCGAAGAAGAGATTTCCTGAAAGCTTTTCTCATACACATGCAGCACCGCACGGAACCTTTCCCGGAGAGCTGGACCGGCGTGGCACAGTTCGCCCTACGAGATCTTCCGTGCCACTGACACCGAAGTATGTACGTACTTCATCCTTCCGGCACCTTTTCAAGGTTTGTCGCTCGTTACAGCGTGATTGCGATCAAACTGCCGGAATCAAAATTTTGAAAACTTGCAAGTTGCAACTCCGCACCTTCAGAGCCGTCTTTGCAGAAGACGCAGGGAAGTGGATCCGGAACTCCATCATTCCCAGACGGCGAACTTGCTGCAGGGGCCGAGGAGGTGGAGGATCTCTTAGCCATTGTGTACTGTGGTACTTACGCACTTCGTAAGGTAGCATCAAGCATCAAGCCAGTAACAAGAAGGGACCCGGTGAAGTATCGAGACTTCCTCATAAAGGTCCACCGCACGGGTAGCAGTTATGGCGGACGGAGAGTCTAAATACTAGTAGTGTTCACCGCCAATCAAGCCCTATTTAACGTCTCCATCGCCGTGTAGCTCAAATATCAGGTCCCAAGGAAATTGAACTGACGTAGGTCGAATATACATAATCTGTATTCGTTGCGGAACACGGATCAAGTGGTAAACTTGTCCACTTGCGGTTTGGATGCAAGACATCGTTTGTCTTTTCTCCCTACTGCTGACACAAGGATACGTCGCCCTCCACCCCCTAGTTTTGTCGTCATTTGTTGGAGGCTTGGAAGCAAAAGACCTTTTCTGCCACCTTGTTTTTGCATCACCATCTGTATCTTAGTAGCGAGCAAGGAAAAAAAGGCTCGAACAGGAGAGTCCTTGGCGTTGATAGCGGGTCGTTACCGGGGGAGGGAAATACATACATGTATGCCGGTCCGAATAGGGAACGAACGGCCTTCTCGCTCGTGCATGAAGGATGTGTGGGGGAGGCTACGACACCCGTTCCACAGACTTGAGACGAGGTACTGGTAAGTCCCGGGTTTCCTCAGCACAATGTTCCATCAGCAGAAAGCAGCAGATCTTCAGTCTCCCGCTGCTCCCAAACCTGGGGCACGGCGGCGATTCTTGAGTGACGAAAACGTGCGTGCATCGATTCACCCACCACCACGACTGTCGACCTGCCCACCATCACGATCTTTGTTCAAGTTGCGGATCTGAGGGGTAGAGTTGACGATCGCTATCACGAGCGTGCCGAGGCTATATTCCCATTCAGAAGTCTTTGCGTTGGTCGCCGATGGTCGAAGCCAACTTGGAACCTCGCATTAGCTCGAGAAGATCCTCTTCGACGGCGCGCGGGGAATTGGGGAAGATTGAGTTGAATGACGAATGACGAGCTTTTGATCGTTGGATTCAATGCCGACTCAGGCGGAGACCTCGACGCGAGCTAACCGGTCTGCTGGACCACCGGGGATCAAACTGAGAAACCCAAGATGCGGGACTTGTGTGTATCTTCTCACGCAGTCCGAGGGCGACGTTGAAGAACAAGAAATGTATGAGCTCTTCTGAAACCTGGTCGGTTTTCGGCTCAAGGGTGTTTTCTAGGATGCTTTCTTTCTTTGCGCCGTCCTACTGGTACCATTTCCGATGTTCTTCTCACCGCAGGTGAAGAGATACACCTCTGCATCACGCAGGGATCGCATCTGCTTCCGTTTCAGTTTCGTCTGATATCTGAGGGATGCGGCTCTGGACTGCTGGCCCAAGTGGTTCGGACTTCGACCAAGCGGTCTATGGCTTCATGTTCTTCAATCGAAGAACACCGCAGATTTGGGATCAAGAGGCTGCCAGTGAGTACTTGTTCCATCCAGCGTATATGAAACGAAACATCAGCGGCAGTCCGGAACCCGGTTATGCGGCCGTCTCAGCCGGCGATCAGAAGGCAGCATCAACGTGTTGCGTGTCTCCTGCAGCAATGCTGCTGGTCGGCCCTTTCTTTGGTTTGAGGAACCGGTGATGCGCTCTACTTCCGGGTAGAATGTCCAGAGCCTTCGGCGAGAAGCATGGCTGCTGTATCAATGGTGCCATTCAGGGCCAGATGGAAGAAACATGAGACATCATTCGAACCAATGCCAGCATGTCATGTTGAGCTTCTGCAGTGCATCGCGCAACCACGGTTTCGAACAGCTTCAGCTTCGACGGTGTTTGCAGTGACAGAATGAATCGAGTGAGGTTTCTCCTCTACTTCGTGGTTGTCCTTGCTGCGTCTGACAGTTATCAGGCCAAGTTAGACGATGACTTTCGATAGTCTGATGATGCCATCGCTGCAGTTGTGGACCATCCGCTGTGCCGAAGGCCTTAGGCGACGGCAACGTGCTAGGTGTTGCCGCCCTCTTGGGCCAATGTTTGCTGCGTTTGTCGCGCCTCTTGTTGAGGAGGTTCTCTTTGCTGGATAGTTGCTTCGCAAGTCTACGTGGTGACATATTGAAGCAAGTCACTCCACGGACTGGGTAATTGCCAGGTTAACAGCGCCTGCGAGTTATCTTTCATATATAGCAACCATGTGTCGGTGCATGAGGTAACATGTTCCAAGGTATGTTCGCCAGGATCGTTGCTCGCCTCTCGTCACGGTCTAGGGCCTCCTTGTTGTTCCTTCTCGTCCGGGAGATCGATCCATCACAACACTTTGCGCAGTCGCTCAGGTCAGCGATACCATGTCGCGTTCGTGAGTAGAAGGCGGTCAATTTTGGAGTCGGCATACTCTTCATATGTCTGCTGTTTAGATGTATTCCGAGACAGCTGACTTCTCGAAATCTCTCGCCGGATCCCCTCAGACTCCCGCAAGATGTTATAACAGTAACAATCTGGACGACAGTAACACCATTCCCAGTTAGGGGATCCTGAAATCTCGCTGACAGCCTAGTCTAGCTGCTGTCGGTTCGCCTGATGTGTTCACAGAAAGCTTGGAGCGGCATATGGACACGGCTTCTCAAGACTGGTCCGGCTCGATGGTTTGTGAGGCCAGTCGATATGGAGCCGAAAGCATGCCAGCAGGAGAAAGCACATACAACCAAACCTAGAGCCAAGCATTACGTCCACTCTGTTCTTAAACTCGGTGAGGGTCAGAACAGTCAGTTAGCTGGGTGTGTCGACAAGTGTACCAGTGAAGCCCTGATAATGTATATGGATTCTGTAATCCTGACCTCCTTGCGTCTCTCAAACGTGGTTTTAGGTCAAGCATCGGACGGTCACAGATGGGCGGCGAGAATGTTCACTTCCAGTCGAGCGTCTTGGCCTTGGCTACAATCGTCATTCAGAGCAAAACGCCATATTCCTCCCCCTCGAATGTACGTCACCATTCCACCGTATACCTCCCAACCCAATGGCCTGTGTACGAACGTGCTGCATATTCTTTTTTTGGGCTTACTTCATCCCACATGTTGGACGGACAGTCACCAACTTTCTACGCAGGGACACAATGTATCGATGTTGACGGATGCGGTGACAGTCGCCGCAGAACACATACGTACACCTGTAGATATATTAGGGCTTCATCCTGTGGTTTAGAGAACGTAAGTGTTCAACCTTTTGCGGACATCGTGCCATGAAAGACGCCAGCCCGTGCATGGTCTCATTGGGCGCGGAACCCATCCGACCGTTACCGATCGGCATATCGAGATATAGTCTTCACAATCCGATGTACTGGCACTGTGTCGGATTAGGAGTTGCTCGATTCTCTTCACCCGTCCCAAATCCCAGCACCGATAGGGCCGCTCGGCAACCGGATCACTTGAGCTGCCTAGTCTTCGTCTTTGTCTCTGGCTCTGGCATACAAATCAGTATGTATCTAGAGGCTTCCCTTCCCCAAAAGCCTCGCACTAATCAAGCCGGACTCTTTGGAGCCCGTAATCGTGCGTATGGCAAGGGGACAATGGGTCCATAGTATCCAGAGTGACACATGGAATATTGTAGGGTATGGCTGCAGTTGTATCCGGATCGGCCCTAGCAGCCAAGAGCGAAGAAACGGGGACGTCGCTGGTCGCCAAAACTGCTAAATATAATGGTGTTGTAGGAATGGAAGTTCGTGGGATTCACATCCCCTCCAACAGCAAGCATATCCGCTATGATACGTCACATCTCTCTATCAAAGAAAGCTCTGCGATCCGTTGCTGCTCGGCCTTGGTAGGCCAGTCATTACAGAGGTGGAAGATGGCCTGATTTTTGCTGCCCAGAGCTGTGGCTCACTCGACAAAAGTAGAGAAGCCAATGATCCTCATCGCATGGCGGCAATGGCAATCGTAAACTCGTCATACACTAGATAGGATGTTTCACGGCTGAGAGGTACGCCTACCGGCCACCTCAGACCCTTCAAGTATGCTCTGGGGGACTTCCTGAAGCTACCTCTAGCCATGCACAAACACAGCGTAACTTGTACAGCGCCATGAAGACTCGGAGGAGAGTTGAATCGAATTAGCGGGGTGTGCGGTTGTAAAGGTCGAATTTGCGATGGATAGCCTCGTCTGATGGTGGACAATATCCTATGGAAATGCCCGCTTGCTGGGCGAAGCAAGGAGAATGGCCTAAGAAGAGTCTACTTGGAAAGGAATCTAGAATATTGCATCCAGAGGCTTATCTCGACGACGAGCAGAGGGTGATACCAGAAATCCGTGGATGAGTCGTTGTGGGACATCATCGGCCAGAGTAGTAGTTGGTTGGTAATAGTGGCGAAACACAGTGTTCCGTCTGTAGACTCTTCTGCAGGGTCGTGCTTTATTCGAAGTGGTCCTAGGTATTCTTTCACGGTGTAGACTAATGGACCAGAGCGACATGTTTATCAGCAGCTCGTCGCAGAAGGTGAATACAGAACTCGAAGAGGCATCTCCTTCTCTGCCACTGATCATCGGACCGCTTCTGCAAGACAAACGATTGGCAGCGTGTTGCGAGCTAGATGCTTCGATTGCCGTGGAGGTTGGTCCAATACGCAAGCGTATGTTGCGTCTAACGTCCTCGGCAACTTACAGAGAGCACTTCCGACTGCGTGAACTTGCTTCAGTCCCCCGATACCACTAGCATGATACCAATCGACACCTGCGTGCCGAAGTGTGAAACATTGGCACATAGACGCCGTCAGGCTTTAAACCAGATCATGTTCTACCTCAGCTGCAGTTCTTCGCCCCCGATTCAACTGTAATCGACGTACGCCGCATCGACTGGAGGAAAGCGCGTCGATCTTGACACTTGTCAAGAACATCAATCATGATCAAGAGCTTTTCGAAGCGTGCGTTCCGTAACAAATACGTTCCCTGGGCAATCACTCATGGGACAAAATCCGCCTGTCGAGGTAAGCTACGACGGCCCGACGCAAGAAAGGCTCGTCCTAGAACTGAGCGATCTCGCGTGCTAACAGAAGTGATACAACCAGACTATTGTGTGGTTTGTGCAACTAACTGCTGTTTTGTGAGAGGTTGCACTTCATTGATGAGAATTTGAGCAAGCATGGTCTTAAACCGCTCCACGAACACCGGCGACCCATGCCTTCACTGGCCCAAGCGGGTGATCCAACCCGATGAGTTGGCGTGTCGATAGCTACCATGGCATGGATCATACGGCGTCTTTGTTGTCTTGTCGGTGGGTTAGCTTCAAGGGTCCGGCCGACATGTGGTGCTTTGCCTTTTGAGTTCGATTTTGATCATCGAAATATCCGCAGCTAGGAGTCTCGCTGTCTCCCTGTCGATAGTTAGCATTGTTAGTTTGACGGAGAGCAATGTTTACATGCCGTATCACCAACCAAGGCCATACTTCTTCCAAAGTTGCAGGGCCGCATCCCACAATCTCACCGCGCTCTATCCCCCTTGTCCTAGGGGTGTTCCGTCGCAAACCGGCTGAATAGCTGCCACATTTCCTTCATGATCGACTGAGAGCGCTCGATCTCAACTACGATCGCAATCTCGATCGCATCTCTCACATGGAGCAACGGCAGAAGTGACCATGAAAAGCTCGACACACTCAACCTGGCTGGCTAGGCCTTGAAACAAGCAGTCTCCGGCAAATAGCCCTTTACATCTTGGGGCCATCTTGGGGAAACCTATACGACGGTTTGCCGACGCTGAGACCAGATGCTGCAAGTTCGACGGTACTCACGACCAAATTGAGCAACTCTAACGATTTCCCGTGGCCTGAACGATGTGACGATAAAAAGAAGAGTAAAGCAGCTTTGCTTCAGACGGAAACCCCTCGTTCAAGGCAAAAGAGCAATCTCTATCTATTGAACCCCCTTGGAGGAGCGGCGCGAGCACGGCTCGGTCCGCGACTTCTATAGTATATAGGCAGACCGCCCATCTATTCCAAACGGGGCATTTGCAGTGTCAGCTTGACAGCTTCACGCCATGGCGGCTTTGGAGTTCACTGATGCCCATCAACAAATCCCTCTTCGTAGAACCAAACGAGTAACCGAGTGTGCAACAGCTAAGCCTAATATGTCAGGGGTAGTAGAAGAAGGACAGAGGCAGGCCGCCGCATTGAGACCAGGACAGCATATTTGAGGGGCAAGAAGAACAGCCCGCCCGGGGCAGGGAGGTACGGCTGCCTCGGTCAGGCAACAGTATCAGACACACAGTGAAGAGAAGTGAAGAAACTGCGCATCATGCGAGCTTGATTCGGAGTGAGCGATCACTTCATGTTGCTGACCCCCACACAAATAACGCTAACCAAAAATGGTAAGGCTAAGTCAGCCTCATGGCTCCTTCCGCTCCAGAAGTCCAGACCACCCAGACGACGTCATCGGGGAAACTACCTACCTACCTTACCTCTACAACATGGGCATATTATGGGACGATTGAACAGCCTGAAGTGCCAAGTTCAGCAAGTCAACACGCTTGTTCCTAGTTTCGTTAAATCCGATCGCAAGAGAAGACTCTTCACGGTACGAGTCGAAACTCTCCCTCAGCTTTGGTTCTCATCCTTCACGCCTTGAGTTTGGGGTTTGAGTTCACTAGCTCACAAGCCGCGATAAGGAAGCCATTGTCGCCCACAAGTTCGGGTGACGTCGGTGAGCATATATATCGTCATTGACAAGTGGATAGTCGATAGCGGCCAAGGGAATCGGCAGTTGGAGGCACGGAGGCGGCTTTTAAAAGCTCAGCAACCGTGTTCATATGCGCCTGTAGATGTGCCTTGAACCATATCGGCGATAGGCTCGCGATAAGGGCGTCACATCTACCGTCCAACCAGGTTGGTGCGAGTGCGGCCAAGGCATCAACATCAGATAGAATCAAACCGACAGAGCCGTCTCTTTAACCCTTGTCAGTCACACGTTTCAGGAAAAGAGAGTTCGAGGACGAGAATTCCACGTTGTGAGGGAAAGCATCACGCTGGAACGAAGCATCCGCTCGCAACAGTTGATATGGCACCTTTTGTGTATTCCGAATATATGAAGAGATGCCTGTAAGTGGGTATATGGTACAGTACATACATCGGGCATATGCTAACGCTCCTGAGTTCCCCAAGATAAATGGTCCGAATCAACCTAAAAACACATCAAAATGATACCCCAGAAACCGTTACACCAGCCTGCTTTTGCTTGCAAAGAAAGCAACATCCAAATCTATCCAATATAGTGTGGCAAATCCAAATCACTCGGTCCACTCACGACTCGTGGTCGCTGGACTGCGGCGGCTTCTCGCCCTCTAACCTTGCCGAGGTTGGTGCAGGATCAGGTGAGGGAGTCCTGTTCGGCATCATGTTTTGATGACCCTCAATTCCGTGTTGCGGTACTATGCGTACACCATCCTCCTTCTGGTCTTTCTCGGCCGGTGTCCATGCGAGGTAATCACGACGGACCTAGTTTCTGTTAGCATTGGTCGTTGCAGGAAACAGTGATGGTTACATACCTCGACATAGTCATAGGCAAACTCGCCATGCTGGTCGTCGTCCATACCCAGCAGCTCAGCCTCTGAGCTGGCACGAAGATGAAGCCCGGGAACAAGATCGATTGCCTTGGCGATAATAGTCGACATGACGAAAGCGTAGGCTGTGCATGCGACGAGGTAGGCGATTTGGATGTATAGCTGCTTGTAATTGTGGTTGATGAATCCTCCAGTAATGACGCCCGTGTTGACACCGTCAAGTCCGATGATGTAGTCTGCGGCAAAGAAAGCGTTGAAAATAAGACCAACCATGCCGCCAATGGCGTGTTCAGCGAACACATCGAGAGAATCGTCGATTTTGAGCAAAAACTTGACCTTAGTGCCAAAGTTACAGCAGATACCAGTAACAACACCAAGAATAATGGAAGCCCAAGGGGTGATGAAACCGGACGCAGGAGTTGCAGCAACAAGGCCAGAAATGGTACCAGAACACCAGCCGACGAGTGACCACTTCTTGGCCAGGCGGAAATCGAGGAGACACCAGGTCATGGCAGCAACCATGGCGGTCAAGCATGAGTTCCAGCAGGCCATAGTCGCACGCAGGTTAGCGCCGAAGGCAGATCCTCCGTTGAAGCCGAGCCAGCCAAACCAGAGGAGGATCGTGCCGAGTGTGATGAGAGAGATGTTGTGAGGTCGGAAGTTGAGCATCATCTTCTCGTTTCGCCGTCCCAGAACCCAGGAGTAGGCGAGGGCGGATACACCGGATCCAATTTCGACGGGGCCGCCACCGGCATAGTCGAGAACTCCGTATTTGAATGCCCAGCCGTTGATGTTCCAGACCCAGCAGGCAATGGGGCAGTAGACCAGGGTAGCCCAGAAGAACGTGAAGACCATGGCTGGAATGACGCGGCCGCGTTCAGCTGTGGCTCCGACAACGAGGGCGGCGGTGACGGCGCAGAATTGCATCTGGTAGAAGGAGTAAAGGAGTTCGGGAATCAGGGGAGAGCCAGGCGATGGCTTGCCGAGCGTATTCCTGAGACCAAAGTGGTGTAAATTGCCGATAAATCCGCTCGTGCCGGTCGAGCTGAAGGCCAGCGAATAGCCCCAGAAATACCATTGGAACACGATAACGCTGAAGGACATCATGCACACCCATATGAGAGATAGGGCTGACTTTCTGCGGGCGAGACCAGAGTAGAGGAAGGCGATTCCGGGGATCATAATCAACACCATACACGAGGCGACGATGATGAAGGCTTGGTCGCCGGATTGGTACCATTGATTCAAGTTCTCGGTGGCTAGCCACGGAAAACAGTCAGCCTCAGAGTCCTCGAGGGCGCAAGTGCAGCAGAGTCGCGAGGGCACAAACCAGAGTCGCCACCGGTCTCCTCGTCCGTTCCATTGAACGCGACGGGAGACCCTATCCAGGAGTATGACATTGTGGCACGAGGGTGTCGTTGCCGAGGTCGGAGGAGAGACCAGGCGTGTGAGGGAGGAAAGTGCAAAACACCAGGGAAAACAGAATGTCTATATCATCAGACAGTAAGGAATGGTGTGACTTGATGTCAGGTAGGGCTGTTTCCGAGTGTAGCGGAACACAGCAGTCGGTCGGTGTCAGGTCAAATATGTGTATGGGGACGAAAATGAGTCGGTGGATAGACAGAAAGAAGAATATATAAAAGTTTCAGTTGCAACAACAAGAAGAACAACTCGACCGCGAGAGTACACGGGGCGGAGAGGGATATATGGACCCCTTGAGAGACAAGGACTTCCTACTCTGCAGTACCACAGTAAGGTACCTACCTTATGACATGGTGCCCTGGTTTCCCCCCAAATCGACCCCAGGACGGGAAGAACAGGGTCTTGCCATTGACGAACAGCAGTCACTCGATTGCACGGCCACGGAGAGCTTTCGAATCAACCTGCGTGCCAATGTTCCTCTCGGAACCCACAAGAGAGTCGCCTCGTCTTCCGGTTGCACCTAGCGCGCAAATTTAGGACGGTTGGATTCGTTGGTCCGGCTTCGACCCTCCCAGACTCTCGGGCTGATCCAAGGCGGGGGCTTGAACTAGGTAAGTCTAATCCCTGACGCCCCCCCGCTCGACCTCCCACTCTGCCACTCTACAAGTGCATGTATGGTATGTCTCGATATGGACAGGTCCGCCGCAATTGCATGTCATCATGCGTTGTTTTGCTCATGAGCGTCTTTCGAGGGCTTTGGAGATACTCGCATCTTGAACGATGCTGAAACTGGGCTGAGGTACGTACACACCATCGCTGTCACACGAGCTCTACATCCCTTGATTCGCTAGCGAAGTCGCACCTTCCCACGAGCACACGACAGTTGAGCACCGTCCTGCCACCACTGCAGACAGCCTTAGGGTGACAGAAAATTGCGCACCCCGTGGTCTGGCAAGAGAATGCGTCCTACCCAAAATACCTTAGCCAGCTAGGAATGTCTGGTGGCAGATATTGCCTGCAAGAAGCCCTCACCAACGAGATCCTCTGGACCGCGGACTTGCTTGACTCGTTATAATACTTTCGTCCGGGCCTTTTTCGTCCAGCACCAAACGCTTATAGTCAACTGGAAGCAAATACAATCGGCCCCCTTGTCTGAAAGATCGTGCACTAGGCAATTCCCTGCAAGACATCGCCCACCAGCTGCACTTGCTCAGGCTAGCCCGAAAGAGCAATGAAATCTGAGCCGCGGCCAGATCAGGCTTCCTCTTGACGAATCACAACTCTCTGTTCCTGACGACCATTCTTCTGTGGCGGAGAATTGAGATGGTGCTCCCGATCGCTTTCCTGCATTCCTATTCGCCCCGATCCGGCCGTTCGGCTAGTGTACGTACCCCAGGTTGCAGCTTCGGCAATGCACGAACGGCACCCCATCACGTCACCTGAGCTTCGAGATATTTTCTTCATCGCTTTCGCCGACGCAATCTGACCACCTCTGCGTCCCAAAAGAGGTCGAAATGAGGATTTCTGAGATGTTTTGGAGCTCACGCAATATTGATATCCAGGGGCCCTGCTAGAGCGGGATCGGAGCGAGGCAAGCTGCTGAATCAAATGCAGGTCAAGCCTTTTCGTTGGCCGGCTGGCGTGGGGCCTGGGGTTGTTGTTACGCAACAATTTGTCCTCGGCCAGCAAAACATGATCAACCACAACTCCGTCAACCAGCCACAGCTCACGGATAGCCATTGAATCACGAGCCATGCGTCAATTAGCAAGGGCCATGTATATTCAGCCCTTCTAGCGGCCTTCTAGTAGGGCTGCTGCGCCTGAAGACGTGTTTCGAGCTGCTGATTTGCATGACAAGTCGACCTGTCTGCTAAATGAGGATGAAGTTCAGCGAACTCGCTTCGCATCGGCCGGTATGGGCCCATGGCTTGAGCTGAGTCCCGGAATTGCTAAGGCACTTGACAAAAAGGCGTTCATCTCGACATGCCCCTGAACAGCCCCCATACCGGTATCCGAGGGAATAGTTAACCGGCCTTCTGGTCTCACGGCGTAGACACCGACTTCCTATCCTTGACGTGGTACCTGCTTCATTGAGGTGAACAGTCTCGTGCATCCTCTCACCTGTATCCTACGCGAGTTTGTGTCCTTGGAAAGCTGCGAGGCCGATCTCTTAGCTACATGACCGGAAGATATTGTAAGAATCGCATAGAGGTACTACGTAGCAAGTCCTGGAAAACGTGCCTGGTCTCTTGCCCAACACGTGATCCCTCCGATGCCTGGGGAAAATAAGATACTTGAATGCATCATACGGCTACACCTCAGAATGAAAGTACCTTAACAACCTGAAGAGGTTAGACCGTTCTTGTACGAGAGTTTGTTCTCGTCCGCGCAGATCGCCGTTCAGGACTGCCAGTGCCGGGGTCTAAAATAAAATGCTCCGCAGTCCGGGATCGACAAATGCCAAGAGATAGGGACCTTATCTCTGATATTTCGTCCAATAAGAAATGGAAAGATTTCCAAACAGAGATGTCAAGCATTTTGGCTTTGGAGCGGAGCGACAGGGGCCTGCCGGCTAGCACTTGGCAATAACGTCAACGAATACAAATGTCCCGAGGAGTCGCGAATCGAAATCGAACTGCCTCGTCGAATGTCGCTCAACACCCACAATATTGTACTGGTCCTGGACATTCACCGTTTCGATTTGAACTCATGCGTGTAGGTGTTGATGTGGAATAAACGGCTCTGGTTGGCTCGCGGAGCATTAACATCGCATCCGATACCGACAGACTCGACACATGTACATACAACTACTAAACTATATCTTCACATCAGGAGGTTTGGGTCGTCGGTCTAGACCACTTGACAAACAATAAACCATCAACCCAAAGCTTTTCAAGAGCTGTGATCAAGTGGTCACAGCGACTAGTGTAAAGCTACAATGGCAGAGATAAACGAAAGGAAAGAATGATCGGTGGACATCTTGAATGGTATAGAAAGCCTGTGCTATTTGCAAATCCTGATCCATGATAAAATAGTGGCTGGCTTCTAACCAAGAGGCGTCGAACTAGGTATTCGCAGATGGGTCTCGAAGAACATTGCAACAAGAAAGAGGCGGCGTACCGATTTTATTGTAGCCGTCTGCGATTTCGACCCGCAACTCATCGATTGACAGTTGATGCATGGCGAAATGATGCCTTTCGTGACAATTGTTCGACCCGAGTCCCTCGAGCGCAAGGCTGAGAGATGACGTCCTAAAGATTTTTAGCCCCACCACCGTAATCTGTCGACCAACCACAGACTGTCACAAGCTGCAAGGCTAACAGCAACCTAAAAAAAAAAACGAAATCATTTTGTTTGCTAACAGACTGGTGGTGCCGCTCATCGTCGAATCAAAAACTAACTTGTGCCACGCACCGCCATGTCTACCAGTCGGGCCAGCAACGATCGTGACGAGTTGTCCGACAATTCCTTCGGTGGATTCGAAGATGACGACTCAACAAGCGGCGAGGAGGACGCTGTGCAGGCCGGCAAGCCGCCTGCCTTCGCCGACAAGGATTCCGACGAAGAAGCGCTAGAGCGTTTAGTCCTCGGTAACAAGGCGTCTTTCCGCGAGCACCTGTTCAAGGACGACTTCGATACTACGTTCGGGACTCTGACCGACAGCACGGCACTGGAAGTCTTGGATAAAACGCAAGGCTCTGGACTTGAGGATGTGCAGGATCACGCATTGTTTTTCCTCGATGCCCCTGCTCCAACTGGCGGTAACCAGCAGTTGACAACCGCCAAGGACGACAAGGAGCCCGTTGATGTTCCGGCTTGGGATGATAGCGACGACGAGCGTCTCACAGTGTCTCTCGCCAATGTCTCACAGCTGCGGAAACTCAGGATATCTGAAAGGGAAGATGTGGTTAGTGGCACGGAGTACACACAGAGGCTGCGCCAGCAGTATCTACGACTATACCCACACCCAACATGGGCTCAGGAGGCCGAGGGTCGTCTGTCAAACACAAAGCGAAGGCGGCGCTCGTCAGCTTCCTCGTTTACCTCCAGCTCTGGAGAAAGCGAGGGCGAGGAGGACTTCGACACATCGGCTCTTCCGTTGGAGAAGTTCCTTCGGGACGTAAACTCGTTCAACGGAGATGATAGCAGAAAGAGGAGAAAACTACGGCCAGAGACCATCGATATCCAGAGGACACGCGATATCCCAGACACGCATAAGGCCGCTGTCGGCTCTCTTTCTTTCCACCCTCAGTTCCCCATCCTTCTCTCATCCAGTACCTCTTCTATTCTCCACCTCCACCACATCGCGCCCACGGCACACCCGACACCAAACCCCTCCTTGACATCTGTCCAGGTGCAACACACCCCCATCCGCCGCTCAGAATTCCTCTCACCAAACGGCGACGAGATCATCTTCGCCGGACGCAGGAAGTACTTCCACAGCTGGCACCTCGCCTCTGGAACCGTCAGGAAAGTAACACGCATCCAAGGCCACAAGCTGGAGAAGAAAACCATGGAACGGTTCCGCACGAGTCCCGATGGCCTGCACATGGCTGTAATCGCATCAGTTCGCAAGGGCGGTGGTATGTTGAACATCGTGTCGATGAGCACAATGCAGTGGGTTGCGCAGGCGCGATTGGATGCAAGGGGAGGCATTGTGGATTTTTGTTGGTGGAGCACTGGCGAGGGTATCACGATACTGGGCCAGGACGGCCAGGTCGCTGAGTGGAGTCTGCTGAGCAGGCGGACAGTCGGCACATGGCGGGACGCGGGCTCCATTGGCGGCACGGTAATGGCGCTCGGCGGTCAGGGTGGACCGGACGGACTAGGTGGTGACCGCTGGGTGGCCGTCGGTTCGAACAGCGGTATCCTAAATGTCTACGACCGGAACAACCTCGTCGCTACATCTGCGGGGGGAGATCTAGAGGTCAAGGAGACTCCAGAGCCGCAGCGCGGCTTTGAGCAGTTGACGACGCCTATCACCGTTGTTACCTTCACGCCGGATGGACAGCTGCTGGCTTTCGGCAGCAAGCACAAGAAAGATGCCTTCAGGCTCGTGCATCTGCCTAGTTGTACGGTGTACCGCAACTGGCCGACGGACAACACGCCGCTCGGACGGATCACGGCTGTGGCTTTCGGACAGCAGAGCGATTTGCTGGCTGTCGGTAATGATACAGGCAAGGTTCGTTTGTGGGAAATCAGAGGTTGATGTGTATGCTACGGGCAGTCTGAGCGCATGACAAAGTTTGATCGCATGACTTCAGATAGGTACCTACCTATCTATCTCTGAGAGCCAAGCAGCTTCTGGTCTTGACGAATATGTCCATCATTTGAAACTCACGGCAACCTGGAGACGGTGTCACTGTCTGTCTACAATGCTCCTTCCTTGTGTTTTGATTATCGCGGAGGTGCCTGCCCTCGCTTCAGGCAGTGTTGCTGTGTGGAGCCTCTGAGTGTCGCTCCTTCCTTCCAGGTTGTAGTCTTGGATTTGGAGCATTCGGAACATGAACCTGGGCTTTTGATCCTCCCGTCCCCAACCTTGAGAGCTCCCTCTTCTCCCTCTCTTCTTAAATTCTTCGCATTCACCAATCCATCCATTCTGGACTCGGCGCGATTGACAGTAGTTCTGACGCTGTGCTCCCGATATTATGTCAACTTATGCCTTCTATTTGAAACTGTCTTAAGGCCAGTCAGTCGTATCTCATACTCTCTTGCCTTTCCGGTTCGTCAACCAGGATGGAGCAGCTAGCCGCAACATACTCCAGAAGGCGCAATGCCTCCCTCGCAGATATCGAAGCCTCAGCAGTCTCACGGACGCTGGATGCCAATCAATGGACAACCTTGACCGAGCAGCAAAATGTTCCCGGCTTTCTGCTCCTGGATTCTATCCGCTTCTATAAGAAGGCAACGACTACCCAAAGCCAGCTCGCTCCAGTCATAGCAACTCTACGCAAAGAATCCGCCTACTCCAAGGAGAGGATAACCGAACTCTTACAAGCCAGTCATACATATCAACAACATCTGAGCATATTCGAGCACAACTTTCAGCAAGTCCGCAAGGACCTGCGGACCATGGACCAGCAGATCGACGCCCTCCGCCGTGACAATTTGCGAATGAACAGTGTGACCACCAGGCACGGGCAGGATGTCAGCCAGCTTGCTGAGAGATTCGCTGTCCTGGAGAGAGAGCTCATGAGTCAGCGAGCGACACAGAAGGAACAAGTGGACTTGCGGAACGAGATACGTACTCTTGTTGCGGAATTTTCGGCCATGATGGCTTCTTTGGAGCCCATGAGGGTCTCTCTGGCTCAAAAGCAGGTGGATTCCTCCCAAGCTTCAACTAATGTTGATATGCAGCCGCCTTCTCCTGATACTGAGTATGAGCTGCGCGACGCCATGGACAAGAGAGCCGTCCCTAGACGATATGCAGTCCAACCTGGACAACCAACTAGTGACTACGACTCCAACCACAACCAGTTACAGAAGGCTCATTGGGACAAGGCTCTAGGAATACGACCTGCCGTCACTTATCAGAATCATCCCAGGGCTCAATCTGGACGACAAGCGGTCAGTGGCTTCTTTTCCTTATCCGAGTTCAACCGGCAGGACTCTGTGGACAAGCTCCATGCTGCTGCGTTGCAGCCGCAGGCACCGCAATCGACATCACCTGCCGCAGAAGACGAGTCCGAGTCCGAGAGGCCAGGAACAGAAACAGCATCTGAAGCCTCAGAAAGTGGTGAGGTTGCCACGTCGACACCTCCGAAGCAGACTCGTGCCGCACTGCTGGAGCTCCTCAAGCAAGCCGTGAAGAAGCACTCACAGTATCCACGCACGGCCGACAACAAGTTCATTTGGGCCTTCATAGACAGCATCGAAGACAAGGAGCTCAGCAAGCGCTTCCAGATGTTTATTCTAAACCGGTTCGACCACAGACTCGTGAGCAAGAGTCATGCGTCAATGCAGAAGAGGGAGAAGAGCAATCGGTTCATTACCGTTTCGAAGCTCAAATGGCCCTTGTTTGCTCAGGGAGTCGGCGAATTCTTGAAGAGAGATACTTAGGCGTGGTAGGGAGATGGAGGAAAGCAACTAAACTAGGTATGGGTTTGGGAGTTTGAGAATTGTCTTTTCGTTGTGGGGGTATGAATGTTATCTCGGGGAACTACCGGCGATGCTGCTGGAATCTGTTAATTGCTTGACCATACGTTGCTTCAAGAATACCATACAAATGGATGTAAAGTTGCCCAGGCAATAATCCGCGACTATGAGCACTTTTCTCGTTGTTTATTCATCTTCGTTCTCGAACCGAATACCCTACTTTTGCTATACCAAGACTGTCCAAACTATGTACCAGACAGCACCATGTCCTGGTATCCAAGAAAAGGGGTAACTTTTGAGAGCAAACCTCGACGCCCAGCTGAGACCCTCGACGCCAGAAAGCCAGCCCCAGCCGACACGTAATCAATAACAATCAAGATACCCTCAAGTTACTGACAATATCCTGTGTGAATTTGTCATTCGACTTTTCCAGACCAGTGTACCTGTTAATCCAGCCCAGCACCTCCTTGTGCCAAACCAAAGAGTTCTCTGGCTTCAACACCCACTACAAACAAACAAGAGAGTCAGCAAAGGTCCGAGAGTGATCGACATCCAGTGGTCACTCACGTGGTTTTCATCAGGGAACACCACCAATCGACTTGGCACGCCCCTGGCCTGCAAAACATTGAAAGCAGCTAAGCCCTCAGTAATTGGTAGCCGGTAGTCGAGCTCGCTGTGAATGATGAGCTGCGGCGTGGCCCACTCGGACAGAAACTTTGCCGGATCCCATTTCTCGTAGCCTTCGCGGTTTTCCCAGAGCGTGCCGCCGAAGTCATGGATGGGAAAGAAGAGCTCCTCCGACGTCCACTGGTGCAGCGTACTGAAGACGCCGTCGTGGCAGACGAGGGCCTTGAACTTGCGGCCCAGGGGGTGGCCTTGAATCCAATCTGTGCCACGGCTCGTTAGGACTCTGTCCGTCATCCCGCTGTCTAGTGGCGAAGGAGCAACAGGACTTACTGATCATATACCCCCCATAACTAGCCCCCAGAGCAACCGCATTACCGGTATCGACATAGGGCATATTGTCCACAATCCACTCGAAGCAGTTCACGAGATCATTATACGGCCGCCCACCCCATTCCTCCGTGATCCCGTTCTGCAGGGCAAGGCCATAGCCCGAGCTGCCCGTCGGATTCGGACAGACGACGACGTACCCTTGCTCAGCAAAGATGGCCGGATTCCACCGAGTGCTCCACGAATCCATCCACTCCCCCTGCGGTCCGCCATGTATGAAGAATGCCAGCGGATACTTCTTTTTCTCGTCGAAATGCGATGGCTTCATCACCAGGCTGTGGACGTCGTAGCCGCCTCCGGCGCCAGGCGACCATATCTCGTCGAACTGCGCCCGCGAAAGTCCAAACGTCTTGCCGTTCTTAGACGCTGACGATACCACCTCGAGCTTCGAAGCGTCAGGATCCAGAACAGAGTAAACACTGCTATCCACCAGACTCGAACCACTCAGGAACAACTTCCCACTCCCCTTTCCCTCCGTTCCATCATCCAATATAGCAATGGCACTGATACTCCCCTCCGTCGTCAGCGCCTCCGGCAACTCCTTCTCCGCATCCTCCAGCGCAACCCTCCACACCTTGGACCGTCCCTTCTCCTCAGCCGTAACGAATATCTCCCTGTCATCCCGCCCCCACAGCACAACATCGGGCTTAGCATCCCACCGCCCCTCCCCATCCTCACTCTCGTGCACCTCCCTCCCCACCAGCTCCTTCGTCACATCCTCCACAACCACCAGTCTCGTCTTGTCACTCTCATACTGCCTCGACCTCATCCGCGTAAACGCCACCTTCCGCCCACAGTGACTGAACCTCGGACTCCCACTATACCCCTCCAGCCCCTTTGTCTCCACCCGCTTCGGCCGAGGCGCCGGATACTCATCATAGCTCTCCAGCGGCACAAAGTACAAATCACTCTTGGTATAGCTAGCCGCAGGCCTGCACTCCGGATCCCTCGCGACAAACACCAGCCCGTACGGTCCGATATCAAAGTCCCCGGTGCCCCCAAATGGCGGCACAGGACTAACCAGCCCCGTCCCGGCCAAGACATTCGTCAACCCCTGACTCGAAGCAAACCGGAACTCCCCCGAGGAGGAAGAAGAAGAAGCAGAAGAATTCTTCTTCGCGCTGCGCTGCAGCCGGCCGTACCACAGCGCGTTACGCTCCGGCCCGACCCACGAGTCCCACTGCCGCACGAAGAGGGAGTCGTAGACCTTGGCGCTGGAGCGCGAGGCGCGCTCGTTCTCCGGGTTGGCCATTTCGCCATGGGGCGTGGCCGGCGCCGAGCACGCGAGCGCAAAGGCGCCGTCGTCCGGGAGGGCGGCGATGCGCAGGTTCGAGAGGGTGCCCTTGAAGGTGCGAATTTGGGTTGGTCTGGGGGATGGGGTTAGTGCGAGGCCGGGTATGACGGGGGATATGGGGCAAGGTACTCTGATCCGGGTTTGGAAGCATCAGCCAGCATGAGGGTGGTGCTCCCTCGGTCCGCGCTCTTGAAGAAGAGGAACTCGATGTCGGTGATCCATACCGGCTCGTTATACGCGGAGTTCTCGTAGAGCAACGTCGAGTCTCCGGACTTGATGTCCAGGACGCGGATCTGGGATGTCTTTTTGTGGGTTTGGAAGGAGTATGTTGAAACCTCGATACGAGTTAGTAACTGTTCGGAGGACAGTGGACATCGACAAGCTTACAGTGAATAGCGCCTTGGTGCCGGTCGAGTTGGGTTGGGCCGGTGACCGTCGTGGCGCCGACAGGAGCACCTCGGGGGTGAACTTGGTTGCCGTGAGGGTCATGTTGACTTGGATACACCAACTGGTCTCCTAGAGGATTTGGATAAACGAAAACAGGAGAGCTCGGCGATATGTCATGATGCAACGTGAATACAAGGGAGCTGGCGAGAGCTTGGAGCTGTCTGGGTAGCTTACCGGGCGTAATATGCTACCTACCCCGCATGAGCCCCTCACCACCTGCCTCTTACGAGCTGCGTGAGATTAATGGCATTGGAAGCGACCCGTAATGAAGGCGAGATGAAGTCAGCTCCAGCATTGCAGTCACGGACGAGGTAGTGTAGTTGCGCCGAGAGGCCAGGCTTTGTTGTATCTCTTTCCAGGTCCGGAAGCGCCGACCTGTGATAAACTTGCATGAGGTAAGGTAAGGTATCTATTTGCTCAAGCAAGATCGACGAAGCAAGCCACGATACGCCCCTGGGTATGGTAAACCAGCAGATCCGACCCTGACCGGGACATTGAAGCCGTGTCCATCTTTTCAAACTCCTACGCCAACCTCCTGAACTCCATACACCATCCAACCCATCCATTTTCCAATCCATAGCACTCCAAAATACACACGAGGCAAACGAGCAGCATACCCGTATCCCTCACCCCTTCCGAACTGCCCCAAAATTCGTCCGAACCTTCTTCGTCTGTGTCGAATCTGTCCCGCTATCCTCTTCTTGAGCAGCAGCCGCCGCCGCCGCAGCTGCAGCAGCAGCCTTTTTGCCCGTTTTCTTTCCCGCCTTGCTAGCCGTCGTCGAGGTCGGCGTTCCTGCAGCAGACGCGCCCGCCGAATCACCCTTGTCCTTAAATGAGGCGGAAACGGGCGTGGGCGCGTGTGCTGCGGGCGTCGAGGCTGCTGTTGGCGGTTGGGAGTCTTGTTGCTAATTTTGCGTAAGGGAGTCAGTCTCTTTCTCGATGTACGACAAGACGCAAGGGTACAGGAGAGGAGGGTCACGTACAGCATTGGGATTATAGCTGATCGAACTCCTCGAAAACACGCGATTGGCATCCATCAGGCCCGTCTTGCGCCGTTGCGCCGCGGCGCCTGTGGTGCCCTTCGTGTAGTTATCGAAGCCTGTGATGATGTTGCCGTTGGGCGTGCTTTCGAGGTAGTCTGTTTCTTTCTGGTAGATGGATTCTTCTTGCGCTGCCTGTGCACCAGCGACATCAGCGCACGCCCCTCAGACAGTTGTGTGTACGGTGGAAGAGGAGCGAACTGACCAGCCTCTTCTCCAGCTCCCGCTTGCGCGTAATCATCTGCCTTAGATGCTGCCTCTGCTTCTCGTAGTACGGTATTCCGGCAGCGGGGCCGGCATTGCTGCCGGCCACACTCGCGCCGCCTGCGCTGGGCGGTGCGTTCTCCGTCATGTCGAAGTAATCGAGAGCTGTGGGTCGTGGCCGTTCGCGAGGATAAGGGCCTCCGGCAAGATCAAAGAGTTCTGATAGGGAGGGTGGTTCGAGGAGCGGTTGGCGTTCAGGTTGTTCGGATGTTGGAGTTGAAGACGATGATGGGCACGACGTTGTCGCCGTGGTCGTGGTCGTGGTCGTCGGGGTTGGGGTTGGGGTTGACAATTGGAGACCCACCCTTGGCACCGTCTGGCCAATAATAGGACAGACTGGCTTGGCGGCAAAGTCTCCAAGATGCATCTTGAATTGATCATGTTCATCAAGGAGCTGTGTCCCATCCTTGTACGGTATCTTGGAAAGCAAGTCTCTGGAAGTCAGTTCTTTCAGGCCGAAAAGCGACTGATGTTTATGGAATTCGAGTAGCAGCAAACCTGTGCGCGGTGGCGGCTTCCTCTTGGAGCTTGATATGTACGTAGTACAACCCAATATGAAGACTCACAGAGCAGCTGCTGCACGTAAACGCAGACTGTCTTAAGATTCATCTCGTCCATTTCCCGCTACATGATCCTCTAGCATCTCGGTTGGAAAATGTTTGTTGAAGACCGTATTATTATGAACCCTTTTGAGTGCCTCTCACATAGCCACTATTAAGACACCCATCCTCCTGACATATACCAGCTTACTCCTGACTCACGCACAGAGAACCCCAGATACCCTATAGCATGCAACGCAAACATGAACAGAAATAGCTCAGCCGGCCCCCTGATGGCACGTTCAACTGAGAAACAACCAACCAAACATAACTCCCTCACCTAAATACCCTCAGCTCACCTCCCATTCGCCTTCGCCTTCGCCTTCCCCTTGGCCTTAACAGCAACATCCCCCTGAGGATAATTACTCCCGTTGTCCTCAGCATACAGCACCTGGTCTCCCTTCCCACCCATTTCGATAAACTCTTTGGGATCCCTATTATCCGCCGGCCGCGCCTCCTTGCCTTTCGCAGACTTCGGGTTCTTCGAGTAAATCTTGAGGTCCGACTGTCCATCCCCGAGCGGAACCTTGTTCGCAACCTTGACCTCGTTGATACTCGCTAGCAGCGTCCGTTCCCTGTGTACGCCGCGGCGGTTGACCTCCAGCCCGGCGACGCCGGACACGAGCCCGTTGGTACTATCATTCGGATTCGGCGGCTGGGCCGTCATCCACGGATGCGCGAGACACTGGTCGACCGTAAACCGCTTCTCTGGGTCGACGACGAGCATGGAGTCGATCAGGTCCAGAGCCGGATCGCCGACCGAGTCCCAGTACGGCGACGGGTAGTCAAACTTGGCCATCTTGATCTGCTGCGAGAGACTGTATGGGTAGTCCTTGGAGTAGAGTTCGTCCGAGAAGGGCGGGAAGCCGCACAGGCAGATATAGAGCACGACGCCGAGGGACCAAATGTCGACGGCCTTGGTGTACTTGCGGTGTTTGGTGTCGGCCAGGATTTCTGGGGCGACGTATGAGGGCGTCCCGCAGAGGGTTGTGGTGAAGGACTCTTCGCCGATAATCTTGGCCAGGCCGAAGTCAGCGAGTTTTACATGCAGGTCTTTGTCTACTAGTAAGATATTTTCCGGCTTGATATCTCGGTGGACGATGTTACGGTCGTGCTGAATGTTGTTAGCGATTGTGAGCAGACGCGCCTGCCAGGGAAAGAGGATAACCTACCAGGTACTTGACGCCTTGGAAGAGCTGCGTGAATAGTTTCCGGCACTCTGCTTCTGAGAGCTTCTGCTTCATGACGATGAAGTTGAAGAGCTCTCCTTCCGGAGCGAGCTCGAGGACCAGATATACGGCATTGTGTTCATTGAACGTATCCCTCAGGCAGAGGACGTTGGGATGACTGACACCCATGAGCACCGCAATTTCTAGCTGCAGGCCTTCATTCTTCGCTCTCTCCTCTAGCCCTGGGGTCTTCGTGAATATCTTGACGGCGTACCGTCGCCCGGTGGACTTTTCGACGCAGAGGTAGACTTCGGCGAAATGGCCCTTCCCAAGTTTCTCGAGAGGCGTGTACTGTTGTAGGAATGCACTAGTTTTCCGGGTCTTGGGATACCTAAAGATGAAGCGAGCTTTGTCGAGGACGGCAATCTCGTCTTGCTCTTGAAGTTCTCTCCTGTGGTTCCGGCCTACTATTGCCTCGTTGACAAAGGTACCGTTACTTGAGAGATCCTCGAGAACGACAACTGTGTCCTCTCCTTTGTGTTCCGCGAATAATAGGCAGTGCCGATTAGACACAATCGGGTCGTCGACGACGATATCTGGGGCCAGTCAGACTAAGTGTCTAGGGAGAGATAAACGCGACGGGGAACTCACCACACTCCGGATGTCTCCCTATTAGGTAGCCACCAGACGAAAGACCGTTCTGGTTCTTCTCAAAGCTCTTTTCCTGCTCTATTAGCGCTTTCGGGCCCCTTTTCTTGGAGGCTCCGGGTGTGGCCTTGGCAACGGTCTCGGGTAGAGGGCAACAGGAGCGTTCCCTCATGACCAGGCATCGGCCGCCGTACTTGGTGTCGAGCGGGAATAGGTAGCCAAACACACCCTCCTTGACCTCGTCCTCAACCTCATCGGACAGAGCATTCTGTGATTCGACAAACTGACTGAAAGCCTGCGTGTCTCCTGGCGGGGAAGAAAAAGGGTTGCGCTGCGAGTAGACGTCATCGCCGTTGCGGTGTTCAATCTGGCTATGACCTCCGCCGGGTGGGGTCGCGGTGCCCTCCTTCAGGTCGTCTGTCGACTCATTCGTAAGATGTGTGACTGGAGACGGCAGGTTGTGTTTGTTGCTGATGGGAGTCTTTTGCAGATCGTCGTCGGCCGAGTCGCCGGGTCTTTGGGACAGTCGCTGGGACCGACGAGGTTTCTTAAACGAGTCGACGTCTCGTTCGGGCGAGCCCTGCAGCATGCGAGTCAACTTTCCGAACATTCGCTTTTGCGACGCCATCTCGAGTCCAGAAGGCATCCACATGGGTCTGGGACGGAGATCAGGAAACTTACCCGAGCTCTCTTATGGCTGCCTTCGGTTCTGGGAGCCATAGTGTCTTTTAATGAGGCCCAAGTGTCGTCTGAGAGGGAACCTGTGGACTGGCAAGGCTAAGGAGGCGTGCAATTCGCGAATTGGGATGACCTGTGCGTGGGACGGCAATGTCTGCCTCGTGGGAAGCAAAGCGTAGTGACGGTCGTGGATGGTAATGGCAGTGGAGACGAGATGCTGAAGCCTACCAGTGTGGAGGGAGCTGTCATGCAAACCGGATGTTGGTTGGCCTGGCCTCCCAGAAGCTTGGATTTCATCTCCACCCAACTTCGCAGCCCCCGGGCCAGGATCCAGAGGAGTCATGGGTGCTGGGACGGCACACGGAAGCATCCCATTGGTGCCTAGAGCTGACCCTTTACCACAGTAGGCGGGGTTTCCAATGATCCGCCTACTGTGATAGACACAGTACTGCCCTGCGTAGCGAACAGCTGGATGCGCTACAGAACTTGGCGGTTGATGCCGCGTGCCTCAGCTGTCCATTGAGTCACGTTCAGAGACATGCGTGATCCAGCCATGACGTCCTTCCAACCGAGCGTGACTCTTTGATTTCTCATGCGCCTCAAACACATATCTGCAGGCTTGATATGCGAATAGCTGATTCTCCTCACGGGCAGGGCATGTACTGTGGATGAAGGGGATGATCTTCCATGTATGTCATACAAAACCTAATATGGGCCTTTAGATATGGAACTTGGAAGACGGAAGCCCTTCCGCGGCAGACAGGGAAGTAACGGATGAGATTGCGAAAGTAAGAAATGCTGCGTGGCGTAGAGGAGTCAGATCGCAGCAATAGGTACGGCACTCTTACTCTTTTAAAGGTAACAATGGACACTCTGTACCTGAGTTTACCTGACATTCCTTTCAAGTAATGCAGTTTATTATTACACTAGACACTAGGACCTTAATTTTAACCATGTCCTCAACTTCCTCGTCAGTGAGCTCGGCACAGACGTGGATCGGATGACTAAGGCTCGCTAAAGCCCCTGCAGGCTAAGGTACCTACCTAGTCGCGCGGATGATGCAAGGGGCCCACCCATAGCTCCTGCATCCCACCTTGAGCGGGCAGTTGCAAACGAACATCGCGACTCGAACATCTGAACATCAACCTACCTAGATCCAGCCTCTGGCGTTCGTCGTCAACGACACATCACATCGTTCGCACGACTAAGGCAAAACCGAACGCACACCATGCCGGGCCTCACCATAACTACTAAAGATGCCGTCGTGCAGCAGCCCGCGGCCTCCTCAGACGCTGGCCCCTCGTCGCCTTCAGGACCACCTGTCAGCCCCATCACGCCAACCTTCGAGCCTGCACAACTCGCCCCAAATTCCACACACCAGCAGCCACTCCCGCCCTTTTCGCAGACCCGCCAGACATTCACTCACTCCCAGCCAGACCAGACCGGCATGCCGCCCCCTCCCGCGCCGCCGCAGCCCATCAGCTTCGACGATAACCCCGACGTCTTGGCCCTCAAGAGCGCGATATCCATCCTACAGCTGCAGAAAGCACGCGCCACACGCGATGTGCAGTCTCTGAGTCGGGCAAAAGAGGCCGCGCTTGCGGACACGGAAGCTTTCATCACCGACCTGGTCAGTGGACGGGTGGGCACCGAAGCAGACCGGCTCTTTCCCGATCTTGCGCCGCAACGGCGAGCGGCGGAGCCAGCTGATGAGGAGGAGGAGGACGACGACGATAGCAGCGACGAAGAGGACGAGGACGAGGAGATGGCAGAGCCTGACCAAGAACAAGTAGCACCCACGGATACCGCAAGCGCATCAGCGTCAGCATCGATATCTCCCCAAAACGAGGCCAACCAGGCGGCAACCTCTCAGAGCCAAAAAGGAAAGAGGAAAAAGCAACCTACTGCACCACCTCCAGCATGGCGCACCCTCCCAAAACCCCAAAACGTCGTCCGGTGTCCGCCTATAAACTGGTCTCAATACGGCGTCGTCGGCGAATCGCTCGACAAGTTGCACGCCGAGCAGCAGCGCGCCCCTACCCAGGGTGCTCCGGCTACCCTCAAGCCCGGCCCCGGCGGCTTGACGTATGAGTTCAAGGCCGACAGCAGCAGCAACAGCGAGCAGAAGAGGCTGGTCGGCATCGCGGCTCCGTATGCGCCCGGGAAGGACAAGCTAGAGAAAAAGCCCAGAGGTGGGAAGCGCTGATGCTGCGAGGCCGCTGTTCAGTCCGGTCTTTATGTTATGATTATGTCCTTGGTGGACATGTTATTATTATGATGAATGAATACATGGAAGCGATGAACTTACTCTACATTACGAAGCGACGCTCATTGTTCTGCGATGTAAATATGGAGATAAACTGCATGTAATACTTTATCATAATGACTCCTTTTCCATGCTCTAGCCCCATAGTGTACACTGTACAGCAAGTCTAAACACAGAGTAACCGAGCATCGAGCGTCGTGATATCTCTTACTTCCCCGACATGATCCCCGATATCCGCAGTGCTAGGTCGAGTATCGAGAGATGCTCGTCCGCTCCATCAACTAGCCTCTTGTCAACCTCTGAGAAAATTCCCACGATCCTGTTCTTCTGCTCGTCCGGGATCGTCTCGTCGTATATAACAGCCTGGTATAGCTGTGTCACAACCTGGCCAGCGCTCCATCCATCCGCCACCATATCCTCCACCACCTTCGCAACGGCCTGGTACGTCTCTCCCCCGTTATGCGGCTTTATAGCCTTGACCAGCCCATTTATCGTCCTGTCCGGAATGACACCAGCAATGTCCTCGATGATCTTGACCGTAACCTTGCGGTCAACATCAATGTCCATCCCATCGTCAGATTCGGGGCCGTCCTTCGCCGCTACCGTAGCTCCCACCAACCGCGCCGCACTTTGTAGATACGTGATCGCCTTCCGCAAATCACCCTCGCTGCACTTGATGAGCGCGTCGACAGCACCATCTTCGATTGTCACCCCTTCCCTCTCAGCAATCTCCTGCAGCCGCTTCTTGGCATTGCCCTGGTCCAGGCTCTTGAAGCGGAACTTGCTGCACCGACTAGCCAGCGGGTCGATGATCCTCGTGACGTAGTTGCAGATGAGGCAGAAGCGCGTGATCTTGCTGTACGTCTCCATCGTCCGGCGCAGCGCGCTCTGCGCGTCCTGCGTCATGCTGTCGGCCTCGTCGAGGATGATGATCTTGAACGGCGGGCAGGGCCACTTCGCCTTGTACCCCGGCGGCGGGTTGGTGAGCTGCATGCGGGCGAAGTCCTTGACCTTCTCGCGGACGATGGAGATGCCACGCTCGTCCGAGGCGTTGAGCTCCAGCACGCGGGTCTTTACTAGTTCCGGGCCGTAGAGCTCTTTCGCTAGGGCGAGGATGGTGGATGTCTTGCCAGTGCCTGGGGGGCCGTAGAAGAGCATGTGTGGTAACTATGAGCGTACGTGCTGTCAGACAAGTCTCATCGCTCATATCTTGAGGCGGTGGAGTAGGATATCGGCGTACATTTGATGCGTTGAGTGTTCTCTGGAGTACGGTGATGGTGTGGTCTTGGGCAGTGACGTCGCTCAGTGTCTTTGGGCGGCTAGGTAGCCACACAGGTCAGTATGATGTCCGATGCATTCGAATCTTGCGAAGGTAAATGATCTTGGCATACTATTTCTCAACCCAGGGCTGGGCTCTTGGTGCATCGTTGGCTGGCTTGTCTTTGCTGGAGGATGCGCCATTGGATGCAGCCTTTCTGGCCTTGAGGTCGAAGAAGCTTGCCATGGCTGCAAGAGGAGTAAGTTGCAAGGGATCTAAGGACAGATGTTGAGGGAAGAGGTGTTGGGCAGTGTCAACGCTGGGCTCGATGGCGACGGCGAAGACGTTGGCGATAATCACTTAACGCGTGTCGAATAAAGTCGCGACTGAACCGCGTTTCTGGGCTGAACCCCACCTTCCAGGCTGGACGATGGATGACCCACAGCATTCGACCGGGCTGCCCTCCGCCTGAACCAATAGTCTTTGTTTGGCCCAATTCAGGGTCCTGGAACGGAACGGTTTCAATATCATCTAGGTATTTTGGCACAGACATCTCATTCTCATCATGTCCGCTAGCTCCCGTCTGATGTTATCACGGATACGCACTTACGGATTCGATTGTTTCCGCGGTGGCTACAGAATCAAGTGTGCCTGGATTTGTCTTGTGTACCTTAAGCTCCAACTTCTAATGTAAGGTACGTACCTTAGGTACCTTATGGACGCTGTGCAGGCTGTCTCTTAGAAGAGTGCCTTGCCTTGTATCAGAGATCAGACGGAGGAGACCCCGTACACAGTACAGTCATATAAAGGTATCAAAACGTGGTGAATGGCTGTTGGTTCTATTTAGGACGAGACCTCTCAGGTTGCGGGAAAGCGCGACCCATCACGGCCGCTGGCATCGCGGAGTGGGGCCGCCCCGAGCCCTGAGAATCAACCCCACTGACTGCCGCTTCCACTATCAGGCTCCCCCCCAACTTTATCTCTTACCTACCTCTACGTCTAGAGACTATAACGTCTCTCTCTAATCGCCTGTGCTCCTCCTCTTTTGGCGTTGCGAACACCTGTAACCCTCTGGTCCTGGTCGGTGTAGCGCATGAGACAACCAACACGGCTCTGTTCCCCGCGGTGATCAACTGAACGACAGCCATGGCCGATCAGTCTGTCTTCCGGATTACCAAGGAGCTGAGTGACCTCCAGAAGAACTCCGACCTGTCTCTCGCCGTTGCGTGCCGCGATATCGATGTCCGAAATGTCAAGGCCCTAATCATCGGCCCGCACGACACGCCGTACGAGTTCGGATTCTTCGAGTTTGCCTTCAAGTTCAACAAGGACTACCCGCGCAAGTCTCCCGCCGTCACTGCTGTGACCACAAACGGCGGACGCACCCGCTTCAATCCCAACATCTACGCCAATGGCCGAGTGTGCCTGTCGATTCTTGGGACGTGGCGGGGAGAGAGGGGAGAGGAGTGGTCGGCCGCTCAAGGACTGGAGTCTATCCTCTTGTCCATTCAAAGCCTGATGTCGACGAACCCGTATGAGAACGAGCCAGGATTTGAGGATGCCAACGAGCCCTCGGACAAGAAAAATCAGAAAGACTATGTTCAGAAGATCCGGCACGAGACTCTGCGGATCTCCGTCATTCAACGGTTGGAGGAGTACTTGGGACTAGCCTTGGACGGCTCCGTTGCAACTTCGGCAGCAACAAAGGAAGACATGGATGATGCCATGGACGGCATGGAAGACGAGGCTAACATCCCCTTCGAGCCGTTCAAGGATCTCTGCAAGCGTCGTTTCCTCTGGTACTACGATTCCTACCTTGCTACGGTTCAGCAGGGCAAGACGGAGGTCAAGGACGGTCAGAGCTTCACGAGGATGCCTTTCGAAGGTTCCAGCAACACGATGGAGGGAAAGTTCAACTACAGCGAGCTTGAACGCCGTCTACAGAACATCAAGAAGGCGCTGGAAGCGGAGACCGAGTCTTGGGCAGCTGAAGGATTAACGCCCAAGTATAAAGATTCCACGGTTGCCGTCAACCTACAGCGTCAATACGAGCAGATCGTCGAAACTTTCAAGCGGACAGACACGCCGCACAATCTAGAACTTGAGGACAACAACCCGTTCGTTTGGATTCTCACATACATTGGCAAGCCCATGACGAACCTCGACGGCGGCCTGTTCCGCATCAGGCTGTTCTTCAGCCCCAGGTTTCCCGAAGAGCAACCGCGCATCAAGTTCGAGACACGGATATTCCACCATCGCATAGCTGCGGATGGTACCCCATGCTATTTCGCACCGCTCAGCAGACGTGAGGACGCCAAGTCGCATATCGAGGCTGTACTTGATGCTCTGGAGGAGGAACAGCCGCCTTATGATCCCCGGACACTCGTGAACCCCGAGGCCTTCAAGCTGTACTGGGGCAAGGGAGATGATCGCAAGGTATATAACCGGCGATTGAGACGCTCGGTGCAGCAGTCGATGGAGTGAGGCCACCTGCTAGTAATCTGCTCCCGAATCCACCATGCTAACCACCGCAATAGAGACTGTTGATGCTTAGCTCGTTTTCGCTCTCACCCTCTTTCACTCGTGGTCTTCATTTTTGGCGTTCGGGCCGGCCATGGCGGACTAGGGATACCACGGGGATTAAAGGTTGTTGGAAGGTCATCGCACCACATTTTCTTCTGTTTGCTTTCACAAGATCGCACACTGGGTTCTTCAGATTTGACCACGTCTCGTCCAACTGCACCTAGCACTCATCACTCTCATCACATCGGATTCTGGTAGATACCTCGGCCCCAGCGTATGCATTGCTTTATAATTTGGCGTTTGATGTTTATACATGACTGGAGAAAAAAATTAACGAGAATCTTCAATCTTGGTCAAGTCGATTCAACTGAGCCAAGGGCAACATGCACTATAGACTCATCATCAACCCAATATGCAAGCTGGGTCGATTGCCTTGCCATGACCCCATCGCTAGCTAGGAGATGTCATCAGTTCAGGGCTACTCATCATTCGCCTTGAGGAGGCCAAGAGAACCGTCCAGAAATGCCCATAGATCAGTGGCGTTGCCAGCCTTGCTCTCCTTCCTTGCGTGCTTCCTCGCTGGGCCTGCCCTCGCCGAGGGCTTATCTTCCGTAAGCCATATGTCGTCATCCGTAACATCAGCCTTCTCTGCTCCCTCTCCTGCTGGATTCCGACCAAGAAGCTGTTCGATCTCCTGTATAGCCCTCATAGAGCCCTCCAGCGCGACCTGTCCCTCCTCAATCTTCTCCGCGACGGCCTCCAGAGTCGCGATCTTGGCCGAATCGGCGGCGTATACCCAGGGCTTGACCCTACTGGAAGAGTTGAGTGTCTCCGAATTACCCAGCGCGTCGCCGAAGCCCAGTTTGCGTCGGGAGGTGCCGGGGATCGGATGCCTTGGCAGCAGGTTGCTCTCTTCGGCCAGGTGATCGAGTGTCTGGACTGTTTCCTTGAGCTGCTTGGCGATTGTGATGTTTAGGTGTGACTTTTGAGTGATGAGGCTCTTCTGCTCGCGGGAGAGTGAGAGGAGGCGCTCGAGGTAAGGGGTTAGGAGGTAGGTTACAGGCGGCGGAGCCGGAGTTTCACGCTCTTGCTGCGCGTCGGAGTTGGTCTTTGGTAGCATTGCTGGTTGCGGTTGTTGCGCGACGAGCTGGAGGAGTGACTTCCTGGCTGCCAGATATTGCGCATACTTGCTCCGGATGCCTGCCAATTGCTCGTCCGTTTGACCGCTGTCGGCGGTGGCTTGTGTCGTTGCTCCATGATTCTCGTCTTCTTCACCATCCGGCTCGTCTCCTGGAACTTTGCTCAGCTCTGCCTCCATCCAATTGATGAGCTCTGTCCGCGTCGCGTTCAGAGCAGTGAGCTTGGCGTGTTCGGTGATGTTCTCAGGTCGAACAGTTGAGCGGCCTTTGACGGTATCGAGCAACTTTTCTTCACTTTTCAAGAGGAACTTCGCCCGAAGAACTTGCTTCTCCAACTTATCGATCAGGTCCGTGAGACCGGCCTTGCCTGTGGCCTCTCCTAGTGCCAAACCCTCGACAAGCTTACGTGGTACGTCAGGAAGAAGCCGCGTGTCTTTGAACATCTCCTCCGGGTCCATGAAAGTCGCTGATGCTGCGGGTCTCTGGTTGAGCAACCCGATATGCTTCTCAACAGTCCGTAGCCTCTCTTGTTTCCTTTGCAGTTTGATTTTGACGAGGTGTTCCTCCAGAGGGTTCGAGGTGGCTGGCTTGGGGGCCGTACGAGCTCCTGCTGCGCCCGATACAGACTTGGAATCTCGCGATATTTCAGCTTGGACTTTGTCATACTCGGCTCTGGCTGATATATTCGCGTTCAGTGCCTTCAGATACTCCCGATGGAGCCCACGTGCTTCAGCAGGAGTACTGACGGCGCGTGAAGGCTGTACGAGTGCTAGAGGACTCGATAGAGAGCTATCTCCCACACATGACTCGAGATGAGCTGCCAATATGCGCCTCCTGTATGCTACTTCCTCTCTTGGGAGGACGTAGGGCTGCAGGACCTTCTGGATTTGCTCCCGCGTTTCGTCTGCTGGGCTCATGGTGACCTGTCTATCGCTGAACAATGCAGCGACACTTGAGTTTTATGCGATGCTTCTCATTTTGTTTGTATCAAAAAAAAAATAGAAGACTTGTCCGATCTTGCGTCGTAACAGACCAACAGCGTTATGGTGAATTCGTTGTTGACATGGTGCCTCTTAAGGTTAGGCAGGGCTGAAGTGGGGTGGCGTTAGAAATGCAAGGGGCGTGGCCAATGATGAAGCTTCGCGAACGCTAGCCTAAAATTTCCAGATCTCGAACTTCGATGTCGCCGTCGACGTTAGAACATCAACAAACCACCTCATCTTAACTGCATCCCGCGACAGCGTGTACTCGATGACCGCGCGCACTCAACTTTGGGTTATTAAAGCGACCGTTTGGCACCGGGAATAAGGTGCCTAAGGACACAGCGCCGGTGACTCTTTTGCCACAACGCGTCCAGGCAGCATCTCTCTTTAGTCGCAACCCTCTTCTCGACACTCGACGACATTCTTACATCACTCTCCTCCCTGAATTAGTCGGAACCTGCGAGACCTCTAGTCAAGATGGCCGACCATCACCGCGATGTCTCGCAGTACAAGTACTCGGCGATGTCCAACCTGGTCCTCCAGGCGGACCGTCGTTTCGTTTCTAGGCGCACAGATGAGGCGACCGGAGATCCAGAGTCTCTGGCCGGCCGGCTGTCGATCCGGGATATGGGATCGCGGGTAGCTCACGAAGCGGTTCCTAAGACGAAGAAGACCGCAGCCATGCCGGATGTCGAACGTGGGAGGATAACAGAAGGCGAAGACATCCTCAACGACCAAAAACGAAAGGCCAAGGCTAGTGGTAGCGCGGCCAGGAGTGGCGGCATCCTGTCCGGGGCAGACGCCCTCATTGAAGGCCTCGTGTACAGGCCTCGGACACAACAAACTCGAGACGCCTTCAACCTCATCCTAACGATCGTGGCCGAGAATCTCGGCGATGTCCCTCACGAGGCAGTGCGCAGTGCCGCAGACGTCACCTTGGAGTATCTGAAAGACGATGACTTGAAGGATTTCGACAAGAAAAAGGCTATTGATGATATCCTCGGCGTCACAATGAGCGCAAAACAATTCAACGAGTTGGTCAACTTGGGCAAGAAGATCACAGACTATGACGCTCAAGATGACGACGAGGAGATGGCGGACGCCAACGACGACCGTGATGAGGAGATAGACGAGCGTCAAGGCGTGGCAGTGGACTTCGATAATGACGAGGAGGAGGATGGAATTGTCAATGAAGTCAGGGACGACACCACCGAGGACGAAGACGAAGCTGATGAAGAAGACCAACCGGAGGCGGATGGCGCAATAGCTGCCGATGGCGATGAGCCAGAAGACGAGGCTGCAGATGGCGAAGAGATGATAATAGATGCTGGCGCGACGAGCAAGAGGCGAGACGGCAAATCTGAAGAGAAAAACTTCGTACCTGCTCGAGATATTGACGCATTCTGGTTACAACGGCAAATCGGCAAGCTATATCCCGACGCTCACACCCAGCACGACAAGACAATAGCAGCGCTCCGCATCCTTTCAGGAGAGCCTGATGAACCCGGCGGCGAAGAGAAGCAGCTGCGCGAGATTGAAAATGATCTTATGGAGCTGTTCGACTACGATCATCATGAAGTTGTCCAACAGCTTATTCAAAACCGAGAGAAGATCGTATGGCTCACACGCTTGGCGCGAGCTGAGACGGTTCCTGAGCAGGAGGCTATCCAGAGAGAGATGGTCGCTGAAGGCCTCCGATGGATCTTGAACGAGCTTCATGGCAAGACTGGCGGTGATGAGCCGAAAAAGCTCAAAATAGACATCAAGATGGACATAGACCCGACAACTCTAAATGGACCCGCTCCTAAGCAAGAACAAGCGGACAAGCAGCTTGTTGGAGGGCTGCAACCCCGGAAATTGATCAACCTGGACAACCTGGTGTTCGACCAAGGCAACCATCTCATGAGCAACCCTAAGGTTAAACTACCGGAGGGCACGACGAAGCGAACGTTCAAAGGGTATGAAGAGATTCACTGTCCGGCACCCAAGTCACGGAACGATCCGAGCGATGTGCTCATCCCCATTACCGGTATGCCGGAGTGGGCTCGTGGCCCCTTCGGCACGACTAATCAGCTCAACAAGGTCCAATCGAAGTGTTACCCGTCCGCATTCGAAGACGATGGCAACATGCTCATTTGTGCGCCAACGGGCAGTGGCAAGACCAACGTGGCCATGCTCACAATTCTGCGCGAGATTGGCAAGAACCGAAACCCGGAGACTGGCGATATCGACCTAGATGCCCTCAAGATCGTTTACATCGCGCCCCTCAAGGCTCTGGTCCAGGAGCAAGTAGGCAACTTTGGAAAGCGTCTGGAACCATATGGCATCAAGGTTTCCGAGTTGACTGGTGACCGGCAACTTACAAAGCAGCAGATCGCTGATACGCAAATCATCGTTACCACCCCTGAGAAATGGGATGTCATTACGAGGAAGTCGACCGACCTGTCTTATACAAGCCTTGTCCGCCTTATAATCATTGACGAGATCCATCTGCTCCATGACGATCGTGGTCCGGTTCTTGAGAGCATCGTTGCGAGGACGATCCGGAAGACCGAGCAGACGGGCGAACCGGTGCGGATAGTCGGCTTGTCAGCAACACTGCCAAACTACAAAGATGTCGCAAGCTTCCTGCGCGTCGACATGAACAAAGGTCTTTTCCATTTCGACGCCTCATTCCGCCCATGTCCCTTGCGGCAGGAGTTTATCGGTATAACTGAGCGGAAAGCTATCAAACAGCTCAAGGCGATGAACGACATCACTTACACCAAAGTCCTTGAGCACGTTGGTCAACACCGTAACCAGATGCTCATCTTCGTCCATTCGCGGAAGGAGACAGCCAAGACAGCGAAGTACATCAGGGACAAGGCAATGGAGATGGACACCATCAACCAGATCCTCAAGCATGACGCTGGTACTCGAGAAGTCTTGAGCACGGCGGCTGGTGACGTGACCGATCGCGACCTGAAGGACATTCTACCTTACGGATTCGGTATCCATCATGCCGGTATGAGCCGTGAAGACAGAAGCGACGTGGAAGATCTCTTTGCAGCCGGCCACATCCAAGTGCTCGTCTGTACTGCGACCCTTGCCTGGGGTGTCAACCTGCCCGCTCATACCGTCATCATCAAGGGCACTCAAGTTTACTCACCGGAGAAGGGCAGTTGGGTTGAGCTCAGCCCGCAGGATGTCTTGCAGATGCTTGGTCGTGCTGGACGGCCCCAGTATGACAAGTTCGGAGAAGGTATCATCATCACCTCTCAGAGCGAGATGCTATACTATCTCTCTCTCTTAAACCAACAGTTACCCATCGAAAGTCAGTTCGTTAGCAAGCTCGTTGACAATCTCAATGCCGAGATTGTTCTCGGTAATATCAGGACCAGAGATGAAGGAGTTGAGTGGCTGGGATATACCTACCTTTTCGTTCGAATGCTCAGATCACCTGGACTGTACCAGGTTGGAGCTGAGTATGAGGAAGACGAAGCGCTTGAGCAAAAGCGAGTTGACCTCATCCACTCGGCAGCGACGGTGCTCAAGAAATCCAGCTTAATCAAGTACGATGAGAAGACTGGCAGGCTCCAGTCCACGGAGCTCGGACGCATTGCCTCGCATTACTACATCACATACGGCTCTATGGACACCTACAACACCCTCATTCAGCCATCCATCACTACCATCGAGCTCTTCCGCGTCTTTGCGCAGAGCGGAGAGTTCAAGTACATTCCGGTGCGCCAGGAGGAGAAGCTGGAGCTCGCCAAGTTGCTTGGACGTGTCCCTATTCCCGTCAAAGAGAGCATCGAGGAGCCTCACGCAAAGATCAACGTTCTTCTTCAAGCCTACATCTCTCGGTTGAAGCTTGACGGGCTGGCGCTTATGGCCGACATGGTATACGTCACTCAGTCGGCTGGTCGTATTCTACGAGCGATTTTTGAGATCACCCTTAAGAAAGGCTGGGCATCAGTCGCTAAGACTGCTTTGGAACTGTGCAAAATGGCCGAGAAGCGTATGTGGCCGACCATGTCTCCTCTCCGACAATTTTCGACCTGCCCCCGCGAGATCATCCAAAAGGCCGAGCGGATAGACGTCGAATTCAGCAATTACTTCGATTTAGATCCTCCTCGAATGGGGGAGCTGCTCGGTATGCCCAAAGCTGGCAGAACCGTATGCGCTCTCGTTGCCAAGTTCCCTAGAGTTGAGATCAACGCTCAGGTCCAGCCCATGACAAGGTCGATGCTCCGTGTCGAGCTTGCCATCACTCCTAACTTCGAGTGGGACGATGATGTCCACGGTCTTGCTGAGAGCTTCTGGATCATCGTCGAGGACTGCGATGGCGAGGATATCCTGTTCCATGACCAGTTCATCCTGCGCAAGGAGTACGCTCAGTCGGAGAATAACGAACACATCGTTGAGTTCACTGTGCCCATCACAGAACCAATGCCTCCCAACTACTTCATCTCGGTGGTGTCTGATCGGTGGATGCACTCGGAGACCCGACTTGCCGTGTCGTTCCAGAAACTCATCCTCCCAGAGAAGTTCCCTCCTCCCACCGAGCTTCTCGATCTCCAGCCACTTCCCGTACCTGCGCTCAAGGCAAAGGACTACGCCGCACTGTACCCCAACTGGAATACCTTCAACAAGATCCAGACCCAAACATTCAACTCGCTGTACACCACCGACAACAACGTGCTCGTGTGCTCGCCTGCAGGGAGTGGCAAGACGGTCCTCGCGGAGTTTGCCCTTCTGCGTCACTGGTCAAAGCAGGAAAGCGGTCGTGCTGTTTACATCGCACCTTTCCAAGAGCAAGTCGATATCCGCTTCCAAGACTGGAAGAAGAAGTTTTCGGAGCTGAGGGGCGGGAAGGATGTTGTCAAGCTTACCGGTGAGACTGCAACGGATCTCAAGCTCCTCGAGGCAGGCGATCTCATCCTTGCCACTCCAACTCAGTGGGACGTGCTCTCCAGACAATGGAAGAGGCGGAAGAACGTTCAGACCGTAGAGCTTTTCATTGCTGACGAGCTCCATATGCTCGGTGGGCCGCTCGGCTACATCTACGAGATCATCGTCTCGCGCATGCATTACATCCGAACTCAGACCGAACTGCCTATGCGCATTGTTGGCTTGGGCGTGTCTCTTGCGAATGCTCGCGACGTGGGCGAGTGGATAGATGCTAAGAAGCACGATATCTACAACTTCAGCCCTCATGCTCGGCCTGTCCCCCTCGAGCTTCACATCCAGTCCTACACCATCCCGCATTTCCCCTCCTTGATGCTTGCCATGGCGAAGCCCACATACCTTGCCATCACGCAGTTATCGCCTGATAAGCCTGCTTTGGTGTTTGTGCCGAACAGGAAGCAGACGAGAGCAACGGCTCGCGATCTTCTGACGGCTTGTGTAGCCGATGACGACGAAGACCGTTTCTTGAACGTCGAGGTTGAGCAGATCCAGAAGCTTCTGGAGCGTGTCCAGGAAGAAGCGCTGGCCGAGGCTTTATCGCACGGCGTTGGCTATTACCACGAGGCCCTTAGTCAAAGTGACAGGCGAATCGTCAAGCATCTCTACGATCAGGGTGCCATACAGGTTCTCATCGCGTCGCGTGACGTTTGCTGGGAGCTCAACTCCACCGCTCATCTTGTCGTTGTCATGGGTACGCAGTACTACGATGGCCGGGAGCATCGGTACGTCGACTATCCCCTTGCCGAGATCTTGGAGATGTTTGGCAAGGCACTTCAAGCTTCTAAAGACGGCAGAGGTCGCGGGCTGCTTATGCTTCCGCAAGTGAAGCGGGAATACTACAAGAAGTTCCTGAACGAGCCTCTCCCAGTGGAGTCGCATCTGCACAACTTCCTCCATGATGCCTTCGTCACCGAGATCAGCACTAAGATGATCGAGTCTGGTGATGACGCCATCAACTGGACTACTTTCACGTATTTCTACCGCCGCCTGCTCGCCAATCCCAGCTATTACAGTCTGACAGACCCGACGCATGATGGCCTGAGCAGATACCTGTCGGATCTGGTGGAGTCTACACTAAAGGATCTCACCGAGGCCAAGATCATCGACTTCGATGAAGAGGACGGGTCTGTTGCGCCCCAGAACGCGGCCATGATTGCTGCTTACTACAACATCTCCTACATCACGATGCAGACCTTCCTGTTGTCCCTCAGCGCGCGGACAAAGTTGAAGGGCATTCTGGAGATTGTTACATCGGCGACCGAGTTCGAGTCGATACAGATCCGGCGTCACGAAGAGGGCATCCTGCGACGCATCTACGACCGGGTGCCTGTCAAGATGTCCGAGCCGGTCTATGACTCGCCACACTTCAAGGCCTTTGTCCTCCTCCAGGCGCACTTCTCGCGCATGCAGCTGCCAGTCGATCTCGGCAAGGACCAGGAAGTAATCATCACCAAGATCCTCAGCCTGCTCAGCGCGTGCGTAGACATCCTCTCGTCAGAAGGCCACCTCAACGCCATGAACGCGATGGAGATGTCGCAGATGGTGGTGCAGGCCATGTGGGACCGCGACAGCCCGCTCAAGCAGATCCCGCACTTCACGCCCGAGGTGGTCAAGGTGGCGAACGAGTTCGGCATCCGCGACATTTTCGAGTTCATGGACAAGATGAACCCGGAGGAGAACCCGGACTACGGCACACTTGTCAAGAGGCTGGGTCTCACGCAGACACAGCTCGTGGAGGCGGCCAATTTTACCAACTCCAAGTACCCCGATATCTCGTTGGAGTTCGAGGTTGAGGACGAGGAGAATCTGCATGCGGGCGAGCCTTCGTATCTCAATATCTCCATCGAGCGCGAGGTCGACGAGGATGAGGAGTTTGATCCGACTGTTCATGCGCCGTTTTACCCAACCAAGAAGCTGGAGAACTGGTGGTTGGTTGTGGGTGACGAGGGTACTAAGACGCTGCTGGCTATCAAGAGAGTTACGATTGGGAAGAACCTCAAGGTCAAGCTTGAGTTTACGGTACCGATACCTGGCAAGCATGACTTGAAGCTGTTCCTCATGAGCGACAGCTATGTTGGCGTTGACCAGGAGCCGGGTTTCTCGGTGAATGTTGCGGAGGCGATGGAGGTTGATGACGATGAGGAGGAGGAGGAGGAGAGTGATGAGTAGGCGTCGTGCTTATCGGAGTCCTCTTAGGGCGAGTGGGAATCATATTCTGCGTCTACGTCAAGTTCGATCGGTGCAGGGACGGAAGTGGGTACCAACGATGGCCAAGATTTCGGAAGTGATCTGGAGGAGCGGATCTTGCCATGGATCTCTAGAGTCGAGGAGGAGCTGGAGTCAGTGCCGACTGTTGCCGATAGGATTGATGTTGATGATGACGAGTCCCTTGGTCTGCACGAACCAGGCACTGTTGAGGTCTTTCTTGGTGAGCAGGGCCTCAGAGACAGTGGAAGTGAGCATGGGGGAATGAGGAGGAAGATGGAAACGATGGCGAGGTCGTGAGGCTTCGGATGTTTGGGCAGAAATGGGCTCTCGCGAAGAATGACTGTGTATGTATGAAGTGTGTATTGGTTTACATGGCGCAAGGCAACTAAAGTTTTTTTATTTACCCCTTATCGAACACATTGCAACAACCTACTTGGGGCCGCCTGCCCAGGCGGAAGGAAGGAAGTGCTGATTGGCTGTGGGCAATGCTGTTTTCGAGGATTCTGCCTCGATCCAGGCGGTAGGGAATACGGCCGTGTGGGTTTGCCCTGGATTGGTTGGCTGGGTTGGGTCAAAGAAAGTGATGGGCGTTGGGGAGGTTCACTTCGGCATCCTCCTTGCCTTCTATTGTGTTCTTACATACAATAGTCTTAACTTCACCCAGGTCACGTGCACTCGTCCCAAAATTATATCTGGGGCTCTCTGCCTTCCCGATCTCGTTCACGGGTTCACCTTCGCACGCCAACTTTGAACAACCACCACCTTCAAGGGAGAGTGACTTTTCGCGCATCCATACCAATTGTGCTGCACGGCTCTTCCATCGCAACTCGCGACTACAACACGTCAGTTTCGTTACATTTTGCCATCTGCACGCGATTAACGCGCTCCCAGACTGCTTGCCATCCACCTTAGCTCTTTTTGTTTCCTTGTCGCGGCGCGCAACACGGTTTCTGACATCACGTCGCCGCTTTTTGCACCACCTCAGCCAACACCGACACCACCAGCCACTACATCCATCACATCCATGGCTGACGACACAGCTACTGCGCCGGTCGCGGCCCCGTCGCCTTTGGAGAATGCCCCTGTGACCGCATCCGAAGCTGCCAAGTCTACGGAAGCTGCCGCCGAGCCTGAGGCCACCACCACTGAAGCTGCCGCGCCACCTGCGGACAAAGAGGCAGCCTCAGAAAAGCCTGCTGAAGGTACCACCCACTCTACTTCCTTTTCTACAATCATATCATGAGGCACTGCAGCCACTGACCATTGCCACTTTATAGCTTCAACTGAGGCCGAACCTGAGAAGCCGGCTGAGACTACCGACGCCGAGATGAAGGACGCCGAGCCAGCTTCTGCTCCAGCCGAAGGCGCCGATGAAGCTCAGCCTGAAGCTACTGCTACAACATCCGCTGCCGGCGAATCTACCACACCGTCCAAGCCTAAAGATAATTCGCGGCGGAAGTCAACTGGCACAGCCGGCGGCAAGAAGAATCTGAAGAAGAAAGGCTCGATGGCGCGCATCACCCACCTTGATTGCAAGCCTGGCGATCACTACTTCGTCAGGGGCAAGGGCTGGACAAAATGGCCAGGCGTCATCTGTGATGAAGAGATGTTGCCGGCAGCGCTCCTCAAGTCTCGACCTGTCACCGCCATGAGGGTGGATGGCACTTACCGCGAGGATGTCGCTGATGGCGGCAAACGAGTGGTCGATCGGACTTACCCAGTCATGTATCTCCAGACCAATGAGTTGTAAGTTCCAGGCCCTTTCCCACACCACGGTCGTATTCGATCCTTGTTGAACGCTTTACCATACATCATATCGTTACGAGCGAGTAGCTAACCTACTGCCTACAGCGGCTGGGTAAAAAACACGGATCTCGCTGAGCTTGATCCCAAGACCGTCACAGATAACATTCCAGCCAAAGCGAACCAGGAGCTCCAAGCCGCATACCACCTCGCCGCAGAAGCCCATCCCTTGGACTACTACAAGAATGTCCTCCGTGAGCACATGGAGACCGTGTTGCGGGAGCAGGAGTTGGAGGAGGAAAGGGCCAAGGAGGCCAAAGAGCGTAAAGAAGCCAAGGAAGCCAAAGCTCAAGCAACGCCGGCCAAGAAGAGCAGCAAGAAAGCCAAGGCTAAGACCAACGATGACGACCTGGAGATGCCTGACGCTGATGAGGAGGTTGATTCCGAGACTACGAAGAAGTCGAACAAGAGGAAGGCTGACGACAGCGCCGAGGTTCGTCACAGACTTTGGACGATGCAGCACTGTGGCTGATACTGACATGGTTGCAGACCCCGCAGCGAGCAGAGTCCGTGAAGAAGCCGAAGATCAAGCTCACGACCAGCTCAACTCCCAAAACCACCAACGGAACTGCGAGCACTCCCAAGTCAGCCAAGGCAAAGGACGACTCGAAGCCCACGAAATCCAAGTCGAAGAAGATCAGCAAGGAAACCGCTGACAAGACAACGGAAAAGGAAGTGGCAGCTCCTAAGGAGCCGGAGCATACTGCGGAGGAGAAGCATCAGCGGAAAGAGGTAAGACTTCCCGCTTCGAAATCTCGAACGCAGGGAGGCTAATACAGCTTTACAGAAGGAGGTATTGTTCCTCCGTCACAAGCTCCAGAGGGGCCTCCTTACCAAGGAGCAGGGTCCCAAGGAGGAAGAGATGAAGACCATGTCCGACTACATTTCCAAGCTTGAAGCTTTCCCCGACCTCGAAGTTAGCATCATCAGGGCGACGAAGATCAACAAGGTTCTGAAGGCGATCCTGAAGATGGATTCGATCCCGAAGGAGGACGAGTTCAAGTTCAAGCCACGGTCGCAAGTCCTGCTCGACCAGTGGACGAGGCTCCTCGCTGTGGACGAGAAGCCGTCTGGTGAGGCTACGAACGGAGTGAATGGCTCGGCCCAGTCCTCGAAGAAATCGCCTGAGCCTGCTGCCAAGGCGAAGACTAACGGCGTCAAGGAGGCGAGCGAGGACGCTCCCGAGGCTGCCAAGGATTCCGAGAAGAAGAAGTCTGAGGAGGCCGCTGAGAAGAGTGAGGACAGGCCTGAGGAGAAGCCCGCTGCCGGTGAAGAGGTAAGACTCGAGATTATGAGACATATTGACCCTGCTGACTTCTGGAAGGCTAAGGAGCCCGAGTCCGTTGCGGCTTCTGCTTAAGAAGAGCACCGTCCGCGCTCTCCAGTACAAAGTCCAGTACAGCATAGAAAAAGAGTCTATGGCCGGTCTGGGTTTCACAGATTTTTGCGGAGGCATTGATACTTTTTCGCCTCAGCCCAAGGACAGCGGGATGGATATTATGCACCTTTTGTAAACTAGGTGCCTGGACTTTTATGCGTTCCTTCAGGGATTGTTTGATTACGAGGGGTGGAAGGGTGTTACAGGGGCCGAGATAAATGGTCTGCATTCATTTACACTCTCTGATCTTACTACCTGCGGATTGGGTCCGCTTGTACGATCAGCGGAGTGGAGTGCTTGAGAGGAAGCCATGGTCGCGTCTTCTTTGGCGGAAGTAGAGGACAGATCTCAGCGATGCTTTTCGGACACAGACTTGCCTGAGTTTGCTTGTTTATGATCAAGGGAGGGAGGGAAAGCTCCTTGGAGGGAAGTAGGGGTTCCTGCAGGATTTTGAAAAAACTGGGTGGTATTACGACAGTTCTAGGTAGTATGAAATGGTTAATTCCGGCGCTGCTCCATGTTCGCTCTTGAGGATCATTCACTCTTAGGGATGCAGAGTCTATCGGGATGAAATACGCCTCAGCTGAAGAGTCGCTGCCCCAAAGTTCTGACCCCTTAACATCGCACGCGCAAGCCACGTTCAAAGTTCAAGGCAAATGTGGCTGTGCACATTAGCCACACGGGTACCCACGCGTCTCATCCAACGCGTCGAGCGACCCTCATTAACCAGACGGATTCCATGAAATAAACACTCCCTAAAAACAAATAAAAAATGGCTGAAGAGGAAGATATTGCCGCTTATACTGAGCTTGACCACCAGGTATGTATCTCGCGGCGAAACTGTGTTGGATGTCAATGCTAATTCAACATTCAGGCGGCCTTCATCTTCAACCCCCATGAAGACATCGAGCAGCAGGATGCCCGGCCAGCCAAGCGCCGAAAGGTGTCAAAAAAGGACACGACCGCAAAGAAGCAAGGGAAAGAGCCCATGAAACCATCAGTATCAGGCTTTGTGCCGCTGTTCAACGGTGCGGAGAGCCCAAGATGTGCCGCTCTGCGGGAAGAGATCTTCCACTCGGCCTGGTCTGGTATTGAGGCTCGAATTCAAGTACGTCACTCTGATCCAAGCGAAATCATGGTGAGCTTTACTTATGGATTCCGTAGCACACATTGCGAGAAGCGAACAGAAACACCCTTGATGAAGTGGGTGCATTCGTTCGTGATGGACTATCCAAGAGCGACAAGATACCCGCCGCCTACATCATCACCGGCCCGAATACCGCTTCGCAGCAGCTCCTCTTTGACCAGTTGGCCGACAGCCTGCAGGATCTCGCAAAGCCGGCCAAACTCGTCAGTATCCGCTCGGCGGAAGCGCCAAATCTCAAAGCTACCTTGAAGAAGATCATCCGGGATGCCACCTCGCGGGTATCAGATGAAGACGATGAGCTCGACCTCACTTCCGGCCAAGACGGCCGTAAGTATCTGGACTACGATCTCGAGGCACTTCACGCGTTTCTGAAACCGCACGGGTCGACGCGTGTCATGGTTGCCTTCCAGGATACTGAGGCGTTTGACAGTGGGCTGCTGTCAGATCTGATCACGCTTCTCAACTCATGGCGTGACAGGCTCCAATTCACGCTTCTGTTTGGCATTGCCACGAGCGTGGAACTCTTCCAAGCGAGGCTGCTGAAGTCGACGGCGCAATACCTTCATGGTGGCCAGTTCGATGTCGTGCAGGCCAGCTCGGTGCTGGAGAGCATATTCAAGGCTGGTGTTGCCCATGGGGACTGTATGGTGAGACTTGGTCCAACCCTTCTCCGTGCTCTTGTCGACAGACAGAAGGAGCAGGTTGTTGGTATCCAGGGCTTCATCAGCTCGCTGAAGGTCAGTTGCCATTACCTGTTCCTATTGATACGCCTTGAAGCTATGGCGCTAACTCGGTTAAAGTACGCCTACATGTGCCATTTCTTCGCCAATCCCTTGAGTCTACTCCTCTCGAAAGACACGAAAGGACTACGGGATATACTACAGCCTGAACACTTCGAGGCGGTTCGGACGCTGGATTCCTTCATGGACACTGTCGAGTTCTTTCTCCAGGAATTGGAGGACCCTATACACACACGCCGCATGATTGAGGACGATCCTTATCTTCTTAAGAGGATCTGTCACGAGGAGAACCGGTTCGGGACAGAAAGTGTAGGAAAGCTGCTAAGGAGCCTCATCCTTCTGAGGAGTACAGGTCTGACCACAAGGAGCTTCATTGAGGACTACCTTGTCGCAATAACCTCCGGCATCGACCTGGACATTTACAAGTCATCCATACGGCAATTGGATCCGGAGGGCGTTATTGCCCTAGCCACAAGAGTTCTGAAATCAATCAACGAAGGCGATCCGGAGTTGGGCGTCAAGGGTTGGACAGAAGAAGCCGATGAGTTCGTGGCAGCTATGGAAAAGATAATTCGCAAGGTCAAAGCTCTGCAAGAGAAGTGCAAGGACAACGGTACGGCTCTGCGAAGCGAATACAGCGCCCAGAGCAGGGTCTTGCGTACAACAGTTGTTGCTCAGAAGGTGCAACTCAGCCAAGACTCCGCCCAGCTCACGGATGAAGACAAGTCCTTCACCAAGCTTATCGACAACTTCGAGGAAGAACTGACGTCCGAGATAATTGTCATCCGCGTGCATGAGTCCTTTCTCAACGAGGCCTGGGTCTACGATTTCAAGTGTCCCGACCAGGATGTCTTCATCCCCCGACCGGGGGCGACTGTGAAGCGGGCTCTCTCTCGACCGCACGATTACCTTGCTTGTGAGTGCTGCAAACAGACCAACGGTGATACTGCGGCAACGCTACCTGCTACTGCTATCCTGTACCATATCTATATGGAAGCCGGTGCCCTCATCAACGTCGCCGATCTGTGGTCGGCGTACTACGCTCTTGTCGGAGAGGAGAACGAGGAAGGGGGACTCGACGAGAGAGAAGCCCTTGTCAGGTTCTACCAGGGCCTTGCCGAGTTGAAGACAATGGGTTTTGTCAAGCAGAGCAAGAGGAAAGCGGACCACATCGCGAAGTTGAAGTGGCTATAGTTCGAGGCTGGTCGCCTTTGGTGTCTACTCGACAGCGCAAAGGGAAAAACGCACTGTTTCAAGGAGTCGGCGATGGTCCATTGTTATGCTAGGTTCACTCCATGCTTGGATCACCTGTTGGTAGTGTAATCGTACGTACGTCTTATTTTTGGGCCAAGTCATTGCTTAGTTCTAACAATGGTGGTAGCTCGTTACAAAGAGATGGCCTCGATACAGAATTTATTCTGCCACCCAACTCTAACAAAGGCGTCCAAGTTTAAACCTCTAATAGGTTTTCGAAAGGCAAGGCGGTGTACAAAGAGCGCTCAACTCAGGAGTTCAAGTACGGTGTCCGGCCCATGCATGGTGCGGTGAAGGTGACGGCAGCGTTCGATTCCTGACAATAGGAATCAACAATAGCACCTATCACCAAGGCAGCACCAGTCTTATCCACCGTCACTATTGACTATTGCTGCTGGTCAGCTTTACCTACTGAGACAGGAATCACAATTGTCTCTGCTATTGTCGGCCCCTATTGTCACATTTCCTACGACAGCTATAGATCACATCTACCCTTGGGACTCGAACTTCGATTTCTTGCACATATATCAGTCTACAGTCTCTCTGTCTCTTCTTACTCTCATCACTCCACCGGATTCAGTCAACCTGAGTTCCTTTCTTCCTAGTCATATCAAGGAAACACTCATTGCACAAGACATATCACTTCAGTCTGGCCAAACTTACACAGTCACTAATAATTGCCCCAACCACCACCAAGCCACCCTCCTCTAATATTCAAATACCCCTATCCACCAAGCCATCAACCGCCGAGATGCCGAAACGTAAGCACTCCGTGAGCCAGGGCATGGGCTGCGACATGAACCAAGGCCCCAGTCAGAAGCGTCGGTTGGTTGGGGAATATCGCGAAAACCCAGGGGACGACATGCAACAATCCATTGGCGAGCTGAATCAAAACGACCGAAAGCCCGAACAGGAGACGACCCAGACCGCTCGCATGCCGAAACGTCAGCGCACCGTGAGCCAGGTCATGGACAGCGACATGAACCAAGACCCCAGTAAGAAGCCTCGGTACGTTGGCGAATATCGCGAAAATCCAGAGGACGACATGCAACAATCCATTGGCGAGCTGAGTCAAAAAGACATGAAATCCGAACCGGAGACGACCCAATCCATTCCTCGGTATCCGAATGACGACGACATGCAACAATACCGCGAGATCACCCAAGACGAGTGCAAGGCCGAGCCCGTGGACTGTGATTCGGCTCATGGCAACAGTGATCGGCAGGTTCTTTCCTGTGACAGCAACATGGGGCTCGGACATGCTACAGAGGCGACCAACAACTATGTTGAATCAACCTACAGCTCTATCACTAGCCGTCTTGACCCCGTCTACATCACCACCTCAGAAGGCACCATCAAGCTCACCCCTTCCCCATGCTTCTACACAAGGAGCTACTACGACGACCTGTCCTACAACCCCAAGTCAACCGACTACAAGTTCACGACCGCCGCCGAACTCCTCGACCCACGCTCCTTCGACATACTCGGCTGGTCACCCGAGCACTACGCCGGCCTAACGAACACCATCCCCGTGCCGCCAAGCGCCTACCAGCCGCGCGCCAAACGTTCCTCCTCGGACCCCATCCGCCGCACGTGTCTCACAAGCAACCACAACCTCGCCTGGATGGTCGGCTGGATGCGCAAGCCCATGAAGGTTATGTACCAGCTGGGCACGGGTCTGGTGCACCCCGACTTCCCGGCCACCTGGGGCAGTGTGGCGCTGCTGACGGAGGAACAGCTCGACAGCCTGGCCGAGTTCTACCACCAGACGAGCTGGAACGAGTGGCTGCTGCTCTATCCGTGCCCGATAATGTGGAGGTGGGAGGACAATGTTTGGGTGAAGAGGCGCAAGATGATGGAGTTTATCGGCATTAGGAAGCCGCTGCCGCCGCCGGTCGAGGTGGTGCAGTGGTTGGACGAGCTTGAGAATGAGATCGGGAGGCGGCTCGAGGAGGAAAGGGAGAGGGAGGAGAGGCAGGAGGAGTTGAGGTTGAAGATGTGGCTTTGCAGAGAGGGTCGTCGTCTTTGAGGGCCATTGTTCTCTTTTGCTCAGACATATTTCAGAATGGCGTTGGGGATCTCGATGCACATCTAGATTGCATACACTTGCCTACCTGCCTTGCTTGGGAGGCAATGTGAGAGCGTGGAATTATTGGGTATATGTATTAATATGAATCACGACTTCGAATTCGAACTTTAAATACAGTTGGTTGCCAGTCTGATGATCGTGATACGCTTGAATGACACGCTTGACGTCCGTCCTGGTATAATCCAGTGGAAGTGATCCATCTGCCAGGTCTCCCTCAGACAATCTTGTATTCCCATCATTCTGACAAGATGAAACACACTCCACTTACTTGTCCTCAGCGAGCAGCGCATCCGCGGACGATGCTGGCCCAGATGCCGCCTGCATGCTTGCCTCTCTTGGCCATGTTGTGGGTTCCGGTGCCTGCCAAGCCGGGCGTCTGCTGCCCGCCGACGTCTCTGCTGGGCCAGACACGGGTGCTCTCGTGGCTGGGATGGGCGGGGTTGCTGTCCGGCTGTCGAACTGGCGTTGCGCAGCGTGAGCCTCTGGACGGGATGGTGAAGCACGAGACAAAAACAAGTTCAAGGATACGCTGGAGAGAGTGACACACGCACGCTCTTTCTCCGAGTTCCGGGTCCGCTCGTAGGCGGCGTTGAACTTGTCCTGGGGCGAGGACATGATGTAGATGGCGATGGCGGCGATGTTGTAGTTGATATTGGAAGTGGCAATGTTATGTCGATCTTGAGGCTATTCAGGTAAGCTTATTTGGAGATCTGTTACGATTCGTTGAAGTAATGCCAGAAGTGGTGGAATTGGTGAGGGTGAGGTAGGTTGCACCTTCCTGAAGGGAGGTTGAAGTGTTGTGGTCGTTCCTTCCGCAATGGTGATATCATCATGACACTCGAAAAGATCGAGCCGAGCCCAGAACAACGCTAAAGTGGGCAGGCACGCTCCGGACTGTCTCTTCCGGTTGTCTTTATATTGTGCAGGACCGATATACCTTACGCGATGCAGTGTAATGTACATGGAATGACTACATCGTTATGCTGTCTCGCGCTCAATCGGGCTGTTCGCCACGATGGGTGAACACATACCAAACAAGGGACGCTTGCCGCGACGTCACCACTCCAGTCTCACGTAAAATGCAAGCTCAAGGTCACAGTCAGGTTGCTAACATATCTCCTCCGGTTGGATGGCTTAAATTACGGCGTTTTCCACCTCACGGCATCACAGCTGAAGCTTATTAAACAGTTGATATATGTTGCATTCCTCGACTTCCTTCCGTTATATGCTTGCCTTAGACACCTGAACCAGAACTCTAAGGTACCCTAGATTCAAAGACTACCCTTCACTGCTTTCACCACCACACCACAGCACAACATATTCAGCACGATGGCCTCGCTTCGTACATCCCTTCGGGCTGCGCCCAGGCTTCTCACAATGCACCAGCACACTTCTATGTACGCACCAGCCTTCGCCGTCAGGTCGTTCTCGGCAACATCCTTCAACAGTGCTCGCGTGTCTGATGCTATCATCGAGGACCACAAGGAGCTGAAGAGCTACTATGACAAGATCATGAACTCTAGCGATACCAAGACGCAGACCGAGTGGCAGAACCAGTTCGTCTGGGAACTTGCCCGCCACTCCATCGCCGAGGAGATCGTCGTGTATCCGGCCATGGAGAAGCACGTTCCCAACGGCAAGGACATGGCAGAGAAGGATCGTCAGGAGCACCGAACCGTAAGCTCGCCCATTGTCACTTTATGTCGGGATTTTATGCTCGTACTGACATGTCTCCAATCCAGGTCAAGGAGAAGCTGTACGAATTCCAAGGCATGACACCCGACCAGCCCGAGTTCAAGCCAACCCTCAAGAGCCTGATGGAAGACCTTTCGCAGCACATTAAGGAGGAGGAGCAGGACGACCTTCCCGCGCTGGAGAAGGCTCTCGCCAACGCTGACTCCGAGAGTCTCGCCAACAGCTTCGAGCGCACCAAGATGTTCGTTCCGACTCGTTCCCACCCTTCCGCACCAGATAGGCCACCCTTTGAGACCGCTATGGGGATGCTTGCAGCGCCCGTGGACAAGCTCATGGATATGTTCCGCAAGTTCCCAGAGAAATGAGGTGGATCCGTGATGACCTCAATGTACTTCTAGAGAGCAAAGCCATGGTGCCAGGTCTCGTGTAATAATATAAGGACCCTAAAGCTCTCTCGTCAGTGACCCGTTTATGTATGATACGCTACGCGCTTAGTTCACCACTACACTTTACCGGTATCAAGTACATGAAACGGCACTGCTTCGCTTTCGATAAGTGCTCGTTGAAAACATACCACCAACCATTGATGGTGAGTGCTTGCAATACTAGCGACTCCAAGAGAAAAGTGAGCATATATAACGGCATCATATGGCCGTTGTGAATACACCAGTACCAAACGCCTAGCTGCAAATGCTCCCTAAGCCCGAACCCTCCCTTAAAGACATACCAATACATAAAGCTCCCGTACCTTTCATACAACAGGTGCTCATTTTTTGCCCTTCTTCTTCTTCGGCGCTGACGGTGTCGCAGAAGGGGTGTTCTGGTCAACCAGCACAGGCTCATCCTCACTGGCAGCCGATGGCGCCTTGGAAACGGGCTTCTCTCCTCCGTCCAGCTCACTCATGAACTCCTTCTGTATCTGAGCCCGGCGCTTCTCCCACCACTGCTTCTCGGACTCGGTCTGGGCTTGGATCTCGTCTAGACGTTTGCGGAGCATCGTGTTGGCGGCGATCTCGTTGGCCGACTGGAAGATGGTCTGGCCCCAGCCCGGGGCGAGGGCGTTGGCCTTGTGTACGGTCAGTCTCGGCAAAACTGTGTGCCAGGGGGGACAGTCCAACATACCTCCATCACTACATCTCTCAGCTCCTCCTCCATCTCCTTTTCTGCCCGGCTGAATCGCTGCCACAAATCGTCACCGACACTGCCTCGTTGGAGGAGCGAACTGCAAGCTGCCTTTGCTGTGCGGATCTGGATGATGCGGTGGATATCCTCGACTGCGCGCCGTAGGAGAGCCGCTCTTATAACACTCTCGGGGATCTTGGGGCTCTTCTCCGCGCCCTCCTCTGGTTCCATGTGCAGGAGAGATAAGTAGATGTTCCGTTGCAGATGCGGGCCAAACCATGGCTCTAGGTTCGCGCTCTCGGCTGCGAGAAGGCGGAAGGTTAGTATATGAGTGGTGTTCCGGTCGTGGCATATACAAGTGACGAACCTGCTTTCCGCTTTCGGTAGATGGTCGAGAATGACATGAGGGCGCCTCCGAGTACCACGACATAGGAGAATGGGAGCACTAAGCTCAACCAATTTATGCTGAACATCTTGGAATTTGCTTATGCTGTTCCAAATGAGAGTCGAGGGTTAAGGAAAGAATGCGGAACAGATGTGCGAATTCAAGGTCCGGGGGCGTGTACAGATGTCGCGCCGCTGAATCGTGTCCGGTACTTTGATCGAAGATGACAGTGTGTCTCAACCGGCCGTTGAATTTCTTTGACAAGGGTCAAGTTGGGTCGAGTTCTGGGGTACGTACCGGCTCCTTGTCCAGCGCCAGCTGAGCACCTTAGGCTGCCGGACCGCCAGAAGTCGCCAAGGTACATGAATCCCACTAAAAAATGGGGCGCGGGGCAACAGCGGGCCAGGCACAGCTGATGACGAAGGAAGCTGCTGGAGCTTCCAGAGCTCCAAGCCTCCAACACCATGACATATACCTGGAGTGACTTCTAGGACCTCTAATCCGCTTTTCCACAACCGCAAAAAACGATCTCTCTTGCCGCTTTGAGCCTCTGCCCTCCATCTACCTCGGGTTCTACAATTCTCCTTTACCACAAACTTGGAACAGCCGCAGCTCAAGTTGACGAAACCGAACCCATTCGAACGACAACATGCTCCTCCGAATCCGCGGGCCGGATGGCATGCAACGCCTGACGGTTGAGAAGGACGATACCTTCGGTGATCTAGGTCGCCAGGTGAGGACCAGCTCGACTATTGTTTGGTGTCGCACTCGCTGATACAGACGCACAGCTTCTCCAAAACCTCCCCGCCACAGTCGATCCCAAGACCATTACGCTGTCGAACGCACCTTCCGGCGGAGATTCGAAGAAGCTCCAGGACATTGCAAAGTTCAAGCTAGGACAAATAGGACTTGGGTATGAGGAACACTATACCAGACGCCTAGATTTCGGTACAACTGCTAATATATGGCAGTCATGGAGACCTGGTCTTCATACGCTATCAGCATAAAGACGCCGGCGCAAACGGCGACGCGGACCGTGAAGCATCAAACCCGCAGAATACTTCCACAGCATACCGACTGAATGGCAAGCCCATTCTCCCAACCGAGGACCGCCCTATCGACCCGCCGCCTGTAACGTCGCCGACCGCAGAACGGATCAAGAACCCTTGGGAGACAGTTCGACAGTCCCCGCTTGATGACAGATTAGACAGGAAAGACGGCAAGATTCCCAGAAAGTTCAACCCGGCTATGTGTCGGCATGGACCCAAAGGCATGTGCGATCACTGCATGCCGTTGGATCCTTTCAACCCAGAGTACTTGGAGGAGAAGAAGATCAAGTACTTATCCGTACACTCACACCTTAAAAAGATCAACGGAGCAACGAATAAGCCGGAGCTTGGAAGCTCGTTCATCCCTCCACTGGTAGAGCCCTACTACCGGGTCAAGAGGAACTGTCCGTCAGGACACCCACAATGGCCCGAAGGCATCTGTAGCAAGTGTCAGCCGAGCGCCATCACACTGCAACCGCAGTCGTTCCGCATGGTCGACCACGTCGAGTTTGCCTCACCAGATATTATCAACACCTTCTTGGATGCCTGGCGGAAAACAGGGTCTCAGCGCCTCGGGTTCCTCTATGGACGATACTTGGAATACGAAGTTGTGCCTCTCGGGATAAAAGCGGTCGTGGAGGCTATCTATGAGCCGCCACAGGTCGACGAGGTCGACGGAGTGACTCTTAACCCCTTCGAGAATGAGGCTGATGTCAATCAAGTCGCAAAGTACTGCAATATGGAGCCGGTGGGTGTCATTTGGACAGATCTCATCGACGCCGGCACCGGTGATGGCACGGTCATTTGCAAACGACATGCAGACTCGTACTATCTGTCGTCCCAGGAGGTTTGCTTCATTGCCCGTCTGCAAGCTCAGCATCCCAAAGCAACAAAATGGAGCGACACCGGTCGGTTCGGTTCCAACTTTGTGACCTGCGTCATATCTGGAAATGAGTCTGGGGAGATATCCATCTCCTCCTACCAGGTGTCCAACGACGCTGTCGAGATGGTCCGGGCCGATATCGTCGAGCCTTCGGCGGACCCTACTGTCATGCTCGTGCGTGAGGAAGAAGAGGATGATGGGTCTGTCAGCCGGACTCGGTACATTCCTGATGTGTTCTACCGGCGCATCAATGAATATGGCGCCAATGTGCAGGAGAACGCAAAGCCCTCGTTTCCAGTGGAGTATCTCTTTGTTACGCTCACTCACGGCTTTCCCGAGGCACCCAAGCCGACTTTCACAGACCTCGGCTTCCCGATCGAGAATCGGGAGTATATGGGCGAGGTCCAGGAGCACTCGGCATTGGCCAAGATGCTCAAAGTCAACGACAAGGACGCCAAATTCCAGGTCTCCAACTTCCATCTCCTTTGCTTCATCCACCGGATGGGCGTCCTATCCAAGGCAAGCTTCCCTTCCCCAACTCTTTCTGAGACCCGTCCGAATATGGTTTATATATATGGCTTACTAACATGAGCTCCCCGTATTTGCAGGAAGAAGAAGCCCTTCTCTGTCGCGTGGCTACAGAGCATGACCTTGCGGAGATGTTCCAGCTTCGCGCGACGACGGGATGGCAAACCCTGCAAGCCATCCTCCAATCAACTGGTGAGAGAAACCCCAAACGTTCCCGGGCTGCTGACGATGGTGGTGGAGGCGGCGGCGGCGGCGGTATTAGGGGTAGTGGTGGCCCCTCGTCTCTCCCTCCTCTGTCTCGGCGCGAGTCCTCCTCCTCCTCCGATGAACGACTTGCTAAGCGCATTGCTGGTGTCAGGCTAGGCGACGATCGCCCCCATTACTATGAAGGAGGCTTCTGATTGAAACTCTGATAGAAATACAGGAGAAAATGGAAAACGGCGTTTTCAGGTGACACGGTGGCATCATAGAGTGTCACGAGCTGACCAATGGATGAGAAGGAGTCCCATATGAGTGATGAATCGGGAGTTTAGGAGGGATGCACCAGTAGATATGCTTAACAACCGTCCATAGCTCGTTAATGGCAGCACAGGCTTTCACACGTGCCGATCATCAAATCTGGCTGTCTCGGCAGTAGATACATGACCTATGTCCTTCTGCCCTACCAGGATTTGACACAGATTACATTGGATGCTTATAATTCCCCTCCAACCGAGTACCAGGTAGTGTACCTTAGGCTCCCCCTTTCCATCAAGGTGAGAGAGACGGCTTCACCGAGAAACCGCCCCACTTATACCACTCCCCTCACGCGACTTCAAGGGCCGTAGCATTTCCAAGCTTCAACAACGACATGACATCGATTTCTGTGCCGCAATATCGTCTAATTCGCGGTCGCAAATGAGTCCCACTCCCTGATATCTAGTCGAGGAATTATGTGAGCCCACGACAGTCCAGCCACCATCCCGATAACCTCCTTAATTACATGGTGCGGGAGCTATGAACAATGATGCCACGCCGGGCTCCGCGGCCGGCCAGCCCTCGACGGCGACGAACAGAGACAATGTCGCGAACACGAGCCCGGGACAGGAGAGCAGCGGAGTCTCTGCTGCTGATTTCGAGCGCATGAGGAAGGCTGGCCTGGTCAAAAAGCTGCAGTTCATGTCGCATCTGATGAAGAGCTTGGACATGGTCGTGTTTGCCGAGATATGCACGCTGTACTATATGGAGTGAGTACGCCCCCGCCGCGATGTAGTCGTGCCATCCGGCATTTTAACACGGGGAACCCTACAGGTGCTCGTTCCCGCGACTGTTCCTCCGCGTCATACCGCACTACTTCTTCCTCACCCCGAAATCCGAGGACTACGTTCTCCTAATGCCGGCGCATAGGCCGCACGTCTTTGCCATATTCGTCCCGAACATACTCTGCATGTTCTTCCACCTGGTGCTCTCGCTACCGCAAGCCGGAGAGGAGACGAGAGGATATCTGCACGGCGGGGTCATTATCGATTTTGTCGGCCAGAAGGCGCCGACCTCGAAGCTCGGCCTGCTACTCCTAGATGTTGTGATTCTGGCGATACAGTGCCTGATGCTGGCCGTCCATCAAGAGCGGGAGGCCCTACGGAAGCTGGTAACACCGGGAAGGCAGACGGCGGGTGTGGCGGCGGCAGCGACCGCTTCCGCAGCTCCCGTTCCGGCTACAGATCAGGATCACGACGCGGATGAGCGCGGAGTCCTGCGGGATGAGCCGAGAACGGCAGGCGAGACGGACGAGATAGAGCTGAGACCTCTGTCTGGCAATGACGTGCAGGAGGGAACAGATACGCCTGAGACCACTCGTCTCTTAGAGGGCAGCTCATTGCGACAGGTCGACGCGGACCTGCTGGGCTTCTTGAGGTCCGGAAACGCGGTGCTGGCCGACTTTCACATCGTCCACACCATCCGGACGGTGGGGAACGACTACGAGCAAGCCGCGGCCCATTTGACGCAGACGATAGGATACACTGCCACTTTGGCCGCAAGGGCCGCCGAGCGGAGGGCACGTCTGGAAGCTCAGACGAGACGACAGCCATAGATACCCTGCTTAACATGCACATGTATGATTGATGATGGCGGATTCCAGCGTGGCCGCCAAATGAATGTATTATTCACGCTATCTTCCTGCCAACGTTACCGACTCCCGTTCCCTTGACAGATATTATGACATCCCCCGTCCCATCATCCTCGTCGGCATCTCTTATGCCCCAACTACTGGCCCCAAACTTCTTCAGATCCCTCGCCAACCTGACCGTCTCCTCTCTGCCCACCACATCCCGCCCCAACCTCAACCGGCCCACATCTTCGGACCCCATAGCCATCAGCGTCAGCACTGTCGGCGCCGCCAGACTCGTAACGCACCCACCCTGCGATATAACCTCGAGAAGCTGGTACGCGCACCTCTTCCCAATATCCTCGGGCACGACCCCTCCCTGCGGCGGACTGACCTCGTCAGCCGAGTAAAAGACCCCATTCGCGCTCGACTCAGCAACCAGACTCAGCCCGAACCCGATGCCCGTCCTCTTCTTCGCGCCCGTCTTGTTGTTCTCCCCGCCGACCAGCACGAGCGGCGCCTGGTCGTACTGCGCGGCCACGTGTATGTCCGGCACGAGCGGGTTGAGCACCTCCCGGGCGGCGTGTATCATGCGCGCGTTGTTGCTCGCCGACACGCCGGTGCAGTAGGCCACTCCCCGTATCCGCCTGACGCGGCCGGGCCGCCGGTTCAGGTGCAGCGTCTTGGGGAGGCGGACCTGGCTCGCGAAGCGGAGCTCGACGGCGCCGCCTCCGCCGCGGCCGCCGGGCCCGGCGCACGAGCGCGAGAGCACGCGCAGCTCGATGCGCGCCGCGGGGATGCCGAAGAGGGAGTAGAGGGGCAGCACGGCCGTGCGGAAGGTGTCGACCGACGGGTCGCCGGTGGTGTGTGTGGCGGATGTGATGACGCCCGGGCCGGAGAAGCGGACGTTCATGTGGGATTTTGAGAATGGGGCTAGGAGGGCGAGGGGTAGGAGGAAGTAGGTTATGCCGCGGTTGTTGGTGGCAGGCAGGACGTGCTCGATCACGTCGCCGGTCCAGGTGGCGCCGGCGCCGGCGACGGTGCCGGTTATCAGGCCCGGGTGGTAGACTATTGTTGTACCGGAGTAGGATATCTCCATGGAGGAGCCGTTGGTGACGGCCTCGAGGAGGCGGAGGAAGGAGATCTCGTGCGGTGCGAGGCCCGGGTGGGTGGGACTGTCGGACCGGATCTTGGAGATGTGGACGGGCCGGCCGGTTAGGGTCGAGAGGACTAGCCTCTGGGCGAATGACTTGTGCCCTGTGAAGCGCAGGAACTCCATTGCTGGAGCCGACATTGTGGCGGTTTGATTTGGGGGGAAAGTAGATGGTCGACTTGAAGAGATGCGACAAAGACGAGAGTCGAAGAGTCGAGATCAATAATTTTAGTGGGGCCTTTTTTCTTATCGGCCGATAAGAAACGATAAGGAACTTTTTGGGCGACCTGGACCTGACACTGCTGAGATGCTGAAGAAGCTCCATCGCCGCATCATACGCGCCAAAAGATCAACTGTCCTTTTCTCTTCACCGGGGGCTATGCTTAGCCACGCCACCTCAACATGCCTCCAAATCCCTTTTCTCTGGAGCTGAGGAACCGGACTGGCTACATATGTCAGTCTTGTCTTTCCAGCCTCAACACGAAAGCAGTACCACGTCGTTTCCTGCCGACCATCCTGCCTCCACGAACCTACTCCAAGATAGCGTCCAAGACGTTGCCCAAATCTGCTTCACGAGCAGTTCCCCCTATATCATCCGCTGCTGAGGAAGACGAACATGTCGAGGTCAACTACTTCGATGAGGTTGGACCAGGCCGGTTGCGACGTCTACGAGATTCTGAGGAGTTCAGCAATGCCCTGAGTGGCTTGGACCCGGAGGTCGAAGCCATGATCAACGAGCTCGAGCATAAACTGCAGGACACGGCTCAGCTTGTCAAAATGCTGGACAAGTACGGAATGAAAGACAAAGCCGACGAGCTAAGGCAGATATACAACATGGACAGGCCAAGCGAGAGTACATCCACCCTTTGGATTCCGGACGACGGCTGGAGGACACCATATCAGCGGAAACATGTCGCTCAACTCAACTCGTTTCTGCGAAGCGCAAAATACATCAACGTGGATGCGGTGAAGCCGACCGACGTCAAGAGGACATGGAAGTACTACTCGGCAGCTCGGAGGGCTCTGTCAGCGGCGTGGGACAGGGTACCGGCTGAGGTTTGGGACTTCCTCTGGCGGGTTCTATCATGGGAAGGAGAGGGTAATCCGAACCGGATGAGCCATATCTTCATTCTCGTCAAGGACATGAATGCGGCTGGGCTCGCCCTCACGGAGTCCCAGCAGCTCACAGGGATCGAGGCCATGTTTCTCGAAGGCTACCAGGCCGAGGCCATCGATTTATGGAAGAAATCTGTCAGTGCCCTCGGTTCCACACCAGAGCATACTACGTATAGGGAATACTGGGAGCTCGGGGTTCGCATGTGCAGTCTGCATGGGGACCTGGAGCGTGCCGAGAGAGCAGCAAATGTTCTGTTCGACTCGTTGCCGGAAACCGACCCTCGAATCCTCATACCGCTCATCCGGGCGTGTGCACAGAAAGAAGAAACTATCGACAAAGCTTGGGAGCTTTACCTCAGGCTGAGGGAGCTTCTCGGTGAGGATATGCAGATCGAGGACTACGACGAGGTCATCGGCTCCTTTTTGTCGACCAACCATACTGAATACGGTTTGCAATCTTTCGTCGATATGATGTTTTCCAATCCCATTGATATCCGTGGGAGAACAAGACTGCCATCTTCTGTTGGTAATCAATACTTTATCGGCAAGTGGTTGAAACGGCTGATCGGCGCTGGAGATCTCGAGGGAGCCTATAACGTGCTTAAATTCATGGAGACGCGGGGCATCATGGGCTCGGCGATCCAGTTTAACGGTCTGATCGGAGCCTGGCTCAGGTCAGGGACCGCTGACGGACTCGAAAAGGCGGAGGAGCTCGGCTGGGCCATGATCAACTCGCGTCTCATGTTTGTCGAGCTACGCCAGCGACAGGCTGCTGTCGAGTGGCCGCTCAAACTCAGGGTGCAGGCCACGGAAGATGTCGCGGGTCTGAGATTTGTACCCAAGGCCACTCTGGAGACGTTCTCAATCCTGGCAGAGAACTACCGAACCCGCGGGCTTCAGGACCGCATGGATGAGCTCTGGGCTGCTTTCAACGATGCCGAGATCTCTACCGACGCGTTCATGATGAACCAGATGATCGAAACCTATGTCCAGAACGCCAAGTTCAAGACGGCGCTCGAGTTTTACTACTCCATGACACAGAAGCACCATATCGTACCCAACGCTCACACGTTCTTGGCTTTGTTCAACTCGCTTGCGGTCAACCGACTCATTGTCAAAACCGAGGAGCACATTGAGGAGGACTCCGTCCTATCGCGCCGCTTTTTCAAGGAGATGGTCGAGTACCCCTGGGTCTTTGACGGGGACTGGATACACGGCGCCCTACCCAGGCTTGTCCTCCATTCCTTCATGAAACTTCGAGACTACGCGGGAATGCTCGCCGCCTCGAGAGCGATGAGGGAGCTGTTCTGGTTCGTTCCCACCGAAGCGCTCCTCCTCGAGCTGGCTGCGGGCACCAAAGCGACGCGCAGTCCTTCGAAGCGGAACATGGAGCTCATGATCAACTCGAGCAAGAAGATCGAGGTTTGGCTGCAACAGAGGCACAAGGAGTTGCAGGCGGAGGGACGGTCTCTCGAGAACCTCACTCCGGAGGATAGGGCTCGGGAGCTCGGACTGGTGTTGGAGAAGCTCATCTTTTTCAAGGCCACCGTGCCGGAGGAGCAGCTCCGCCCACTATATGAACAGGCAGCCCAGGAGATGGGCGTGTACGATATTGTAATAACGAAGGACCCGGAGACGATCAATCGGCTGCGCAAGCTCCCGCCAACGAAGGAGACGCCCGACATGTAAACTAAGGCAGACTAGCATGTACTACCACACTCAAAAAATTTGGATAATAAGTCCATTTGTATTTTTTTCGACCATGCGCCTAGTCGTGATCCTCCTCTGTAAGCCCGGGACACCCTTCCATGCTCTCGTCGGGATATGTAAACTTGCACCAGAAGCAGTAGTGATGCTCCTTTCTCAGATGCTCGACCAGCCTCCGCAGCTTCTCATCCGCCTCCAGCACATTGAACTCGTCCAGCTCCGGATCTTCCTCGTCAAGATCTTCCGCAACCTCGAAGACGGTCTTTGACTTGCCCATCGCCCTCTTGTCGTCCTCGTCCTCATCTTCGTCCTCGTAGGTCGGGAGTCTCGACAGGCTCTGCTCGAGGTCATACCGCATCCTCCGGTCGCGCTCCGCCTCTTCCCGCGCGCGGACCAGTCCCCTCCAGAGCACATTGACCGACTTGAGCGGCCTGGACCCGATACCGCGTCTAGCACCCTTCCCTCGCTCCCTATCCCCGGCCGGAACCACACCACCCCGCTCCTCATCCATCCTCTCCGCAATCTTCTGCGCCGCCGCAACCTGTCTCTCCAGCCGCGCAGCCTCCATCTCTCTCCTCACCCGCTCCCTATACTCGCCCTCATCGGCTTTCGTCCTCTTGGCCGTCCTCTCAACCTCCTCAGCCGCCTCCTTCAACTTCCTCTTCTTCTCACTCTCCATCCCTATACCCCCGCGATCATCCTTAACCTCGATCCGAATCGGCTCCGCGCCCCCCTCTTCCCCCTCCTCCCCGTCCTTCCTCCCCAGCGACCCGCCCTTGAAACCCATCTTGGCCATCATAGCGAAGCCCTTGCTCTTGCTCTTCCGCGCCTCGTCGGCGAGCAGCGAGGTGCGCAGGGCCTTCTCCCGCGCCGCCTCGGCCTCGGCCGCCAGCTCGCCCTTTGACTTTACGCGGGCGCGGGCCTCGCCCTCGCGCTGCAGGCGCAGCCGCCGCTGGAGGGACGTCTCCGGCTTGGTGGTTGATGAGAGGGCGGGGCTGTCGTCGAAGGTCATTTTCATGTAGTCGTCTTCTTCGTCGTCGTCGTCAGCTGCGACGGGCGCGGGCGGATTTGGGGATGAGATTGGAGGCATTTTTGAGGGATGAGAAGGTGAGAGTGAGGAATGAGTTTGAGACTGAGAGGTGTCGATTTGATGGGGTGTGTTCGCAGGACGCAACAATGAGATGCGAGCTGTGTTCTCGGATCACACTGTTTGCGCTTCGTGATCCTGAACGGCTATCGGAGTTTACGAAAGTCTGGATCTGGTGAGATTCACGTTAGGTGACTGGCGGATGAAGAGTGCTGTCCTGTATTTACAAGTTTTAATATTGTTGTATGTCATTGAAGCTACGACTTCGAAGTTGATGTTAGGATTTTGACCGTCGTATAGAACCCTAACCCTACAATGAGGAACTCTTCACATCTGCACTCTCCTAGCTTAGATACCTACTGGACTCAGCAAACGAAATGTGGTACGAGTCTTTTTGATTACGAGGCAGGTAAACATATCCTTGAAACTTGGCGTGTCATCTAGAAGATATTTGGGCTTTTCGCCATGTTCCTTGTTGTAGACTTTTCACATGGGGGCGTATTGCCGTGAGGTGCCCGGGTCACGATACCTGTCAATGGCATGGGAAAGGGGCGGCACAGTGTTGAACGGTCACTGGACGGGCAGTAGCAGACCTTGATGGGGAAGACAATAGTTGATTTTCGAGCAGAAGCGGCAGTCTCGCAGTGACAAGTAGTCCTGGTCGCTCCTTCCTGAACATGCGGTTGCCAGTGTTAGCGCGAGTATAAACCCCCCCCCTTCCCCCTCTCGATAGAACTTCCACTCTTCAACATCGAGCTCCCAAGACTGCGCTCTGCTGTCATGGCTATATCGTAGGGATTAGAAAATATCTACCAACCGACATATTCGATCAACACTTTGCTGCATCTCCCATAGCGTGGACGTACGTTGACACGAAGGGTCGGGGACAAAAATGGGTGTCAGTCCGGCCCTAGAGGTAGTAGAACTTGCTTCCTGTGCCAAGGTGAAACACCTAGACGCAATCGCACACGCCATCTCACGAGTGCCGTACAAGCCGTGTCCTGACGGATAGGTGACTCGCCGCTCGTTGCTACAGGCCAACTTACCGTTGAGGCTGACCGTCTTGGATACGATGGGGTTGCCGTCTTCCCACGAAGTACCTTCTCTTTGGAGGTACATGTTCATCATTCCTTCGAACCATTCTTCGAATATCTTTGAACAGGCAGCTCCTCACAGAAACCAACAGCCTATGAACTAACATGGCCCAAGATGATATGCAAGAAGCATAAGACGTTGGATGGGTCGCAATAGGGCTGAAACATGCGCCAACAGTTCTCAAGGTAATGCCAACTCCTTTACTATCCGTAAGCGGTGCATTGTCGTCACAAGAGGAGCCATCCAGATCCAGCCTCGTGGGAGGCCATAGGTCCGTTTGGGCGGACGTCGCCGATTGGTCTGGCGATAGATGGTCGTCGGTCAGTCGACCTGGGGGAGCCGACCAATCTGGTGTTGAAGATCACTCTAGCCTCCCGTCAGGACTGCGCCGTATGGTTGTTGTACGACAGACCTCGTCGAATGCTTGCTGACAGGACGGACTTCTGCCGGACGGTTGGCCTCGAGACTGAGGGCCCGGCCGAAGCCGACTCGGTGGAAGGAGGGCCGCTCCACGTTTGAACCGATCTGATCGGCCGTTGCTGCTGTCCGATAGGCGAAGTCGTCGCTGCAGCCCCCAAAGCGCTGTGACCAGTCATGTCCTCCAGAAGTCGTTTGAGCCGCGCCTGGCAAAAATCAGTCGTGGCCAGTTAGCGGGCCAGGACGGGCCTCTCCCGAGCCAACGGTTCCAACGGCCCCACAAGGCATAGCCACAACCAGAGGCAAAGTGCATGAGTTGACTTAAAGAGCTGCCTTGGAACGCGCGATAGACGACGTATGTCTTGGATTGACAGGTCGACACTTGATGACCTTCTAGAAGCAGCACTGCGCCGCAGATGCACGATTGGCAAGGTAATAGTAGGCAGAATCAAGAGTTGACCTGCCGAGACACCAACAGCCAGGAGAAACGTCCGACAGCGACGTACGTAGCTCCGTAAAGTTGGGGTTGCAAAATCCTGGAGGAACGGAGATCCTCTGCACATCACAGAGATTCCAATCGCCTGTGGCCATTCCGATATTGCGTAGCAGGCCCAATAAAGCCTTGTTTCAGAGGCAACGACAAGACCATATCCAACAACGCAGACTGGCACAGCATCTTTAGCCCGCAGTCTGTCCATGCCTACCGCCCAATGCAGTATGACAAACATAGGCTCACGCCTCCAGTGTCAGCCTATGTTGTGTTCAGCGCAAACACTACCGATCGTAAGCCCAGGACCATGTGCCCTTCTCCACGAGAACAGACCTCTTGATCGGCACAGGTCGAACGCAGCATGCACGCTCTGGCCCAAACACTCGGTCTGTCTTGCCGGTCCTTGTCCCTGCGCCGCTCATTCTCGTCCGTGCCATCGATTGCCATCTGCCGGGGGCCACTTGACCTCGGCTGCCTCATAAGGTCCAAGACCACGGCTTAGACTTCCCCTAAAGACAGAAATCAGTCGAGAGGCATGCCCAAGCACAACCACTTCACAACCCCACGGTTGCAATGACCTTCTCAACGACAACAGACAGAACACTCGTTGCAGTCCGAAGTCGGTATTGATGCGGGGTAGAGGAGGCATAGTAGAGGGCATGCGTGGCTATACCTTTGATATGCTTTGCTGCCGCCTCGTGCGCAACTGTCAGTAGCTTTTGCGTCCATATGCGCGAACTTGCCTGCATGACAATGCCGTTGGAAAGAAAAAAGGAAAAGGGAAAAAAGAACCAGAACACATGCAAGCAGCTGTAAGGGGGTAGAAACATCCACCTCCCCTGTTTGCTTCTGCGCCGGGGAGCCAGATGTACGCCCAGTGGTTGAGGAAATGAATCGCCTTGCATTCACGATACGAATACAAACAGCTGATGTTGTTACATGCAGTCTCTTCTGTCCGCACTACCCGGCTGGTTTCAGCTTCCAATGTTTCCTGAGCGGTATGCACGTCCTTCTCGCGCCAATGCACACTAACACACTGGCGGCGCTGATACGTATGATAGCGAATATGTGACAACTGTGATCTCAACTGTCATAGGGAACTCTGTTCGCTGTGAGCAGCCTAGGGCCCGCTTGGCATTTGGCCTAGGCTTCTCTGGCTTCGTCGACGAGGCGAGCTGAGAGTATGCTGCTTGCTTACCGTCCTCCTCCAGCTTTTGCGGTCCAGTGCTAAATTGACAACATGTTGCCGTCCCGACACATAACTGGCCATGGTATGGACTTGGGTGGCGGCTCGCACAAAACTTTCAGCGCGGCAAGCAATAGCAGATCCCTCATATCACACCCCGCGCTCGAGAAGTTATCGATAAACCTCTCAGATATAAGCAGAGCGGGATGTGATGTGACGAATTGTGTGTGTAGGGCTGCGGCTTGGACCGGTAGCCACACCAATGTATTGATCCCCTGCATGATGAGTTCCTAACGTCCTTCAACTGCTCAACGCCCGGCAAGCTCAGCCGTGGTGCTGCGTGCAAGCTACGGGATGCGCAAGTCTCAAAGATTATGTCGTTGCATCTTACCTGGCATGCAGTAAGTGAGAAATTTACAGACTCCAGCAGACACTGGCCTGCTGGATTGACTGGATAGACTGGATAGATGAGAGATGTGACGCTGCTGCGTGTTGCCTGCAGGTGCTGCTATCTGCTGGTAGCATCTGCAAGAGCCTTGCGTTCCATCGACTTTTGCCATCGTCGCATACTTGTACGAAATCGACGATACGATACAACTTGTCAAGGATAGAAAGAATTGAAGTCGGTCTATGAGAGGACCAAGACGCTTACCCCACGAGTGGGAGCTTGTTATCGATAGTGTCCTCTTGACTGCAGCGGCGTCCTCTCGGTAGCGAGGTATGGAGCCGCAGCAGATAGGTGATTTCCGGCCATCGCGACTCATGACCGTTTCGAGTCGAAGCGGCACCCAACGAAGACCCGTCTGCACAATACAATCAGAGATGACCATTCTTGCCATTCATGAAGAAGGTCTGGAAGCCGGCAAGTGGCAAAGAGTCCAGGTTGTTGACAACGAAGAAGGCCCGGGGCCGGTCCGGTGTTCGCTTCAGCTGGAGAAGTCTCCGAGAAAGCTGGGGAAGTGGGCGAACGGGCATGGCACTTTGGATCTCGCAATGTCTCGTCGTCAGAAGAATGCTACGTCGAAAGGAAACCGAAGCGTCAGGTTTGTTTGGGACAGGCAATTTCGCAACCACCGAAGCCTTGAACTACCGAAGAGACGTGGAGCAAGAAACGGTCCGACTTGGTAGTGTATGAATCCACTCGTTGCAGGTTCAGATGATGGAACACTAGAATGCTTCCAGAAGGGTTACCGAACGGCAAGATAACCTGCAACAACAAGTGCGTCGTGTCGAACCCCACGACCAGGTGCCATTGTGAAGTTCTGAGAGGGAGATGGATTCCGAGTTGCAGATACACAGTAGATACGCAACAACGTTAGGATGGGGGTTCCCAGATAGCGATTTGAGGTCAGTGGTGAGGTTGACAGACCGAAACACCCCACTCCTGAACCGTCATTATGTGAGGTAGCAATAAATACTACCATTGTTCGCCTCGTAGCCAGTTTGGATATGGTACTTCTCCCTGGTTGGGTTGGTAGTAAGTTGTAAAATGTATGTAGACAGATTCTGGAGGCGTGAGCATCCTCTTGCGTCCATATGTTTAGGTAAATGGTACTGATATCATTCTTTTTGGCTCTTCCTCTCCTCGTCCAAGGCCGGAATCACTCCCGAATCATCTTGCCTCTGGCAACGGAAGTCTGCCTTTCCACGATCCAACGATGCGATATCTCTATCCCACGACTCTTCAATCTTCGTCCCACGCCGTCCACACTCAGACCTCTGGTCCATGACTCCATATCCCGTGAGGAAATCTCCTAAGAAAACCGATTCCGTAAAGGGCAAGTGAAAGAGGCTTGCATGATGCAATGGGGGACTCGGTGACCTCGCCGGTGGGGTCCGTTCGAAAAGGGTCCGTCCTGAAACATTCTGGAAGACCCGTCCGCTAGGGCCGCGGAAACGCCCATTGGCCGAGGCTGGATGAGACCTGGGCCGGAGCGTACCTGCAGCACTAGGAGGCACTAGCTCGCTTCTAGCGCACATTACACAGCGTGAGTGTGAACGAACAGAAAAGCCTGTACTGTGTAGAGGTACTGTAGGAACTGATCCCACGAACTGATACCATGCAGCCATGCTAGTACGCGATAATAAGCGAGCCATCCGAGCACAGTCAACAAGATCCTGACATCAGGCTTACGGCCCCACGTGTCCGCAGGTCAATATTGCGATTCTCGCCGCCGGTGATGTGCTTTGACATTGTCTTCAAAGCGATCGGCGGAGAAAACGGGGATTCGAACACGTGTAGCTAACTGCCGGTCTCTGTGAGGCCGTCGACTGTCATGAGGACCTCGACAAGGAACGGAGAACCCTGTTGGCCTGGCCTAAGCGGTGTACGGTGTAAGGTGCGACCTATGCACCCTGTCCTTGCTTGGCCTGCTGGCCCGTTTCTCCCGCCGCCAGTTGTGATGTGATCGAGAAAGATCAAGAGATCCATGATCCAGCAGTTCGTGGAGAAGGAACTTGGGCGGTCCCTGCAGCCGGTTGGCGAGAGGAAGCACGATCCGTCGGCCTCGGCCACTTCACCGGTTGACGGCCAGGCCACTTTTTGCCAGCCAAGCTGTTGGGCCCGGAAAATTCGACCATGCAGCGTGCTGCAGGTAGCTGCATGTGCCGGTACCAAAGCGAGGTTTTCAACCTGTGCGGAGAGTGTGATTTTGTGAAGAGCAACGTAGCAAAGACAGTCGAGAGGGGCAGAACGGCCGATCCTTCCAGAAACCGCCAAATCAGACCATGCCGTATTCGTGACCCCCGGACAGGCTAAAGAGACCGTCGTGTCGTTTTAAATTGAGGCTTTTGCAGGGTCCTCGCCGGTTGAAGGACCCCCGTTTCGCAAATCCGGGGCAGCAACCTGGAAACGGGATGCTATCCATATCTGGCCCTGGTCGTCCGTGTGCTATCTCAGCCTATCTGTTGGTTGGGATGACCGCGGCTACCTATCCGCGGCCCGTTAGCCACCAGCCAGTACCAGGTTTGTTGAAGATTCAACGGCCTCGTTCCGTGGAAGTATGGAAATTCTCCTTGATGCTGGAAGCTCGCGATGATCAAACCGGACCCAGCCACTCGATTCCAGGGTGGGAAAACATAGCACTTCCTGTTATGGACTATTTTTGCTGCTCAATGCACGTGAGAGTGTTGTTCTTTGGCTTCGGTTGACCGCTCTGTAGTGTATGATTGTCAATATGTACGATACTGCAGAGAGCAGGAAGAGTCCTGGCGGCGCAGATCCGAGTAGTTCTAGCCCTTGATTAGGCAAATCTGTTGAAGATTGTACACCCGGATGGCAAACACAAGGTGACGAGATATTTCAACTCATCTCCCCGTGTCCCACAAAAAAATGACATGTCACGAGGGAAAGTTTTTCTAGATCGTTCATCCGTTGGTTTCCCGTCGTGGTTGACTTTCGGGAACGCTGAGGAGCTTGCTCTCTGCTCAATCAAAAAGATCGGTTCCCAACATGGCGGTTCTTGTCACGGTCCTCGACCCAGGTCCATGGTGGCGAGGACATGGCTGGTATCCAGCCATTTTCGTTAGCTCCAGCAGCCCGTTCCTGGCCCGTCAACAGGGGCTCATGCTTTTTAAACCCTGACTGCCAGGGAGCGAAATGCGCCAAGCAGTTCCTAGAAGTCCCTGTTGGCTTTTCATCCCATGTTCCCTGAACGGCTGTAACTTTGTCAGGTTCGGACCCTGCTGAGGAGGAAGCCTTTGTTCGTAGCGACTAACGAGCACCGGTGAAGATTCCGCGGCCAGCCTCGGAGCTCTCTGGCAACTTGACAGGCAGCACGGCCGGCATGAACTGCTGGGTTATTGCTAGCCCCATGTGTACCAAAGGTTGCATGTGGGGCTTTCAATGCGAAGACCCATGTCCAACCGTCAGAGTGTCGCGGTGAATGCAAGTCCGTCCTAACACGGTAGGAGCATCAGAACGCCTGGGGATTCTCAATATCTGCAACGCTAGTGGTAGAAAACGGTTCATCTCTGGAAAACTTAGAAGAGCTCCCAGTGCTGAGAGAGATGTAGCCGATGTTAGGTCCTTCCCCTTCCTGCGCAAGGGGAAGAACGGCGAATTACAGGAACTGAGATGTGTTTGGCATGTGCTGTGATGTTGTTAGCAGCATGATCATGCATAAAGATGAATAACAAGTTGCGGTTCCTGCATTTGGTTCCTGCAGCTATCAACTGCGGTGCTGTGTGTCAGAATGCAGGTACGGGGATCAGCGCCGTCTGAACTGCGTGACGAGAAGTACCTTCCAATTCGAGGTACATCCCCACCAGTTGGCCAACTGGGAGCCCAGTCCAGTGACAACCGAGGACAGCGGGATTTCTCTCACGGTGCGGCACGCAACCACACACGGCCTCGGAGCTCCAACTACGGAGACTGGGGCCGACGTTGGTCTGTACACAAGTAGCTGCTGGTGTGTTGAGGTGATCGAGAAGAAACAGCTGACAACGGAGACGATGCCAAAGACAGCAATTGAGTCCCTGTTCTGGCTCAACAATAGGATGCTGTCATCTGCACGCAATGTGCCCTCGGCCACCGAATATCGCCACCGGAGTACGTTCGACGGGAGAACCTTCTGAAACGTGAAACAAGCAAACGAAGAGCTCTTTTTGTCGAATGAGGGGACCTCGCAGAAAAAGAAACCGGTAAAATGGCGCAACCGATGCTCCCTTTGCCCAAGAAGTCGCAAGGAGTGAGAAGCCAAACGTCAGAACTCAAAGGCTGAAGCAACTAGAATCAACCAAGCCTGCATTGGCATCCAAGAGGTGCATAAGTGTCTGGCAGTTACTGCGTAGAGGCTTGATTAGGATATGGCCTAGATGCCGGTGTTGGCGGTTCTAGCGTCTGGGGCCCAAGGTCTTCCTTCCTCTGTTGGACACTGTAGGTGACCTTGCCAGTGGAGTTTGCCGAAGCGAACACTCAGGTAGCCTCTTTGCATCATGGGCATGACGGCCAACGCCATGGCCTCGGGGCTGACAGCGTGATACGTCTCTCGGTGGGCTTCCAGCCTCCAGGTGGTCACATGCTGAAACCAGTCGATAGAGCTCAGTGATTATCGTCGATGTATTGGCCAAACGCAGTGCTACTGGTTTCTGAGAGAGCTTTGGACTTTGCCAATCCGATGAGTCGGCAACTTTCCAGCTCTGAAAATTAAGAGCGCGCGTGTTTCGTCGTCACCAAGTTTCGACCAGAATCACTTCCTACTGGCGGACTGCGGGGTCGAGTTTAAGTGCTTGCAGGATGTAACTTCGTACATGATTCTCATTGGTCAACTATGTGGCCAAGGCGATCTTTCCCTCTGTTTCATATTGTTCGTTTTTGTTTGATACGAGCGACAACGTCATCTGTTCGACTTGCAAATCTAGTACTTGCCGTTTACCAGTATTAGTACTGTTTTTCGGGTCCTGATTGACGAGAAGTGTCCCTAACACAGTATGTGAGATCGCCTGCGAGATACTGCACCTGCGAAGCTACTGCGCGAATACTTATGCTATAGTCGGCATGCCGACCAGCTTGTGGCCTGTTTGCTCAAGCTGTTTATTATAGCTTCTCCAGAGAACCGATGCTGCCGTGTTCGGGCCCAGTACAGTGTCTCGGCGATACTCCGAGATACCGTCATCAGCAGATGCAACATCCCTGGTACCTCTAGGTAGGCACCAAACGTATCCACGACATTCTCGCCCATGCATCTCCCTCGTCTGGTTGTGCCGCCCAAAGTGGGTAGTTCTGGACAACGCTGCCATGCCGCAATATGGAGACAATCTATCTGACGGGACAGAGCATACACTGGAGCTTGGTGTGTCGTGTGGTTGCGCTTCAGGCTTCTGGAAAAGACGAAGAGATATTCTTAGAAACGTTTATATTTCACGATCCGTTCTACTACGTGGAGCCGCGCTGTAACCTGGATCATACAAAGTAAAGCATACTCCCGCCCTCGGAGGTTTTTGAGACTGAAAGTTCCCGGTCCTTCCCAAGGCATTGCTCAAGTGGGCGCAGATCCCAGGGCTCGATTTCAATGCGAGTCGCTGAACTTGTGTGCTTGTTACCTTCTGCTATTTGCCGAGTGTTTCGTCTTTTGTCGAGCATGAATCCCGCATGAGAACCAAGAGAAGAGTGGGATTTACGGATGTGCTCGGTACCTTGCATTCTGCATCAAGATCGCTGCCATCTTTCCGGTTGCCGATCCTAAAGCGAGGACCAGGAGGGCGCTCGACGATGATGCAATTGGGGAGGCATTCGAATGTGACGACGACGTGCCTTGCACCGAGTCCCAGGACCGGAAATGGCACGGCGAGACGCCATGTCCTTCATGATGACTTCTGTCTTGGATTTTCAGATATCCAAAGCGTCTCTGGTGCGCAGTACTCACTCGGGGTCCAATCATTCCGACGTGTCGAGTGTGGTGTTCGTGACGGCACGAGCAGCTAGAAGACGTAAAGGTGGCCTCTTTTCGAGAATTCGTACCTTGCATTAAGTCAAGATGCGCTAGAACCGCCCGTTAGAGCAGACTTGCTGCGGCGCGAATACCTACTGTGGTAGCACATCTGAATGTGTGTGACAGAACAGCGAATGGCCGTGTCCCTCTTGCCGTCGGACGAGGTTGCCATCGGGTCCTACTCGCTGGCCATTTGTGCAAATTGTGTGGATGGCGACCTCGACCAGGTTCCTGGCCTATCAGGAGCCCACAGCTGAGCGTGGTCGGCTTCATGCATGCACCAAGTGCCTCTCGTTGGTCTGTGTTTCTGAAAGAGGAACGAGAAATCACAATTCAAAAACGGAAAACGACAAAAGCTTTCCATTGAGAGCGGTCCAACGCCGCCTTGACGTGCCACCCACCGCGTCCTGCACGTTTGGCAAAGAGGTTGCTGCTTCGATTCTTGTGCATTCTTGCACATCTTCCAAGATTACGAGCGAACTGTACGTACAAACAACTACCACCACGGAGGGGCAACTTCTCGTATCCGTCCAGCTTCTTTCCCTCTCTCTCGCTGTCGGTATGGAGCACCGTGTCACTGGCAGAAACTGGCTAATTACGGTGCTACTGGAGGTGCTGCATAACTAGTACATAGTGGACGTAGATAGTAGCGGTACGCAAGCATCATGCGCTACTGCGGATGAACAAGCAACTAAAAATCCTTCTCACCTTCTCACTTCGACTCAACACAAAAATGCGTCAACCACCCAAGCCTCTCGCCACGCGGTCGCCTGCCATTTCGCTTTCTCGCAACTGCTGGATCGACTTGCTTGCCAAAGAGGTTTAGAGGTAGCCTGCTGCACGGCTTCGTATGTGCGTGCATTGAGCGAGCGCAAGTACAGGAACTAATAACGTCGACTGCTCACGGTCCCGTTGGACGGGGACGACAAGACCATGTCCGGGACCCAACTCGACGGGCCTCAATTCGGCCAACCGGGGGTCGCCCGGGTACGTATCGATAGTCAGTGAGTGACAAAACGCAGCCAAAGTATCTGCCGTCTTGCGGTACATCCGTCTCTCTGGCAGGACGCCAGAATTAGAATGGTTTAGTGGCTGAGCCCAAGTCCACCCACACAACCCGTCAGGTGTTTTCCGTCTCTTGCCCCAGACATGCAGCAGGGGCAGGTCCCTGTCGGTTCTGCGCCGCCCACCCGCCAGTGGGTTTCTCGTCCTGGCGGCCCCGGTCAGCTCTTGTTCAGTGAGACATGGCAAAGGTGGGTTGTGGGTGGATGTCGTCCACGGTCCATCACGTCCATCGAGCCAAGCATGGTCCAATCCTCGCCTGGGACACCAGGGACACCAGGGACACCCACCCTAGGGGACCGGTGGGCGAGTGCCTATCGCACGCCAGCCTCTATCAAGCACCCTGCTCCGGTGATCTTGTCTCTCGGGACTTACATATTCTCAGAGGGACCCCGACCTCAACGCTCGTCCTCTCTTCTGGCCCTCATCATGATCGGCAGATCCGTCGACTTGAACGTGTGACTACTTCTTCTTTTACATATCGGTTCTTGTTTCTTTTGGGGCTTTGAGCTTTTGGAACTTACCATTCCTTCCCTTCATTCGTATAGCTGACGCCGTCCTTCGTGTACCATCACCATACCATCTCTCTTTCTGCTCGTATCGACCCAAGGATATAGCGAGCGAGAGACCATTACGCCTACGCCGTCGGACCAGTCAATGTACATCAACAACCCTCGAAGCTCTTAAACCACAGAGGAGTCTATGATTCTAGCGATCTAGACTTCCGTCCATTCTTTCCAGATAGACCGAACCCACCATCTTTAGGCCAACTTGCCCACACTGTTCGACAGAACCCTGTATCATCACATCGCCATCACATATACTTAATTCATAAAACGCAAACGTTGGAAACTCGACGAGATAGCAAGTGTCCTCGACTGGTTAGTGGTCAGCGGCTCTTGTGTGTGTGGGAAACGGGAGTGTCCAGGGCTGACTCGCACTTACAGCCACAGGAACCTGTTACAAGATGGAATCAATGCCTTCGCATGTTATGGCTCCTGCTACATTCTACTACTACGGCCCTGAGGCTGGGCAGGAGAACCGGCAACACATGCACCCGCACTTCACATCGCACCCGGGCATGCAGCAGATGCCAATGTACCCCATCGTGCCTACGGTGCCTTCGACGCCCATCTACTCGAGGCCGAGCTCGTCGTGCTCTCAGCCGCTGGTGTCGGCCAAGGTCTACAACGCCAGCGTGGCCGTTGCCATGACCCCAATGGCATCGCCACAGCCGCTGGCCCATAAGCCTTCGATCATGCTTGAGACGGAATTTCGGGACAGCGACTACTACCCGTCGACGCCTCCGCTGTCATCGTCGTCGAGCAGTGTCATCAGCAGCCCCGGCAGCTGCGATATGCTCCAGACTCCGTTGAACCCGATGTTTTCTGGTCTGGACGGCTATGAAGGCGAAGAAGGAATTAAGGCCGAGCAACTGGAGAACTTCCCGAATGTCGACTGGTCTAGCTGCGCATCTCCGCCCATGACACCTGGTAAGTTTTTCTGATTATCCTGGCACACCTCGTCATTCCATTTGCACATGGCTGCGTTTTTATACAAATTTGCATCTGGAGGTGCAGTGGGAGAAGAAGAAGAAACACCAGAACTGCGACAGTTGGTTTGGAAACTGCGGTGGTGTTCGCGACTTCCCATACCTTAAACTGGGCAATAATTTGCGGGGCAGAGTTTTGATGGCAGCTTTATTTTTTTCTCCCCCCTTCCCCCTTCTTCACCGACAACCCTATTTTTGGGGTCGTAATACCTTCCAGCTGAGAAACGGCGTGAAACCCAAATCCAATATTGGGCGAGAAAAGTTGGGGGCTGACCAGAAACTTTTGCGCAGTGTACCTCCAATCGCAGGTAAAATCCACCTCTTTGGCAGCACCTGCAAGCTACCAGAACAATATTGCGTCAGCTGTCAGCGAGCTCCTTTCCACAGCCTCGTGCCCTTCGCTCTCTCCTTCCCCCTCACCAGCCTACGCGCGATCGGTTGTCTCTGACGACGTCGATTTCTGCGATCCGAGGCATCTCACAGTCGGCACCGTCAATTCTACCTTGGCGCCTGAATTTACAGCACTGCCAACTCTCTGTGCAGGCGAAGACGAGGACCACAAATTTGTTCTCAGGGGTCAGCTTCCTCTCACCGCAACCCCAGCCGTAACACCAACCTCGTCGTTTGAGTTCAACTCGCAGCACTGCCACGGTTTACCTTCGTTTGACGATTTCTCCGACTTGGAATCCGAGGACGATTTTGTCAACGGCCTTGTGAATCTCAGTGAGCTGCCTTCGGAACAGGTCACCTCGCGCTCACGTGCCAGCTCCGACGCCGTCTCTCTCGGACAGTCCAGCTACGTCTGCGAGGATCTTGAGGATCTGGACGAGGGCGAGAGCGAGAGCTTTGACGGACTGCCCAGCCCTCAGTCCTGCCAAGACAGCGAAGAGCGTCAATCAAAGCGTATTAAGCTGTCCAACGAGCCTTGCCAGCCCATCATGAACGCTACCGCCGACTCCGCCTCGGGCACCACCGAGCAGCAGAACAACCAGGCCACCACTGGTGCCGAATCCAACAACAACAACTCGACCACATCATCTGAAGGCTCGGAGAATGCCGGTTCTACGCCATTGCCGGTTTCGCAGAACCGTCGGGGCCGCAAGCAATCCCTCACCGAGGACCCGTCCAAGACGTTTGTTTGCGAGCTGTGCAACCGCCGTTTCCGCCGCCAGGAGCATCTAAAGCGCCACTATCGCTCCCTCCACACCCAAGACAAGCCGTTCGAGTGCGGCGAGTGCGGCAAGAAGTTCTCGCGGTCGGACAACCTCGCTCAGCACGCACGGACTCACGGTTCGGGCGCCGTCCACCTCGACCTCATCAACGACCCAGAGGCCATGGCGGCCGCCGTTGCCGGCCACCCTGCCTACGCCCACCACCACATGATGGCGGCCATGACCGCTGACGACTACAGCAACTACGGCAAGGTTCTTTTCCAGGTAGCTGCCGAGGTCCCGGGCAGCGCCAGCGAATCATCGTCGGATGAGAGTGGCAGCGACGGCAAGAAGAAGCGGAAGCGGTCCGAGTGATCACGATGCTTCCACTGTCATTCTCATTCGCCCTTAGAAACACTTTGACAATGCCGATGGTTCGCAATTGGAACGTCCCGTCGCCATTGAATGCCCGAACATGACCACGATCACGACTTCATCTCAGACCTACCCCGCTACTTTGTTATGCGGACCGGTCTCGTTTTAGGGTCAAATCATAAAAAGGGAATCACTTCATGAGGCTACTTACGACCCGGAGGTTGGCTATATATGGCGCGATCCCGAAGGGTCACAAAAAGTTCGGTGCTTTGTCTCTTTTGCAGCATTTTTCCTCTTAGCCTTGTATCAACACACCCGCCTCGTCTTTTGCTTTCGGGTTTCCAATCTGCTTTTCAGCGTCGAGCGAAGGCTGCATGATAGCACCCGTGCTTTTTAAACTACGGGGTGCTGTGGCAGGACGGATCACCAGGGGATGGGGGGTTTACCATCCGGGTGTCGGCGTACAAACTTTTTCAAGCAGGGGCAGCTCTGTTTCGCGGATCTGGATGAGGTGGAGGGAGAGGTCTGGAGGAGAGCAGCCACTTTTCACGCACACTTTTTTCGCTGTTGGCGCATTCAATTTCTTTACGCTCGTTGTAATTCACAGCAGGCGCAGCTGGTCAGTGTCGTCGCTCTGGAAATGCTTCTTTTCCCTCCCCATGGCGGCAGATCTCAATCTGATCGTTTCTTCTCTTCATCTGTGCTTTTACTTTCCATCTTCTCTTCGGCACTGTCTCTCTCCCGGGCGTTTCTCTCATAGGAGATCTGCACTGTGCAGGTCACATCAGGCTACACGGCAAGAGTTGAGGAAACCCCATGTACTGTACAACAAGAACCTCGAATCCTTTCGAAGCTTACACTGAACAAACGTCTTTCTATGCTGCCACACAACCGCTGATGATAATTGTCATGTCCCTTTCTTGCAACTCGTGCTCGGTACTTCAGCGGACGCATCTCCACTGTAGGCTCTCCTATCGTACGAGCGTGGTATGTGTCATGGGCCGTTGCCTCTAGGTCCGATGGATAGAGCGTAACTGATGGCCGGGGAATCCACAGCTGACAGGACGTTATGACAGCGGAAGCAGCCAAGTAAGCCGGCTGGGAAGGTCCATCGACTCCATCGTGGCCGGAGAGCAGCGCATCGAGATTGGAGTCTAGTCCCAGACTTCAAGTGATCTCCAGGGTCCTCATCTCATCTCAACCTGGCCGCTTGGCACCTCAAGTGCCGCTCATCGCACGGTACTTAATTACAAAATAAATCAAAGCTAGTGTTAAACCTAAAGAAAACGTGACAGTAAAATCATGCGCCGGAGCCATTGGCAAGACAAAACGATGAGGACGCCGCTGTAGATTGATCCTTGGCAAGCCCGACCACCTCGTCCATGTCTTGGACCGGCGCACTAGGGCCGGAACCACAGTATCCTGCGGTCCGCGTGGATATCAACTGTGGGAATCTTGTGGGTAAGCTTGTGATGTCGTCCAACGGCCAGGAGTTCACAAGTTACAACAATGACATTGTAATTTCCTTCATTTCCCAAGAAAAGATTGGCCGGTACTAAAAGCACGTAACGCTAAAAATCTCCGCTACGGCATCTCGTCCGACTTGCAACTTTGCAAGCGCGCCTCCACTTCTGGGGCTCGAGAAGTTTAGATGGGCCTTTGGAGAAAGACAAACGGTTGAAGCAGAGATATCGTCTCCAGTCTCCACGTTGGGCTCATCCGCACTGGAGCAACTTCATCAGACGATGACCAGCAAGGTTCTTTAGCTTAGCGAGTAACGAGGCTATCAACGCGCACGTGCACCTGGTGCAGCATCCTGAGCATCCTGAGCATCCTGAGCATCCTTGCCTCTTCCGACCTCGCTGCTCATCTCTCTCCGCCGTCGATCCCAGCCGTGGACGGCGATCAGAATGCCGCCGCCAACCCCGGGCCAGGGCCTAAACGTCGTCGCCCTCATCTCGGGCGGCAAAGACAGCTTCTTCTCGCTGCTCCACTGCCGCGCAAACGGCCACCGCGTTGTGGCCTTGGCTAACCTGCATCCGCCTACTCCCATCTCGACACGTGCTGGCCAGGGGGGCGACCAGGAGGTCGCCGACCACGATGATGACCAAGAAGAAGCAGACCTCAACAGCTTCATGTACCAGACCGTGGGGCACGAGGTCATCCCCCTGTACGCCGAGGCGACGGGGCTCCCGCTCTACCGGCAGGAGATCAGGGGCGATGCCGGTCTGAGCGGGAAGGACTACGCCTCCCGCGGCGCCGGTGCCGACGGGGACGAGACCGAGTCCATGGTCCCGCTTCTCCGGGCCGTGATGGCGGCTCACCCGGAGGTCAATGCCCTCTGCGCGGGGGCCATCTTGAGCACCTACCAGCGCACGCGGGTCGAGTCCGTGGCCGTCAGGCTGGGTCTGACGCCGCTGGCTTTTCTCTGGAAGTACCCCGTGCTGCCGCTGCCGCTGGGGAAGGCCGGCGGGGATGATGCGCAGCTGCTGGCCGATATGGCGGGCGCCGGGATGGAGGCGCGCATCGTCAAGGTTGCCTCTGGCGGTCTTGACGAGTCTTTTCTCTGGGAGGATGTGGCTAGTCCGCAGGGCGTTGACCGCTTGCTCAGGGCCATGAGACGGTTCGGTGGTGCGGCTGCAGGATCGGGCGCTGTGATTGGCGAGGGCGGAGAGTTTGAGACTCTTGTTGTTGATGGTCCGCCGTCGCTGTTCTCGAAGAGGATAGTGGTCGCTGAGGACGACAGGAGGGTTGTTCGAGAGGGCGGCGGCACTGCATGGTTGAAAGTGCGTAAGGCGCGGGTTGAGGAGAAGAATATGGATGAAGATGATCGATGTGCTGAACCCAGGATACCGGACTTGTTTGATGCTCAGTTTGCGGGTGTCCTTGAGGGCCTCAGCACAAGGCCAGATGATCAAAGCGTGCTGGACAGGACAACCTCGTTATCTGGACCACCTTTGCTCGAGGCCTACCAGAGCAACGGATCAGCAAAGCTACAACAATGGTGTGTCGTGGGCGATGTCCAGTCCCTGCCCTCTATCGAGGTAGAAACCACTTCTCTAGTTGAGAAAGTCGAAGCCCTCCTCCACCAAGCATCTCTGCCCCCTACATCCATCATCAGCACCGTCGTCACCCTACGGCACATGTCGGATTTCCCGACCATCAACAAGATCTACGGCTCACTATTTACCGAGCCAAATCCCCCGTCGCGAGTAACCATCTCATGCGGTGATCTCCTTCCACCAGGCTGCAACATTGCGGTATACCTCTCCGTCCATCACGGGCTTGCACCGCGTGCGAGGCAAGGTCTCCACGTGCAGTCGCGGTCCTACTGGGCTCCGGCCAACATCGGCCCCTACAGCCAGGCCATCTCGGTGCCGATATCCGGCCTCTCCTCGGCAGAGTCCTCCGTCTCTAGTCCTGCCGCGGCACTGGTACACATTGCCGGGCAGATACCCCTCATCCCGGCAACGATGGACCTCCCGAGCAGCTCCGAGCCATTCGAGTTCTCAGCCGTCATGTCCCTCCAGCACCTCTGGCGCATCGGCACCGAGACAGGCGTGCAGTGGTGGAGCAGCGCCGTAGCATACCTCCCGCACACGCCCGACGAGGCCGTCTCGACGAGAGAAAAAGCCCTCGTCGCCTCCCGGATCTGGCGCGCCGCACACTCCTGGTCCCCGGAAGATGCGGAAGACGACGAAGCCGGACCCGATCTGTGGGACAGGAGACATAACCCGGCCTACATGTCCTTCGCGGCCGACGACGTGGGCGCCGGGCCGAGGACCCTTCCCGACCGGTCTGTGCTGGACGCTGACGATGCGTCTCTGCCCCTCCCAGCACCGGCCTTTTTCGCTGCTGAAGTCCAGGAGCTACCCCGGCAGGCCCGGGTGGAGTGGCATGCCCACCTTGGCTTCGCGCATCTAGACGACGCCAGCATCCGTGTCGTTGCTCTCGACTCGGAGATGATGCTGGCGCAGCATACCATCGTCACCCCGGACGACAAGGGGGTGTTTGTGCACACGGTTCTCGCTGTGAAGAGGATCGAGGGGCAGACGGAGAAGATGCCGGTTGGTATAGTGGCGAAAGAACTGCAGACGCTGTATTTGGCGAGGATAGGTGCGCTTGTTGGTCTTGAGGTTGCGAAGGGGATGGGAGACGTGGCGCCTACGCATGTGTATGTGCATACGGGGGCTGTCACTGTCTCGGCTGGGGATGTTGGACGGGATGGATGCCCGGTGATACCATGCTTCTCGCTGTGGAGTGGGAAGGGAGAGGAGGTTGCTGCTGTTGCTGTGTATCAGGCATGGTTCGATCACAAGTGATTTGCTAGACTAGCTGGCTGATACCAACATAGAAGATATCTGCCTGTCTCTGTGAGCGGCCAACTGACAGCCAACTTCCCCCTTCACCTTCACCTGAAGTTCACCTGCTACTGTCTGGCTACTGGTGGTTTATGGAGTCAAATATCGCCCAATTTCCCAACCCGTACAGTAAGTAGTCAAGGGACCCCAGCCACAACCAGACACGATCATGGATCAATGTACATAGGTAGCCTGGGTAGCAATGAAAAGTTAAGCATTCTCCTAAAGATGCTTCCAATGCTACAATCCTAGCTGCGGATGAACGACCGCATCCTGTCATAACCATCAATGCAAAACTTCCATCATCGTCAACTCATAGCTCATGAACCCGTCAATAATCCCAGCTTAAGTACCATCACCCCTTCCTCCTCTGCCTCATCCGCCTTCCCAACCCCTCCCAAAAGACACACCTCTCCGCCTCCCCGTCCCCAACACCCTCCATACACGTATCCCCAGTCTCAATCTTCAACCTCTGCCCCCCCTCCCCGTTCCCATCCCAGCACTCCCACACCGGCGCCCCCGCGGCCCGATACACGCTCGGATCCAGCGCCCGCACGAAGCTAATCCAGTACCCCATGACGACCGGCACGATGGGCGCGTTATAAGTGAAATAACTCGCGCTCACGTCCGCGGGCGGCAGGTTCCGCGGCCCGAACACGGCGGCCGCCTCGAAGATGTGCGGCGTGCCCAGGCCGGCGGCGAGGTTGACGGCGTCGCGGACGTTATACCGGTAGGCGAAGACCCTGCTGCTGCTGCTGCTGCTGCTTTGGGAGGGGGGAGTGAGGGCGGCCGTGATGTGCTTGAGGAGGTTGAGGGAGGGGCAGATGAAGGTTGCTTCGCCGTAGGCGAGGCTGTTGGTTGGGAACCAGGCGGCGTGGAAGGGGAGGGGTGGGGTGATCTTGGGATAGTGGGAGAGGATGGATTGGGTGTCGTTGCTGGTGAGGTAGGGGTAGTTGTCTTGGAAGAAGGCGGAGATGTCGTCTGGCGAGGCGGCGTTGGAGGCGAAAGATGACCCTTCTGTTGGGCGGTTAGCCAACGTGCATGTGACTCATATAACAGAGCAGGAAAAGGCCATACCATCAGTGTCAGTGCCAAACATGACTGGCATCTTGAGGAACCGACCAGTCTCAAACATGACATAGGGCAAATCCTGGATCAAGTCGCCATCTATACACGGAGTCCAGTAGAAGAGCGGGTTAGGTGGCGCTGTCCTTCCCGGGAAAGCAGCTGCAATGTTAAGAGCCTGCAATGTGGCCATGTCCTTGCCGCGGAGACATGACATGGCGGTATCATTGCCGTATGCTGCGATGCATCCGGCGCTCTGTGCTATCCGGTCGAACTGCCACTCCAGTTCGGCCACGTAGGGCTGAGCGGGGAAGAAGAGCGACTCAGATATGGCGCCTACAAAGAGCCCGTCGTCTCGGCCGCCGTAGGCTGACAAGTGCAGGGCCACAGAGCCAGCTCCAGCTGAGGCGCCGTGAATCACGACGTGATTTGGGTCGCCTCCGAACTGTTGACGAGGTTAGCACGAACTCCGGAATGTACCGAATACATGGCGGCTCACTCTAAATTGAGATACGTACCTTGGAGATATACTGCTTCACCCAAAGCAGCAGCCTTCGTTGGTCGAGAAGTCCGGCATTCAGGTCACCGTCTTTCCTTAACCTCTCACTGGCCAGGAAACCCCACACTCCGACGCGGTAGTTGAAGTTCACCATGACGATGTTGTGGCCAGACTTCTCGACGACTTCAGCGCCATCCCAGTTGGCGTTTGAGTTGAAGACGTAGCCTGGGTCTTCAGTCAGTCCCTCAGATCATAAAGCGTCCAGAAAGGAGATATTAAGGTACACATACCTCCTCCCTGGATAAAGACCCAAACAGGCAATTTGGAGTTTACAGTAGCGCTGGAGGGCGTCCAGACACTGACAAACAAGCAGTCCTCATCCTCACCGGGATACGGTGGCGGCACAGCGTTCCCCAAGCAGACGGGCTGGAACCTGAGAGCCGGCTCCCACGAGATCGCGCTCGGCCGCGGCTCGATAGGCGCTCTCCAGCGCAGGTCTCCAACAGGGGCAGCCGCATAGCGCATGCCTAGGAAGGCATTCACGCCGTTTGACAGCTGAGTCCCGACATAGCGAGTGTAGTTGAGGTCGACTCGGGGAGCGTTGAGAGGGAGTGGGATGGGCTGAAAACGAGGCGACGCTGAGGTTAGTACAGCGGCTACAAGGAGGGTAATGATGGTACTGATGAGTCTCGAAGCCATGTTGATTAATGGTGTTGATCCTTAATGGTACTGTTTGTTGGGCCACTGGCCTCGGCAAGAAGGACAACAAACGGAGAGTGAGCGGGAAGACAAGGTTACGCGGTGAGGTAGATAATGCGGTGGAAGGTGAGTGAGTGGCCTTCACCAAGCCAAAGAAAACGGGATGGTAGATGATATTATGACGTCCAGCCTGAAGACAAGAGATGGGATAAAGTTTGCGATGAGAGGTGGAAGGGGTTTCATCCAAGAAGTGCATACCTCGTCAGAACTCGCACTCGGGACGAGTAGCAGCGGTAACGAGATGGTGAGGGTGAGGACGGTGACGAAGCAGAACGCAGCCACGACAGATGCACGCTGCTGCTTTAGCCACGACCACGACCACGACCACCGCAGACGCACCCCTTCGTCGTCTCTTCCGCGTCTGTCTTCCGCCTTCTTCTCTGCCTTTCCCTTGTCGACCGGGGCCCGTTGCTGTACGCCATCAAGCTCCTCGTCCTCGCCGTGATTCGCCATTCGGTGTCATGCGCGCGCGGCCAGATACTATCCAGTCGAGTAGCCTGAAGATGACCGACGCAACAGCCTGCTCTAACCGAAGTGATCTATAACTTCACCCTCGTGGCCATCTGTGCAAGACAAACAGATACCAGAGCAACTGATCACGACTCGACTGTTCACGACTAGGTCTTCCCCAGCGGACCTTCATCCTCTTGACCAGAGCGGTCTGGTGATGTCGTCGACTTTGGCGTTGTGTATCTCTGTTCGCCGTCTCACGGCATTGCTAGCTTAAATTGCCTGGCACGACTCGACGAGACTCGTGAGTCGTAGGCGAAAAGAACGGAGAATTCAAGAAGGTCTGGTAACACTTGTTACATCCAGCCCACCAGACAAAAGTATCCGTTAACGGCAACGGCGGCAACGAGGGTGGCTAAAGTAGGCTCCTGGCAGACAGAACGGATGGTCAACGGGATGGCCGGCTGGAGTCTGAACAAACAAACGAGATACAGCTATCATAATCCATGCACGCTACCGCGGGAGATCGCCGCCTCGACATCATCTGTTTAATGTGTCTGCCGTTCGAATGGTTTGAACACATAGCCTCCTCTCACAGTTATTCTCGTCGTTTTGTTTCGGATGAGTATTAAATTCGCTAAATTTGATGGAAAGAAGCATACCGGACATTCCAATTCTGCGACCAACGGTAATATGTTTAGCTCGATGCCTAGAAATGAAGACATCTTTACGCACGGGCATATGCTTGTATTGAAGGTCTGGCAATGTCTGTCTACCGCGTAACGCCTCATCGACGCTGAAGACCAAAGTTCTGTCCATACAGGCATTCGTCAACGGACCAAGTGCTACTTAAGAATCCGCATCTCCTCCTTCCGCTCCTTGGCAAACACGTCCTTGTACGTGTCCCATATCTTCTGCAGCTCCTCGACATACAACCCGTGCAGCCGATCCACCTCCCCAGGATCAACCACACCCCCCGTCGCCTGCGCGACCTTGATCGGCGCCCCCACCACAATATGCAGCGGCCGCCGGTACGGCATCAGCCCGACGTCGTAGTTGAAAATCCCCCTCCCGTGCAGGAAAGGCAGCGTAAACTTCCACACCCGCAGCACAAACATCTGCACGCCGTGCAGCCACGGGTGCGCCTTGGGGTTCATCTGGTCGTACAGGTCGTTCTCCCCGAACGCCAGCACGGGCACCAGGTCCGCCCCCGTCCGCACCGCCAGCTTGATGAACCCCTTGCGCTCCTCGAGTATGAGCCGCATCCGCCCCGGCTGCGCCTCCAGGCTCTCCCGCGCCCCGCCCACCACGATGGTCACCGCCCGCCCCATCCCTTCGCCGTTCGGCCCGCCCCGCGTCAGGATGTTGCCGATGCTCTCCTTGGACACGGACCGCAGGCCCATGGCCAGCACGTAGTCTCTGTATATCGGGATGCGAAAGTTGGAGTCCAGCGTGAGCAGGCTGTTCGTGATGCCCGGGAACTTGTCCGCGAACCCCAGCGCCTCGGTCGCAAACGCCGCAAACGCGCCGTGCGAGATGATGCCGTGCGGGTGGTAGCCAAAGATGTACTTGCGCGTCGCGGGCAGGTCCTCGGTCTTGTGGAGGGTGGCCGGGAAGTAGCCAGCGAACAGGCGCCACATCCTGTGCCGCCTGAAGCGCTCGGACCGGAAGCGCAGCTTCCCGTCCGTGGCCGCGTTGGAGATGAGCACGTGGACGAGGTAGGGGATGAGCAGCGGCCAGGTCAGCGGTATGGCGCAGAGGAAGAAGAAGACGGACACCAGGCTCGCGATGCTGAGGCAGTGCGCCAGCACCATGAGCGTCTGCAGGCGGCGCTTGACCGGCACGTTCCACGGCGCGAAGCGGATGCCGGCTGCCTGGTAGCCGTAGTCTCTGTCCCATTCTTCCCGTTCTTGGCCTTCTTGCTCGTCGGCGCTCAGGTGGCGGTGGTACTTTTGTTTGGGCTCTTTTGTAGAAGCGCTCTTCTTGTCGCTGGTGCTGTCCGTCTGCTTCCTGCGCCGAAGTTTCCCTTGGGGATCAGACTTGTCTTTCCTGGACTCGGTGTGACCGTTCTGCCCGTCGATTGCTCCATCCCCAGTTATAGCAGTGTGTTGCACTCCTTGTGCTTTATGGTCAGACCCGTCGACGCCATCTTTCAGGGCGGCAGCATAGCTTTTGTCCTTGTCTCCGTTGGGGAAAGCAGTCCCAGGGGAGTCTTCGGTCTCGCTTGAAGCATGTTCGCTGAATTGCTGTACGTCGGTCGCGGCGTCCGGGGAGTCTGGCCGGGACTCGCTGGACTGTGAGTCTGTGTGCCCGTTGGGCTGCGCATTGCCTTCTTTTACGACTTCCGCATAACTCGGTCCGTTCTCGGTGTCCACTACACTTGGCTGAAAGGGCAAGAATCTTAGCAGCTTACTTGTAGGAAGGTGGAGGGTAGCATCAGAATGACCTACGGCATTGCTATCGTCCCCCATGGCGACTGATTCTCTTGCTTCCAAGCAACCGTATCTGTATAAAAGCGGCTAACTTCTGGCGGGTTGACACTTCGCAGACTATCGTAAAGCAGTTGCTGGGACACTGGAGCAGCGAGGCACTGCAGAGAGAGAGGCAGCGATATTTGATGGAATCGCTAGGAACCAGGCGACAGCGGGAGCGCAGAGGAAGGAACAAGAAGCGATTCTAATAATGACACACGAGAAGGCGACAACGCAAAATCTGGTCTCCCAGTGTAAAAAGTGTGACTGGCCAGGTTAAAGCATGGCGAATAAATGAAGGTTGGAAGCTCCCGGTCGCAAAAGAAGGACGAAGTCGCGGCGACGCAAGCAGCCAACTTACAAATTGGGCCGGGCAGACCGTTATGACGTGGGGACTCGGCTTTGTGTGGAGCTTACGAAGTACGAGGTGGTCCCTGTCAAGCCTCAACTCTACCTTGTCGAGAGACTTGATGCTAACCTCTTGTTGAAATTTGTACGATTTGACGCGCTCACCTTGCAAAAAACGAGTCTAGTTGCTGTTGAGAGACTTGGAAATCACATTCGAGCGATAACGCTACCACCACTGCCATGAGGTAGCTCTGAGCCACATATCGTACACGGCCGCTGTCTAGAATACTTGAATGTAAATATGAATCAGACCAACCGCCCAGTCGACTTCTCCTGGCTCCGAGTCGTCCGCTGATATAAATCAATATTATCCATCCGTCGTCACCGGCTGCAGTGCCAGATGGAGCAACCGCAAGCAACCGAGCCAGATCCTCGCCAGATCCTCGCCAGCTAGTAGACAACGCAAACGAAAGCTTGGAAAAGAACAGAGGCACTATATCCTGCCTGCTCTAGACGAGACCCCTTAATCCATTTTTGTAGCCTGGGACATAACCCGAGCGGCCACTGAACCCCCTAAACGCCTGGCCGAAACACCTAATTTTGGAAAACCCCAATGGCAGTGCGATGTAATGCGGAAAAGATAACACTGCAAGTTCCACCACATAAGATGGCAGGCATGCAAGCCTACGCAGCTTACGCAGCCGGCGCCGCAGACAGTTACTGCTGACCTGTGTGCTCCGCATAGCAATGGGAGACTTGCGTCGGGTAGCCCACGGTCCCCTAAGACTGAGTAGGTAGACCCTCCGCACGTGCCCCAAGCTGTTGTCGCAGAAGAGCGACCTCGTTCGACAACGTCGACTCCTTCCGTTCGAACTCCACGACCTTATCGAGTAGCTGCGACTCAACCTTCTTCACAGACGCCAGTTCTTCGCCTAAGCTCTTGACTTTATCTTCCAATGTGTGAATATATGTCCACAATCCTTGCTCGCCTGATGCGAAGAGGTTGTTGGCATTATCAGCACCACTACCTGGCGCCAAGGCTCCTCCTGCAGCTGTGACTGGTCCGCTGGGGGCGCTCGGCTGACCTGCAGGTGCCTGCTGGGCTGTTGTCGTTGGTATCCCGCTCGAGGCCAGTTGCGATGCGCCTTTGGGTTTGCTTGCGTCAGCTGGGGGGTATTGAGAGAGCCAGGCAAGCTGGGCCGCATCTGACATACCGTGAGGTGGCGCAGATAGTCCCGACGGAGCGTGCTGTTCCGACTGCCGAGAGGCGATCTGCTGCTGCAGACTGGCCGAACGCTGGTTCTTGTCCTGGCCTGGCGGAGGCGGATGCCCGATGCCTGGGCTCAGCGGCTTGGGACTCTCAGTCATGCCTGCCTGTGAGAACATGGAACTACCGGCGCTCATTGGCATGGACGAGACACTGGTGTTGGGAGTGTGTCCACTCGCGGTACTGTTTGGCACAGTGGGCGACGTCTCGGCGCTGGGCGTGCCGCGGCCTAGATTAGGAGGCAAGAGGCCACTAACTGGTCGCGGTCCGGCAGGCGGGTATGTGCTGCGCGAGTGTGCCGCATACCCGTCGGTGATTGCTGCTTGAGCAGCTACATGTTGCGCCTTGATACTCGGTAGGCTGAGGCGACGCCTTTCTTCCTCGGTCATGTCGCCCTCCGCAGACGCATCGTAAATGATGCCGGTCATGGCCGAATCATCTGCATCCGTGCCATCATAGTCATCGTCCCCAGCAAAGCTACCCATACTAGACCGCCGGCCGGCGCAACCTCCGGCGCCTTTGCTGTGTCTGGCCAGCGCATCGGCACGCGCAAACTTGCGATCACACTTCGGACAGATGTGAGGCTTCTCTCCCGTATGTAGCTTGCTATGCCGCTTCAGGTCGTGCAGTCGCCTGAACCTCATATTGCATTGCTGGCACAGATATGGTTTCTCTTGACTGTGAGTAAGCAGGTGGCTCTTGAGATTGTGGTGTCGCGTGAACTCCGTTTCGCAGTACGGGCACTTGTGTTTCTTAGACGAAGGTGACCGCGGCTCTGTGTTTTGCGACGGCGGCATAGGCAGACTCAATCCCCTTGGGGGAGGAGGGGGTACCGGCATTTGAGCAGCCGGTGGCAGAATACCAGGGTATGAAAAAGAGGTAGGAGCAGTCCTTTCCTCCATCTGAGCTTCAGGCTGTGGCGCAGAGAGTCGGTCGTTCCGCGAGTCCACATCCATAGCAGTAGGGCTATCCATGACGCGGTCGTGGCCACTGCCCATGGTGACGGCAGCGCTTGCGGCACTCTGAGGACTGGTGGCTTTCACTTCCGTAGAGGTTAGGTTTGACATGTCGTTCGTATTGTCTGGCTGTAGCACCCTTGAGGCCACCTCTGCCTCCGTGACCGAGGGCGCGCGCTCTGTCGGCCCATCCTGCGGTCGGCTCATGCTGACATTTGCTCCCGATATCAACTCGGACAGGACTTTTTGTGTCGGATTCTGGCTAACGCCGGGCGGGTGCAGACGCTGATGATCTTCTTCTCTCCTGCGCCGTTCGTCTTCTAGGGCAGCGGCGCCGGTCAAGGGCGCGGGTAGAGGGGATTGCGCGAACGTGACGAGTCGCGCGATCTTGGAGGGCGAAAGGTCGCCTGGAGCAGCGGTAGAACCCGGGGACGTCGGCGTAGTTTCGCGGCCTCGTTTCAGCGACCTTAACCTAGTGGGATCGCTCGCAGATACTTCCGACGCGCCGACCGGAGAGTGAGCTGAAGTTGGCAGCGCGGATGGAGGCGCGAGGGGTGATGCCGTTGCGATTGAGCTTTGTTCCGATGCCATGAGGCGCGAACCGGACGAATCTAGTGCAGACCCGCGCTCGAAGAATAGACAAAGAATGCACTCGTGGCTCAAAACACCTATTCAACCTGAATCGCATTCACGGGCTCACCGTGGCCCAAGTCGCATCGCCGAGTGACGGGATATCGAGGCTTGCGGGTGTGGCTGGAATTTCGTGGCGAGAGCTTGCGAGGTTGTTGTTAGGGATGCTTCAGCAAAAAAGGCGGGAGAAGTCCGGGTTTTGGCAGGGCGCAATGGTGATTGAATGCCCAGATCAGCCGTAACGCGGGTCAATCAAGTGGTATATCGGTGAGGGGTGACAGGCACAATCCCCTGGAATTTTCGGCACAGTTGACACGCAGTAGTCGAGAGATACACGGAAAGAGTAAAACGTGAGGATGAAGCAGTTCAAGATGGAGAAGTGGACAGGCCGTCAAGAAGAGCCTCACAGTCACAGACAACTGGAACCCCCCGGTAACAAAAAGTGACAAGCTAACCTGGAAGCTCAGGGTGAAGAGAGGCAGCGAGAAACTGGGGCGGCGGAAAGAGCGAGCCAGCCAGCTGCGTCAGGACAGTGCCACAGTGGGAAAGAACAATCCGCTGCTGTGTGGTTGTATGGTGTGGTTCTGGTGGTGCAGCCAACCACGAGGCTGGAAACGAGAGGCAAGCACACTTCCAGGTTCCTGGGTGGGACAGTGCGCTACGAAGCGCCACACACTGTATCAGGCTGGAACAGTTCACGTTCCCCACCGACAAAGGCCAAAAACGACGGGCGGCGCTAGCAGCTAAACCGGTTTAGGACCCCTTGCAGAACCTGTCCCGGTTGTTCGCCCTCTTGGGAATCGCTTGACAGCAAGTACGTACCACTCTAGGAAGTACAGGGACTTGCCGCGAGGCTTGCGCCACAATGACACGTGAGGCGAGATGAGATCAGTCCTGCCTTGCCTGCCTTCGATCTTGACTGACTCCACGTGTTCTCTGGTCGTTTGAACTGCGTCGTCTCATGGCCGGCTCGTAGATATTCCAAGGGAATATAAAGCTGAGACTCGACACCAGCTGTTTGATCAGAGCTTGTGATTGAGAGCTTCGGCATCGTGGCACGGACCTCAGCTTGCTACGGGGGCAGCACACGCAGCGCCTGTGCACCAATGACAGTCCGTCTCTCCTTGGAGCATGAGAGCTGGCCAACGATGCCGTCATTTCTCTCGAGAGCTGATCAGAAGGCTGCGATTGTGACTGAGCGTCGTGGAGATTGGGAGAATGGCAGTTGCACAGTGGAGATGGTAGCAATTCGCACCGAGGTACCGGTACGAAGGGTTGCCAAGCCGAGTGGGGCGGCGGACTCAGCGCCGGGCAACCCTCAGCCACGTTTGCGGAAACTGCAGTTGCATTCGGTGGTTGGCCCCAGGAAGCCTTTTGCACGGCCAGGACGGCGAAGGGCTGAAAAGAAGGCGGTGCAAAAATGTAGGACGGGAACACGAGGTGGCGCTTGACCAGCCACACAGCTTGCTTGCTTGGTTCGATCCTTGCGCCTCCTTCGATAAAAAAAGGGGACGAGTGTCTTACACGGTCTTGACGCTCGACTGATCAGCGAGTGCATCAAGGCTTCTAGATTCTGGAGAGCTTTGCGTTTGAGACCCGGTTCTGTGTATTCACGTTTGGGCACCGAAGGCAAGAGCCAGCGATCTACGAAGTACGCCGTCTTTCTCATGCCGCTCCCACGAGCTTCCCGACTCCCGAAACCGTCCTCCCGCGGCCAATGCACGATACCTAGGTAGGTAGATCGACGATGTGCAACGGGACGAACTCACTCACTGCTTTTGGGCGGCGGATAAAGCGGTAGCTCCCTTGACTTCCAGGTTGTCATCCTCGCAGCCAACCAGTTCTGATTGTGGCCTCTTCATCGAAGGCTTACCCTAGGGCTGCACTGGAAGAGTTCACGGGTCTGATGTCAGCCACTCTTGAATCCCCAACAACGTCACTCACCCCTCCTGGGGACCCCATTCCTAGTGCGTCATGCAGCCGTCTGTGGTTCAGAGGCGCTGGAAGCTCGAAGGGTTCGCCAATCAGGTAGCCATACGGCTTACATCCACACTCGACCTTCATTGGAAATGGGCTCCTCATTTCGGGGGACCGTAGGTGCTCGTCATAGATACCCTACTATCGCCTCTGTCTTTCGGACACCAACCACTAAGCACCTACGTGCAACCGCTATTGATCAACATTTGCGCGCATTGGTTACCCGTACGACGCTGGGTGAGATCGACGTTGCAGTCGGAGCAGGGCCATCCATCACCAAGATCACCTAGCAATTAGAAGGTTCGAGATCCTGCGCAGACACTAGACAGCGACCCATCGACGTTCTGTACCCTACTCTCTCAAGATGGCACTCGACTCTTTATGGTAGAATGTCAATGGCGCTGCGCCGACTCGGTGAAACCGGAGGTTACAGATGTCATGCTCTTGCAAATCAGCCCTATGGACCCTGAACATTCGGCGACCACCATCAATGGAAGCCCGAGGTTGACGTCAGGAGTCTACAACCGAGTGCGCTATCCCCGGATGTTTCCTTAACCGTGCGCTCTATGATCTTCATGTTCTACAGACGGGGCATTCTGTGGCCCATGACACACAGTAGCGCAAGGTCGGTTCGGCCTCGCCCTCGCCTCGCTCGCATCAAGCTGAGCGGAGACATACCTCGCATGTATGCCTGGCTTTCCTGGGCTTTGGGTATAGGAGTAATAACCGATCGATGACAGGGCCTGTCTTCAATCCATAGCCATTACTAACCAGACTGTATACCTAGTATAAGGTAGGGTTTGATGACAGCCTGGGAAAGGTAGCGTCAAATGACTGAAGCAAAGCCACAATTATTGGACGTCGCAAATATCTCACGTCTGTAGCAAGGTGACGAGAGCAAGGTGAAGAGAGACCACCATATGATATTCCATCCGTGGCTCATATTGCCTAGCGAGGATATTGCAACTCGCAAGGTCCAAAAAGGGATATCGGTCTGAGGAGCCAGCACGGCCGTGAGACTTTGTCCACTCGCAGGACGCCGTCTAGGTATTCGGTTGGCGATACTACACAGTGAACACTCGTGTAAGGTCACTACGGAGCGGTGTACAGTTGCATCTGCAAAGCTATCCCTTCGGCAGATGCTCTTGGACTCACGGCCTGTCCGGCTGCGTTGACGACGACCGAAGCCGTAGTGGTATGGACAGACCTGCTGACTTGTCGGTTGCTCCGGATGAGGATGAGGAGGCTAGACTTGGCGTTACTCTAAACATAGGAATCACCCGATGTCCGGTCAAAGGGTTGCGGCTGTTACAGTCAGCCAGCTGGACTACCCCGACTTCACCAGAGTTGTAATCCGCTTTCACATGGACGTCGTGGTCGTGGCACGCCGACCTGAGCTGTCAGGTACCATACTTGTGGTGCACGTAAAGCACAATCGACTTAGTTATACAGCCTCGAGTCTTATACCGCGACGATATCTTGACCTTGTTAAAGACCAAGGGATAATAGCAAGACCAGAGTGCTCACCGCGCCAAACGGACTGTATGATGCCAGTACACAACGATGCCTCTCGAGTCTCGACTCGTTGCTATTGATGATAACCGTGGCTGCGGCAAGAAGCTGTCCTTGCGATGATATGTCGCTGTCGGTTTATTTCGTCTGTCCACCGAAGCGTTTTACATACTTGTTGAGTGACTATGGTCTGAGACCGTCGTCGTATGAAGAAGTTCTATCTTCGCTCAAGGAAGCGACCCGACGCCAGCAACTACGAGGTTGTTCTCGAAGTACCATTGCAAGTAGAAACCATCGACCGTGACACAGGGGGCGGACGAACACCTCATCAATGCGCCAGCGTCACACGCGTGGTCAGTGGACGGTGTGCACACCTCAGATGCGTAGGTGGCTAGGACGCATTTCCCCGATAGCTCTGTGTATCCCGGGAGTCGAATGCCATCTCGCGCATCATGCCCAACCCAGTGCGTCAACTGACATGTCCATCATTACCACCGAATTGGCATGGCGGCGAACACATTTGGCTTTGTCTCGCTCAGCGTCGGATGTAGACCTCTGGCTTCCATATGACGGCGCCGAACCGTCGAGTTTGTCCTCATGGTGTCCGTACCACGCGGTATACGAGAAATGCAAACGTGGCAAGACCCCCTGCGCTCCTGTGCTCCTGAAGCGTGCGGAACGCTGTCAATGGCATCTGAGGCCCTTCCATGCGCCGCGGACAAGGCAACTTTAGGAGAGAGCCGATTGCTGGAATTCCCATTATCGCACATACTTGATGGTGCGTAGGTCACAAGCCTGACACTCATAACACTCGAGGCTACTTGCTTGCGAGCAGACCTATCTTGTGCATTGTGTCTCAGCCGAGAGAAACGCAGTTGTCAATGCTTTAATGGAATCAATGTCGAATCAGCGAAAATGCTCTCGTGAAGCAGAACAGCAACTGATTTTTGGTAGGCCCATTATCCGCAACAAACGCTGTGAGCGTCCGACGGCAACGCCGCGACAAGGCTCGCACAAGACATAAACGGATTCACCCTGATTTCCGCTGGAACCAAGGAAGAGTTCGTAGAACTGGCGAAGCCGGAGACACTAGACTACCAGCCATCAGATACTATCTGCTTCGTCCGAATTGGCGTCTATATATCGAGCTCATGGGAGGACCATGGAAGAGTCTCGGTGAGCCATCTGTCTGAAACTGGTCCATATGAAGCTCATCTCCCGGTGAGCCTAGAACACTTGACGAGTCGGAACAGCTACCGGAATAGACAATGGCGCCAGCAATGAGCATCACACAGCACAATCGACAATAGACATGGGCACCTTGGTCTGGGGTTGCCGTCGTACAACCTTAGCTGTGCGGCATAGGGTTTGCCAGTGCTTATCCCACATCGCCTGCTAGCAAGGAGAGACACTGCTGCCGAACAGTGTTCAGCACGGGTTGCGACCTCGACCGGATCATCTGCAGATGTTGTGTCAGTAGGCCAACGACTCTGTACTGAGGTCTGAACGTTACGGCACGATACTATGAGGTTATTCAGGCAGAATGCTATGTTTCATTTGAACAGGTTGAACGGTACACTTGGTACGGCAGCAGTCACACTCGTCCGCAAAAGAACAGAAGAGCGAGACCGCATGAAGTCGAACCAGGACAATACAAGCTTGTTGTCCGTAGCAGGCTATCAGCACCTTGTTTTCCTTGCGTCGTCACTCGTCAGCAGCGGTTTCTGTCGCAATGGCTGGAATGACGACTGCTGGGTTTCAGAACTTGCCCGCGCCTCACTCAGCCTCTGGTCAGTGCCAAAAGAATGGCGACTGCATCGACCGACCTGGGAAAGACGGGTGGATCCTAATCAGAAAAACGCGCATCCCTGCCGCATATTTCTTGGCGATCCTACTTCAACACCGTCCGGATCTGGTCTAGTCAGGCACAACGGCGACTTGGCTCTTCTGAGTGGTCAGACAAGAGCCAATGGCGCGACTCAAATTGGCAGAGATGGGCAGGGGTGTAACCGCGACGACAAAGTTGGTGAAGGAAAGGAAACACCAAGCAAGACCACGCAATACCACATGGTCCATAATCAAGGTGCTACCGTGAACAACTACGGGGCACATGAGATAGAGGGAATTCCAACCAGAGAGCTAGCTTCCAGAGTTTGTTGACATTTGACCCGACGTATAAGAATATGGGCTATATCCACAGTCTGATCCCGTTGTTGATGCCGGCTTGCACCGTGAAGCTGCCGAATTTCAGTTTGAAGCTCCCCGTCATCACAGCCTGTCGAGAGTCGATAACAGAGATTGGCAGGCACGACCGTGTGTGCAGTGAGATCCTTGGTTTTCTACATTCACCCCATTCCCACAAGTGACCAATCAGGAGGCCGGAATACTGGGCGGGTGCTAAGTTGGTGCCCAGGTGCCCTGTTCTCACGCCGAGCCTCAAATTCCGTCACTGCAATTTCACGCCAGGAGAATCCCCACACGGCTTCGCGGCCTGCACGACGCTGGCCCACCACTCGTTCGGTCGTTCCATTCTAACTCTCACACCCCCAGATCAACTCAATCTCGTTCCTTCCCCCCCCATCCCTTTATTGCACTCTACCGACTCTATACGCTCTTTTCAGCACACACCCTCCCCTTTACCCCCCGGAGAAAGAGACTCACCTTCTTCTCCTCCTCGACTCTCTCTAAAACATCTATTATCACGCTCGTTGCTCGAATCGCAACCGACAATTCTCTCGTTGCGTTCCGTCTTCCATCCAACTTGAGGGCTCGACCCTCTACCACGCTCTTTTGGAACCCCGCCTACAGTTGACTTGATCTTCTCGACGAACGGACCAGACCAAGACCGTTTTCAAACAGAATCAATCTGATATAACCCAGATATCTAGTTCAAAGGTGAGGAATATTTAGCCTTGTCTCGAATCGTGGGGGAAGGGGGTTATCTTGGTCGGCGGAACGAGCATGGAGTCAAGGGATAAGGGTTAAGGGGGTTTACCTTCTTCCCTTCCTTGGTGTTTTTGCTGACCTCTCCGTCGCATCTACTCCATAACCACGCCGCAGTACCTGTCGCAATAATGTCACGATGTGGACGCTGACCATGCAAATCAAGTTACCTTCAACCGCGATATCGTCGAGCCGGAGCCTGCAATATCCAAGGTCCAATCTGGAGATAGGACGCAAGCCGACCTGAATTTGGAGGAATCTACGATCAGTCGGAAATCGAAATGAAGGGCTTTATCCAAGCTGCTCTCGCAGCAACGCTGGTTGCCGGCGTCACCGCGCAGCCACATGCTCACCAGCACCGCCACCAGAACGCCAAGAGGCACGAACATGTCGTCGTCGAGAAGCGCGATGCCGTGACGGTAACATCTGTCGTTGCCGCGACCGTGACCGAGTATGTCCTTGACGGCAAGGTGGTGTCGATCGAGCAGGCCGAAGAGGGAATTAAAGGGGGCGATTTCATCGTTATCGGCTCGACCACTCCCACTTTCACGCCACCTCCACCTCCTTCCAGCTCGACTAGCTCGACCACCAGCAGTTCAAGCACACAGGCCGCCCAGTTCTTCGAGATCAAGTCCTCCTCATCTTCGTCTGCCATTGCGACACCAACTCCGTCCGCTACCCCATCAGCGACTGGTATCGACGTCCCTTTCCCTACGGGCGATGACGCACCTTCTTGTGACGTGTTCCCTTCGGCTTGGGGCGCTATTCCGGTCGATTGGCTTGGTACTGAGGGCTGGACGAGTCTCCAGCAGCCCTCCAACGGTTATATCCCCGGAGTCAAGATTGCCAGTATTGTCGCCCCTATCACAGGAGGCTGCACCACGAGCACGTTCTGCTCCTATGCATGTCCTCCCGGCTACCACAAGAGCCAATGGCCTGAGGATTCCCAAGGCGCCACTGGCCAGTCCGTTGGCGGACTGTGGTGCGACGCTTCAAACAAGCTGCGGCTCACTCGGGCGGACCACCCGTATATCTGTGAACAGGGCGCTGGCGGTGTCGTCATCAAGAACAGTCTCTCGTCCCAGGTTGCTGTCTGCGGTACCGATTACCCTGCCAGCGAGAACATGGTCATCCCGCTCCAAGCCACGCCCGGCGGCACATTCCCGTTGACCAACCCGGACTCGACAAACTACTACGTCTGGGAAGGAAAGCCGACAACCGCTCAGTACTACGTCAACCCCGCCGGCGTTTCGGTGGAGGATGGGTGCCGATGGGTCAACCCGAACCTGCCGACCTCATCAGGAAACTGGGCCCCTAACAACATTGGTGTCGGTAAAGACTCAACAGGAACAACATACATCTCCATCTTTAACAACAGCCCTACCTCGAGTGCTCTCCTCGACTTCAACGTCAGGATTCATGGTGACGTCAGCATCGAATGCACGCTGGAGAATGGTGTTTATTCGAACGGCGACGGCAATGGCTGCACCGTAAGTCTGCTCCGTTGAGGTTGTGAATTCTTCGTTTGGGTATCGATGAACTAACGTCTGATCAGACTGCTATCAGCAAGGCGGGCGGCCAAGCCATTATCGAGTTTTACTAGTGCGCAGAAGTACGATGTGTTTCCTGGGTGGCTATCTGTTCTGTCCCGGCCTTTTCTCTTCTTTCGGCTGGGCACGATACCCGACCATTTTCTTTGGAGCTCGGTGACCTCCCGCGTGTCGATCTACAACCGCAACGCGAGAGGGAGAGGAGGCATCGAAAGATTTTGCGTTTGACATTAATGTTTAAGTGTGTATAATTCGACATGTCCTTGGCGAAGTTAGGCCCGCTACGGTATCGGAATCGCGTATTGATTATGGACTCGTTGCCTTTCCAGGCGCGCAAGTCATATTCCTACTAGCAGTCAATCTTCGCAGGTTGATGCCTTCTTCGATGGCTGGGCGAGCGATGGAAGAGTTCACTTGTTTCAGCATGCCGTGAGACTGTTGTGGAGGTTGCGGATGGTCTCATTTGTTGTTGAGCTGGGGCATCGCCGCGTTCGAGGGGAAGGTGGAGGAGAGGATGCTTTGGGGATAGATGGCTTGCGGCATAGCTATCTGACAGCCAGCGCGCTGCAGTTAGCACCTGACCTTCATGCTCCACACAAGCTTAGTCTATCCTCAATGTTCAATTTCATTTGTCGCACTGTCTGTCAGTTGGGTGCTCCTTCTGCGGCTGTATTATGGTGCGAGAGTAGACACCTTTGCGATGGTATCTTGATCAATATTGGACAAGTCCTTGTCGGCCTCGATTGCCCAAGGTTGGATCCTAGAAAGGAGTTGGAGGGGACGATTCATCGTGTGGGGCTCTTGTGGACGTACGACTACGTACCTCTTATCGTCGCTATCGGCTGCAACCGACCTCTAGCGCCGGCAACGTGTTCCCTTCCCGTAGAGCTGACGCAAGGTGTGGCGATAACAGTTGGACACCACACCAGCCACACTTCGCGCTTTCAGCTCGCCCGTCTCAGACGAGCATGTAACGACCGTCCAGGCGTCCATCTTCCAACTTGCGATTTGAGACGTATTCTTTTAGATCTTCCAACAGGCCCAACGGTCATTAGTAACCTGCTTCGTTGAAGTCGACGATATTACATTTCTCAGGCGTTTCCACTCTGTCCGTCTGCCCATCCGAATACCTTGACATCTTGATGATATTGCCGCCACTCAACCACGAACCATGAGGGCCAGGGGAGCTTTCGGGGCGGCAGCCTTGCTCGCATCTGCCCTCTTCGCAACACCACTTCTCGCAAAGAAAGACGGCCCCGACTTCAAAGTACACCAATTTCCAGAGTATCCAGAGAACCTGAATTACTTCGAGAACTCAGACGTCATCATTTTCCAGCACATTGGAACAAACGATGTATATCGCTCCCCCGACGCAGGCGCAACATGGGAGCGAGTCGAGGCTGTACCCGAGGGCAAGGCTTACATGTTGTACATGCACGAGTACGATTCCGAACGAGCCTATATCCTAACCCAAGGCATCCAACATTACCGCACGCACGATCGAGGAAAGACATGGGAGATGTTCCAGACCGACGCAGAGATCAGCATGTTCCGAAGCGACGTTATGCAGTTCCATGCAGAAATACCCGATCGCATTATCTTCAACGGCATGGACTGCCAGGGCATATTCTGCGAGGAGGTTGCCATGTATACCACCGATGGCTTCAGCACAGCTGCCAAGTTCCTCAGGGGTAACACCGCTGGGTGCTGGTGGGCCAAGTCCTCGCGCCAGTTCTCGACCAGCGACGAGTCCAAGGACAAGAACCGAGTTCTGTGCATTGTGCGGGACTCCTTGTCGCCTTTCAAGGAAGACCAACGCCTGGTTCTCTCCGACAACTTCTTCGACGCAAAAGACCCTAGTGGAAAGATTCAGGAGCAAGAGCCGAACCTCGATACCGATCGGCCAGTCCAAGGCATCGTCAACATAGCTATTGTCAAGAAGTTCTTGCTGGTCGCCACTACCTCGCTGAATACCGACGAAATGGCGCTCTTCGTGACCGACGACACCCTGAAATGGCACCGTGCCATGTTCCCGCACGACCATCGCCTGGACGAAAATGCTTACACGGTGCTAGAGAGTACCGACTACAGCATCCAGATCGACGTCATGAACACAAGGCCTTCCAATCCGATGGGAGTGATGCTCACCAGCAACTCCAACGGAACATACTTCACACGCAACATAGAACATACCAATCGTAACTCGAGGGGTCATGTTGACTTCGAGAAGGTTGCCGGTATCCAGGGCATCTTCCTTCTGAACGAGGTGGAAAACTGGGAAGACGTTGAGAAGCACAGCAGTGCCGACAAGAAGCGTGTCACCAAGATCACGTTCGACGATGGTCGGACCTTTGAGGACGTCACAGCTGACGGAAAGAGGCTCCATCTACACTCTGTTACTGAGCTGAGGAATGTTGGCCGTGTCTTCTCCAGCCCGGCTCCTGGGTTGGTCATGGGCAACGGCAACACCGGCGATTCTCTGAAAGACTTTGACGATGCCAATCTCTACATATCGGATGATGCGGGCAAGACCTGGATCAAGGGACTCGAAGGGCCTCACAAATATGAGTTTGGCGATCAAGGTTCTATCTTGGTTGCAGTGAGGGACACCAAAAAGCCAGAGGTCAGCGAGATCAAGTACTCGCTAGATCATGGGCAGAATTGGCTCACTGCTGCTCTTCCCAATGACATCAAGATCAAGCCAATTATTCTTACCACCACGCAAGACTCGACCAGCTTGAAGTTTATTCTCGTTGGCGAGGCCAGAGAGGGCGAGGTTCGGGATCCTTTCTTCGTCGTCACAATCGACTTCGATGGCCTGCACGAGGACACTTGCACGAAGAGCGACCTGGAAGATTGGTTTGCGAGGGTTGATGGTGATGGCAAGCCGACGTGCCTCATGGGCCACACGCAGAAGTTCCAGCGGCGCAAGAAGAATGCCGAGTGCTTCATGAAGGCAGAGCACAAGGATCTAGTCAAGGAGACCGAAGACTGCGAGTGTACCGATATGGACTTTGAGTGTGATTACAACTTCGTCAAAGCAGACGGAAAGTGTATCACCAAGGTTCCAATCGTGCCGCCCGAAGAGGCTTGCAAGGATGCAAAGCCCGATGATACCTTCCTGGGTCCGTCGGGCTACCGCTTGATTCCTGGCAACACTTGCAAGCGGAAGAGCGGGCCGCAAAAGGACGATAAAGTTGAGAGGAAGTGCTCCGAGGCAACAACGCCTGGAGCACCTGCCAGCGGCGAGATCGATCTCAAGCAGCACGTCTTCAAGGGCGATTGGGGCGACTTAGAGAAGCACTACCTCGAGCGTGGAGACTCCAGCAGTGCCGACGATGAGACCATCCTTGTTCGACTGAAGAGGGCTTCGCGAGCTGGTCCTATCTCGATTACTCAGGACCACGGCAAGACCTGGGATGAGATCAAGGACTTGCCCGCTGAGGATATCGTGTGGATCGTCCCGCATCGCTACTTCAAGGACATGGTCTTCTTCATCACAAAGAAGGAAAAGGTTCACTACACCGCTGACCGAGGGCAGACCTTCCGTTCTTTCAAAGCACCCACGCGGCCTTATATCGAGGATGGGAGGAACCCGTTGTCTTTCCATCCAGACAACAAGAACCTGTTGATATGGACAGGGGAGAAATGCGAGCATAACCAGTGCCACCTTGAGTCGTCAGTCTCTGAAGACCGTGGCGACCATTGGGAGACAACAATGATCCATGATTCTGTCAAATGCGAGTTCACGGGTTCTCACGCCTACAAGCAGTATCATAACCGCGACGTCGACCAGGTCGTGTGCATTGAGAGGCGAGAGGACAAGAGGGATGAACTCCAGCTTGTCGTGAGCAACGACTTTTTCAAACACGACAAGAAGGTTGTTGTGGAGAACACGAGGGACTTTGCGACCATGGCCGAGTTCATCGTCACGGCGAGAGAGAACAAGGAAAAGAAGACCTTGGAGGCTCTTACCAGCCTCGACGGCCTTGTCTATGCCGAAGCTCACTACCCCTACGGCTTCAAGGTCTCGGATCAGCACGCCTATACTGTCCTTGACAGCTCCACCCATGCTATCAACCTGCTTGTTGTCACGGAACTGGACAAGGAAAGGGCGTACGGGTCCATCATGAAGTCCAACTCGAACGGCACGTCTTATGTACTAAGCATAGCCGGCGTCAACTGCAACGAAGAATACTATGTGGACTTTGAGAAGATGCAGGGTCTAGAAGGCGTTGCCCTAGTCAATATCGTTGCCAACCGAGATGCCAAGAGCGAACCAAAGGTCCTCCAGACCAAGATCACACACAACGATGGAGCTCAATGGGCCTACCTCCCGCCGCCGAAGGTTGACCTTGACGGTAAATCTTTCTGCACGAGCTCCAAGGCAGGCCAGAATCAGGGCGACGAGAAATGTGCTCTTCACATCCACGGGTACACCGAGCGATCGGATGCGAGCAAGATGTACTCGTCCAAGGGGGCCGTCGGGCTGATGTTTGGCTGGGGCAATGTTGGCTCGAGTCTGGGCAGCCTCAAGGACGCGGACACGTTCATGACGAGGGACGCGGGCATTACCTGGACGCAGGTGCAGAAGGGCAGGTGGAAGTGGTCGCTTGGCGACCAAGGCTCCATCATTGTGCTTGTCCAGACGCACGAGGCCAAGTCCAAGACCAACTTCGTATACTACTCCATCGACGAGGGCGTCAAGTGGGAGAAGAAGGAGTTCTCCGAGGAGGAAGTCGAGGTGACGGACATCTCGACCATGAGATCTGGCGGATCCCGAAACTTCCTCATCTACGGCAAGAAGGGCTCCGAGATCTTCACCGTCAATCTCGACTTCACCGGTCTGAGCAGTGGCGAGTGCCAGTTCGACGAGAACAACCCGGACAAATCGGATTACTATCTCTGGTCCCCGAAGCACCCCCTGCAGCAGAACGACTGCCTGTTTGGCCATCAGTCGCAGTACCTCCGCAAGAAGCTGGATAGAAAGTGCTACAACAGCTTCAAGATGGAGCATCTCTACAACAAGCAAAACTGCACCTGCACGCGCCAGGACTACGAATGGTGAGTACTTTCCCGGTCCCTCTCAAGCACAACCAACCATGAATGCTAACAAGCTAAACAGCGACTACAACTACGAACTCGACAACTTCGGCGCCTGCCGCCTCGTTGAGGGCCTCCAACCCCTCTCGCACGAACAGTGGTGCAAGGAAAACCCCAACGCAGTCGAATACTGGGAGCCGACGGGCTACCGCCGCCTCCCGCTCACAACCTGCCAAGGCGGGCAGGAATTCGACAAGCTGTCCGTCTCGCACCCGTGTCCCGGGAAAGAAGACGACTACGGGCGCGCGCACCGGGGGCCCTCGGGCTTCGTGCTCTTCCTCGCCATCACGCTGCCCTTCGCGGCCGCGGCCGCGGTGGGCTGGTGGGTGTGGCGCAACTGGTCCGGCACGTTTGGGCAGATCCGCCTGGGCGAGCAGCCGTCGGCCGCCGGCGGGCTGGGCGGCCTGCTCGACTCGGACGCGCCGTGGGTGCGGTACCCCGTCATCGCCGTCTCGGCGCTCGTGGCTGTCGTGGGCGCGATACCGCTCGTTGTCGCTGCGGTGTGGAGGACGGCGAGCGGGGCGTTTGGTGGCGGTAGGGGTGGCTGGAGCAGGCTTGGTGGTGGCAGCAGGAGGTTCACCACTCGTGATAGCTTTGCGAGGGGGAGAGGGGATTACGCTGTTGTTGACGAAGATGAGGGGGAGCTTCTGGGGGAAGACAGCGATGAGGATGTTTAGGGGCTTACTCGGCTGTGGTGATGGCTTGTGCAGTCTTTTCAGTGGGTGTTGAGTAATGACTGGCTTGTGTCTTCTGGATAGATAAATGGGCTGGGAAATGGTTCTCAGTGTGATGACAATATACTACTCATAGCACTCGGTGCCTTGCACGCGGGAAGGAGGGCGAGGATGTGTGCGACTGGACAGAGGGAGGGGACCTCGGACAACAGCAGACTGGACTCCTCTTTCTTTTTCTACACTGTTGTTGTTGAATACTGTATATCATGATTAGCAATGAAGCCACACACGCACATTTGTCCTTGCGGTCTCTTGCGAGATGCCAGTTGATTCGCTCTTCTTAACTGAAGGCTAGTCATCGGTACCGTAGACAGTTACCACGGTGAAGGCAACACTTTTCGTAAAGAGCGACAGGTAGTATCTACCGGGCCAGATATCACGGCACCGCGCATTATCGCCCATCGTTCCCAGATACGGAGAGCCACAGGCGCCACTCGCTGTGCGGGAGTGAGTGCCAGCCCCGAGCTGACAAGCCGCTACACAGTACTTCGTACACGAAATCACTGGCCGTACAGGCACAAACGCGTCGCGAAGCAGTCGAATGTGGTGCTGATTACTGAAGAGACGGAATGGGCACTGGAGATCATCGTCGGTCTACTGTGTAAGTGAAGGTACGTAAGAACCAACTGCCGCCAAGTAATTGCAATGCAGCAAATTCGACGAGATAACGGGCTGCATGTCTCGAACGACTGGGAATCCCGTCCCGAGATACACGTGCGCCGGCGTCATGGGGGGCAGCGCGGTTAGACCCTCCAAAGTCCAGACCACATATCAGCCAGAGCTCTGATCGCTGAGACACCAGAAGCACCCGAAGTGGAAAGACAAAATGTCCGAAGGGGAAGGAGAGAAGGGCGTCAAGAATGCAGATGGAGAAGGCTGTTCAACTAGGTCTAAAGCTCCCGGTTGAGGCTGCGGGTAACGGGTCAGCGGTCGCCACACCTTCTCTGTGTGGAATGGAATCCGTACGGATTGGTGGTTCTAGGTCCATGTTCCATTGCAGCGTTTTTTTCTCTCCTTTGTTGATGTCTTGCATCGTCTGAAACATGTCAGACGGAGCTTTTACCTAGTCGTCTATGTCAAGGGGGTCCAGATAGTACGTATGTCCGTAGCAAGCAGTTGAACGGGGTTATAGGAAACGATCCGAACGTATGTCGTCTTATCGGTTCTGTAATAAAATACTCGATTACGTGACTAAAGTCTATTCCAAAGGAGTTACGTAATCGTTTAGTTTTTAATAAATCCGTTCTACGATAAAAACCAAAAAGCCTAAGCCGAAGGAAACCTTAGATTAAAAAATAACGTTTTTAGATTTTTATCTAAAACTTAGAAAATACTTCGAGCGAGAAATTAATTATAAAACTATCGTAATAATTATAAAAAACTACTCCCGAGCCTATTTTACGTATTACTATAAACTACTACTTTTTTATATTTACGCTTTTCTTCGTAGGTATACTTTTCCTACCCTTCTTTGGTATAATAGGAATATCGTTTTAAGGTATATTTGGCTTTAAGATTATTTTTAGTAAATATAAAAGCTACTCTTAGCGTAGGTTTAAGCGTAGAATTTTCCGTTGTAGCTCTTCTTTTTTTAATAAAACGATATTTATCCCTAAATCGGCTTTTTACTCTATAAAAGCAACGTATATAACCTCCTTAGCTTTAGAATATAATTTCTTCTACTCCTTTATATCGTTAAAGCTATCTTTTATACTATTACGCTTAGCTATTATAGTGAAAATAGCGCTTTAAGTAGCTTTAAATATTTATAAATAAGAATAGTTCTAAACTATGTAATAAATACAATACGAAGCTCGTTTACTTAGATTAAAAGTTAAAAATAGTATACTTTTTAGTATAGAGTAGAAAACTTACTAAGAATCTTAGTATAGAGTATCTTGTTCTTCGTTAAGTAATAGCTAATTCAACTTAAGTAAGTCTTATATATACTAATTTCGCCTTCTTCTTTATCTTAGAAGCTACTTCTAGAAAGGTTAGAAGCTAGGTTCGTACTAACGCTAAAGAACGTTTAAAATAAATTCTAAATAAGGTAAGTTAGCTTAGAATCGCTTTTAAAGTAGATTTCTTACGCTAAATAAGCTAAGAATAGTTATTAAGGAGTAAGTCTTATTAGCTAATTATTAACGCTATCTCTTTTAGTATTTATCGTAGTAGCGTTTACGTTTATATTAGTAGTAGTCGAAGACGTTATTAAAGTTAACTTAAAATTTCGAAGCTCTTTCGACGAGACTTTATTATATAATATTTAATATTATTAGATAGCGATTAAAAAGAGCGATTTACTAGTAAAAAGTGCTTACTTTGTAATATTAGTAGCTTTAATTACAATATAAAAGTTAAAGTTATAGAAAAAGTTAAGAATTCGTAGTTAAAAAGAAGCTAAGAGTATATAATTAAAAAGGCTAGTACGAAAAGGTAGACGCGAAAAGGTAGGTACGAAAAGGTAGGCGTAAAAAGATAAGTACGAAAAAGTAAACATATTTACTAATAGAGATTATTAACTAAAGGATCGAAATTAAACTAATAAAGAAACTACGTAAGTTAAGTTTATAAAAGATTACTTTATAAAGTAAAATTAGTATAGTAGAAATATATATATAACGTAGAAAAAACTAAGATTAAACTAATTAAGATAAAAGAAACTAATTATTAACTTAAAACTAAAGATTAAATTAATAGGAAAGATTTACGCGAGTTAAAGTTATCGAGAAATACTCTAAGAGATAGAATTAGTATAGTAGAGAAGCGTAGTTGAGGTAGAAAAAATAGAAGCTAAACTAATATATAGAAAAAAACTAAAAATCGAAATTGAACTAACTTATAAAAAAACTAAAAACTAGAAATTAAATTAATAAGAAAGACTTACGCGAATTAAAGTTATCGAGAAATACTTTAAGAGATAGAATTAGTATAGTAGAGAAGCGTAGTTAATATAGAAAAAATAGAGGCTAAACTAACGTATAGAAAAGAACTATAAAACTAAGATTAAACTAATTCGAAAAAAAGCTTAATATAAAAGTAATAAACTTAAAAATAATACTCTTTATAGAGAAAAGCGTTCTAATCGAGATCTAATTAGGAAGAACTTATTTTAAAGAAAAGGTATTTAGGTATTATATTAGCTAAGGCGGATTATAAAAGACTTAATTACGAAGATATCGCTTACGATTAGCTAATTTAGCTTTGAATATTAAAAAGAAGATAATTAGCGTTAAAAATATAAACGTAGACGTATATTTAAATACTTATAATTACTAATTAGCTTATTAACAGTGTTACGTAGGAAAAGTATATTAATAAGAAAACTTTGTAAAAATATAGCTCGAGAATACGTAATATAATTTAGCTTAAAAGTAAATTCTCTAATAGTAATTCCAACTACTACGCGCTTTAAGGTAATACCTTACGCTTTATAAATAGTAATCGCGTATACGATAGTAAAAGGAAACTACTTCTAAGAGTAATTAGTGCTACTAAGTTAGAATTCGATACGAAAACGTAGTATAAGCGTAACCTTTTTACTATTAGTATTAACTAACTCTTCTCTATTTAGTAATAGGAAACCTAAGCTACGAAAATCGTTAAAAGCTATTATAATAATAATCGGAAGATTTCGCTAAAGGTTAGTATTAGGTATCTAGTTAATATTAAAAACGTCGTTCTACGTTCTATTAACGATTCTTATCTTAGTAGAAATATTACGCGTAAATATAATACGAAGGCTACGGCTAAGAGGTAGCTTATTATATAAGTTACTAACCTACTCCTCCTTAATTATAGCTATTTCGGCGATATTACCTCTCCGATTAATCGCCTAAGTAGAAATAAATAGTGAATTTAGTTTTAAACTATATAAATAATTATAAGCGCTTACTATACTCTTTATAGAGTAGATTTTAAGAGCTTTATTAAAGGTAAAGACTTTAAAAGTAAGTAGCGTAGTAGCTACTTAAATAGAAAAGAGTTAGAAAAAAGTAAGTAAAACGTAAGTAGTATATATCTCTTTAAACGTAGTACGAAAGCTAGCTTATTTATCTCTTAATTAGCGCTATATAATAGAAAGAAATACTAAACGATTAAATACTTAATATATTAAATAACTTACTAGAATTATATCCTTTAAGCCTTACCTAGTAAGGTAAAATAACGCCTTTTATCCTACTAAAGGTAATTAGAAGAAGTCTTCGATAAAGATAATATTAATACTACCGAAATAAATATCGCTACGAAGAAAGATTTAGCTTAGACGTAAAGTAATCTAGCTAAAAGTAGTTAAGCTAAGTATACTTTTCTCGTTAATAATTAGATATCTTAAAAATCTTAACTACCTTTATATATTTACTAAGGCTATCGAATTTAAAAGCTTAAATTGTATATTAATTAGAAGTTTAAGTAGAAAATAAATCGTTATACTACTAATATTATTACTCGTTATACTAATTAGAGTAATTATCGTAACCGAATTACTATATAGTTACGTTTAGCGAAGATAAGTTACGAGAATCTTAATTAGATACGATTTTCTAATACCACTACTACTATCGATTTAGAGTAGGAGCTATTAGACCCGTAGGTCTAATACTAGCATATATTACTAAAGTAAGCGAGGAGAGTAGGTTATATATATAAATATATACATTATACAAATAAGCTCTATTTCTATATAAAGAGCCTCGTTCTTAATAAACGAAGTTTAGAATTAGGACTAAGCTTAATTTAGACTAGCGTACTAGGGTTTCCTTAAAAAGAGTCTCCGAAAAAGAGATTCCTAAGAATATAAGACAATTAAATTACACTTCGATCTAAGAATTAAGAGTCTCAAAGCTATAATTCGTAAGAAAATAACTATAACTACCGAAATAAATATCGAAACCGATAAACGACCTTCGTCTTTAAGATATACTACTTTAGAGTAGTATCCCTAATTCGAAATGTCGAAAATTATCTTAAGTAGTTCGAAGGACTAGGAGGAATTCGATAAGGCTTTTGGAATCAAAGTTAACGCCGAAAACATCGATTACCTCGTTAACCTCGAAAATCCAAAAGACTTCGAAGTAGCGCAAACCCCGAAGCCAATTAGGCCTACGTTTGCGAACTATAAGGCGAAAGTCTTAGATACAAAGTTAAAGTTTATTCGTAGAGAAGAACCTACGAAAGGCTTATCCGACCTATTACCCGAGGATAATAAAGCTTTTAAGTTTAAGTAGTAGATCTACTGCTCCGACGAAATTCGGTATAAGGAAGAATACGAAGTTATTCGGAATATTCTTAATTAGATAAACGATATGATAATATCGAACTTCAAAATAACCTATAGCCTCGATATAAGTGGTATCGTAGCTAATAAAAACCTTACGTAGTTCTACTTTAACCTTAAATGTACGTATAATATCGACGAGTTCGTCTTATACGATTAAGCTTAGAAACGCTATAACGACGTACTAAATTAGGCCTTAAAACCTAAAATCAACTAGGACGACTAAATAACGTTATAAGAGACGATAATATAGCGAGCAATTAACGTAAAAGTCGCCGAAGTTTAAAACCTTATAACCTAGTTCTTAGACCTTATTTAATACTTAAAAAGATATTTCCTTATCTTTATAAGAGTAGAGTAGAGTTAATAGCGAATAGCTATCGTTAACGAGACTTATTTTCTAATAGATTTTATCGCCTATTTTCGCTAAAAGATAATTAATATTTCGAAAGTAATCGAATTTCTAATTCGAATAAAGAGAATTACGAAAAGGAGCTTCGGACTAATATTCTAAGCTACGAAATAAAATAATAATAAGCGAATAGAATCCCTAAACGGTTATTGCTAATAATAATTTAGAAAACGTCTAAGAAATAAGGTTTCTAACTTTATATAAAGTAACGAAGACTTTTATATCTTATACGATCGAAACTACCTTCGAGTAAATATTACTAACTACTAGGTTATATTCCTAAAAAATAAGCTTCTACGAATAAAGATTAACGAGATATAGGCTTAAAAGTAGAAAAGAAGGCTAAAGAGTAGTAAAAAGGTTCGAGACTTATATTTAAAGCTTAAGAAAGGCGAAGAGTTTACGAATTAATAACGAATTAATCGATTAATAATTTCCTAACGTATAACTTCTTTCCTTATATCGAACCTCGAATACCTATTACGTAACTCGGTAATCTTAGACTTAGGATTAATACTTTATATCTTCAACGAAATCTTAAGATTCTACAATTACGAGTATATACCTTTATAAAAAGGTATATTTATAGGATTAAGTTACTTACTTATCTATAGATATAAGAGTATAGATATTAAAGTACGAAATACGATAAATAAGCTTTGTTTCCTTACTCTAAACAACGTAGCCTTTTATTTAAAGATAAGTACTAACTTAGTATCTCTAAAACGGCTAAGGTAACTAAGATACTAGTAGGATTAGAGAAATAAGTAAGATATAATCCGATACTATAATAGATAACTACTTTATAAGTTATTTTAATACTTCGATTAATATATACTAAAATACCTACCTATTTTTATAAAAGAAGCTACGTTTACAACGAAGAAACTATAGTTTAACTCTTAAACTAAAAAGAAGCTAAGAAAGGTTAATATAATAGTCTAATACCGTAGATTAGGGCACCTAAGACCTAAGGTACTAAAGTACTTAATCAATTATACTTACGAAGCTAAGATTATAAGCCCTTTAATAGTTAAATACGATATTTACAGAATTGTAAAGATAAAGCGATAAGAGTACTACGAAGTAAAGAAACGAAGTTCGAAACTAGGAGAGCGAATCTTACTTAACTTCTACGACTATTAAAAGAGAATTTACAAGTTTACTTCGTACGCCGTAATATTAGATAAGATATTAGGCTACGCGTAGGATTATTACTTCTAAAACTACAAAGTAAATAGCTTACTTTTAATACTTTAGAACTTTACTTAAATATTAATAATAAAGTATTAAATCAAAGTTAAGGTTATCGAGATAAATAACGAGCTTCGAAAGACTTATTCGATTTACGTATAACTAGATCGAAAGAGTATTCAAATAGAAGAGTATATACTACGTACTCAATAGCAAAATAGCTCTAGAGAATGTACTAATAAAGTAGTTAAAGAGAAAGCACAATTACTAGTAATCTAGAGTAGGCTTCCTACCGAATTATAGCCTAAAATAGTTAGAATAGCTATCTATATACTCAATCGTACCCCTAAGTACCGCCTAGAATAGAAGACGCCGTACGAGAGCTTCTTTTCGGCTATCTTAAACTCGTCTATTAAAAACTAACCTCGAATTATACACCTAAAAGTTATAGGCTACAAAGCCTTTATAATAACTACGGACGTATAAGAGAAACGATAACGGCTTAAGTCTAAGCTAATCCCCAAAGCTTAGATTAGATACCTAGTTGGATATAACTTAACTAATATCTTTCGTATTTAAAACCCTATAACTAACTAAGTATACGCTACGAAAGATATTATCTTTAATAAATAAGACTTCTTTAGCCCAAACGAGGTTCGAATATAGGAAATAATTAGTAAATAGACGTTAAAAGAGCTTTAGTAATATCTTTAGAATATAATCATCGTTTAAGAAGATTCCCTAGATTAAGTAGATATACTAGTAAATAGACAAAACGAGTTTGAGATTAATAGTTTATATTTCGATAACTTAGTTTAAAACTTACTAACGAAGATCGAAGAGTAAGAGGAAAATTAATACGGTGAAGACCTAAAATATACCGAAGCTCGCTTTAAGCTCCTCTCTACGCTATTAGAATCCCCAATATCCTCGTTCCTAGCTTCTTCGATAAAGCTAAGAAGCTAAAGGTTAAACCGAGCCCAAATCTCGAAAAGGAAAGTATATACGATTAACCAAGCGTTCTACGCTAAGACTCTAGCATTACCTATTGAGAAAAGTTAGTAGAAACTTATAACTAAGGCTAACCGTCGTCGCCTAAGCTTTAGTAAGTCGAAGCTAAAGAACAAGGCTTAGATATAACAAATAAACTTCGAATCTATAAGAGTAGGCTTTTATCAAAGGAGCCTACTACTAATACTTACCTTATACTATAGCCTAAAGGGATATCGATTCGAAAAGGAGTTCTTCTAAGCTAAGAAAGACTATCTACAAAGCTATAAGTAGATAGGCTCTTAGATTAAAATTCCGAGCTACGATTTAAGGATTTGTAACTTATAAATATTTGATTACATATAAGTTTACACTTATAAGACCGATAAGTATAGATACCTTCGGAAGTATAAAGTAAGACTTATTATATAAGATAATTAATAACAAAAGTCTACTACCGAAGAAATATACGCTTTAACGCTTACGAGTAAATTATTTCGAACCTTAATAGCTATTATAATAAGGTTCGATCTCAAGCTATTATAGTTTAATACTATAAACGTATTTATAAACGTAAAGTTGCCCTACGAAGTCTTTATACAAGCTCCACTAAGCTATAAAAAACTAGGAGTAGACTTACGAGTCCTACTCTTTAAGAAAGTACTATACGGCCTTCGGATCGCACCTCTCCTATAACAAATAGAGCTTAGAACTACGTTATAAGCGTCGGGATTCTAGCCTATACTATATAAGTCCTACTACTATTAGCGGAATAGAGTATTAATCTTCTTCTACGTAGATAATATTATACTTACGTATTAGAAAAGCTAAAAACGAGTTGCTAAAGAGGTCGTAAAAGCTCTAAAGGCGAAGTACAAATTCATAAGAAGAGGCGAATTACAATAGTTCCTAGGGATAAAGGTTATTCGAAATCGAACGAAAGGCTTAATCTAGTTAACTTAGATAGTATATTTAGAGAAGATTTATAACCTACGTAATTAAGACCTACGCTTCGTAATTTTAATAAGCAAAACGAAGCTCCTACCCTTTAATAGGGTAGCGAAGCCAAAGATCGTTAATTAGTATAAGCGTACGATTAGCTCGCTATTATATATAATAGTTATTACTCGACCCGATATTACTTTCGCTATCTTCCAACTTATAAGGTTTATAATAAACCTAGGGCCAAAATATAAATATACTACGAATCGAGTATTAAATTACGTATACGTAACTCGTTTCTTAGCTTTAAACTTCGAAGAAGTAAATAAGTTTGAAGTCTATAGTAACGCTTCGTTTACTAATAATACTACTAATAGGAAAAGCTTATAAGCCTATACTATAAAGCTCTTTAGTAACCTTATTAGTTAAAGGGTTAATAAGCAAAATACTATTATTATATTAACTATAGAGGCGGAACTACTAGCCTTTACTTAAGTAGTAAAAGAAAGACTCTTTTAATAAAGACTACTCTCGGAGCTAAGTATCGAGTTGTAAAACTTAATATTAAACCTCTATTACGATAATTAATAAACGATTAAGCTCCTAAAGAGTATAGTAGAGAGACTAAGGACTAAGCTAAAGTATATAGATATCTATAATTACTAGCTTAAGGAGAAGATAATACGGAAAACAATCTACGTTTCCTACGAACGAAGTTCGTATATAATTATAAATAGGCTAACTAAGTCTCTATAAGGTAAGTAGTTTATCGAAAGTCGAAGACAACTTAGTCTAGTTGATCTATAACTATAGATCGAAGCTAAAAGAGATAACAATCTAAAGGAATAGTCATTAGAAAATATTTTAAGAGATCTATAGCTTAATTAACGGTCTAAAACCTCTTTTAGCGAGTTCGTACCTCATTTTACACCTCTTTCAACGAATTCGTACCTCATTTTACAATTTTAACCCTCGAAGTTAGGTTATAAAGTTCTTATTAAAGAAGTACTACTAAAGGATTATAGGAAACCCTCAAAATATAGAAACAACCTTTAAAACGACTAAATGATTTACTAAACGAAGTCCCGAAGCTTTAAAACTACAACTACTTAGTACAAACGAGGATTATTAGCGATAAGAAAGCTACTATCTCTATATACTTTTAGTACTACTTTTACTACGATTCGACGCTTATTTAACTCTTATAACTAGTTAGAACTACGATCGAGGTTTATTTTAGCTAAACGAGTCTTATTTCAACTAAACGAGCTTTACGAAGTAAACTTACTACTTTAACTACGTTATTACCGTAGATATAATTAAGAAAGAAGAATACTATTAAAAGAGTATCTTTAGGCTTAAAAACATTTTAGATTAGTAAAATAAGCCGTAAAATAACTATTCAAAGTGCTTATATAGAGATATACGAGCCTCTAGGCGAATAACGATCGTAACGTTTATTAGGCTTTAGGCCTTTGAAACAATAGTTGTCTAATTAGCTAGTAAGAGCCGACTTCATATATAGTAAGTATAGAGGTACCTTTTTCTCTAGTATACTATAAAATCGTTAGTCGAAGTGTAAAATAAGAAAATAAGCCTCGAAACTTACGTTAATTTTACTACCTTAGTAGCCGTCTTTCTACGTAGGGCTTCGCGCTCCTTTTCCTTTTTACGATTAGTCTTCTTAGTTGTACTTATCTTACGTTTCTTAGTAGGACGTTTAGAAAAGCTAGTACTCGAACTACTATTGCTAAAGTATTATTAATACCTTAAAACCAACTTCCGAGCCTTGTCTTTATTAATCAAATTTACTTGCTATACGGAGAGGAGGAGCCGTTACGGGAGCCGGATCTATAATAGGAGCGATCTTCGCTACCGTTATCTTCGCCGCTAAAGCACCGTTAGTATCTTAAAATCAAACTCCGAGCCTCGTTTTTAACTACTAATTTACCTTAATATAGTAGGAAGCTTAGTTAACGATACCTATAATACAAGTTAGCTAATAAAGAATATTCGGACGATACTTTATAAGGTAAGCTACTTACGAAGATAGTATTATAGAAGAGAGAAAGAAAGAGAGAAGAAAATATTTCGAAGGTTACCTTTAAATATAGCTAATTACGTAATACAGCCTTGGGACTAAGGCTATAAAAGGCAAAAGCGATCGATTTAAGAGAAAGGTTACAAAGACCTTTAAAAGCGACGAATAAGTTGCGAAAGGATATTAAACTACTTATAAGGATTAATCTAAGGGAGTATATTAGACTCGTAAATCCGATACCAATATATATTACTAAAGTAAGCGAAGAGAGTAAGTTATATATATAAATATATATATTGTATAAATAAGCTTTATTTTTATATAAAAAGCTTCGTTTTTAATAAACGAGGTTTAGAATTAGGATTAAGCTTGATTTAGACTAGTGTACTAGGGTTTCTTTAAAAGGAGTCTCTGGAAAGGAGATTCCCGAGGACATAAGACAATTAAGTTACGCTTCAGTCTAAGAGAAGCTATCTTAGATTAGGATATTACGAATACCTTAATACTATATTATAGACGAGGCGTTATATACTATTTAACGTTTTATAAGCTTTTTAAGGGACGAAATCTACTTTAGGCGCTTCTTTAGATCCAATAATCTTATACTAATATATACTATTATCAAAGTTACGATAATAATATCGACTAACGTATAATCCTTAGTTGTAGAGTATATCGATATTGTGTAAATTAAGTTTATTAAGTAGCTAGAATAACTTAGAAGTACGTCTTTAGCCTATTAGCGATATATCTTACTATAGTTTTTACTCTAATTTTTGCTCCTTAATTAGCGTATCTTCGAACTTATTTTCCTTAGCTTCAACTTCTTAACTATAGTAATTATTAAAGTATTTCTCTAATTCGACGTAAATAGCTTAGTAATACGTATAAGCTAATTTAAAGTTCTTAAATTACTCCCTATCTATAGAAAACAACTCTTCTTCGTCTTAGTAGAAATAGTTTAGTTTAAACTTAACGTAATAAAAGTCTACGTAAATAGAATTATCGTATACGTTATTATACCTTAGCTAATAACTAAGTATATATTCCTTTGTACGTAATCTTAGCTTCTACTTCGTTAATAAAGTTCTTCTAATATCCTAAGAAGAGAGGAACTCGAAGTAAATTAAATTCGTTAACTACAAAATAGAAATATTATACTAAAAATACTTTTAATATAAGTTTATCTTCGTTAAAACGTTATTAATGCTAAATTTAAAATAGTTCTTTTATTAAAAGATAAGCTAATAGTCGACGGAAATAACTTATTTATATAAATTCTCTTATAAAAGGAGCCTAAATAGAATATAATATACTTCCTACGCTAAAAAGTTGTGCTTTAAAATCAATTTGTTTATTATCTTAGAAACGAAACTTAGAAAAAGTTTACTACTTAAGACCTTCGGAAATATCTTTTTCGTAATTTTAGCTAAATTCTACGAACAAACTTCGATTTTTGAAATATATTTCGCTATATAAGCTATAATAGCCTTAATACTAATATACGGCGATATATCAATATTCGCTATTTAAGAAAATACGAAAATTCGATTATAGACGTTAAAGAATAAGTCGTTATATTATACGAAAAAAGACTAGAATCTTTTACTCAAATACTTAATTATTTCTACTTCTACGTAATTTATAAATAAGAAGTAAAAGTAATACTTAAGTAAAAGCTTAAACTACTTATTTCGTATTACTTCTTATACCTTTTTACAAAAAATATATAGATAATATACGCTTAAGTATAAATATCGCTAATACTAATTAACGATTTACAAAAACTACTTAAAGGTTAAAGGTTAATCTTAAAGCTTAACGCTTAGAAGATTAACTTTATTCTATTTTCTACGCTTAAGCGATTCTAAGTTAATCGTAGATACGTAATTTCTTTAAGTATACGTAAATAAAAAGTGCGACTCGATAGTACTTATATTTAATTTAAGCGAAGAGCTAAACTAAAAGAGTCTATAAAAATATAAGCTACTCTAGTTTTAGAACTCGAAATAATACTAAAAGTTACGTAGATTAAATAATTTCCTAAGTACTATCTTACGCTAAAGCTTAATTCTCTAATAAAAATACTACGCGCCGATATAAAGGTTATTTTTTAAGAGGCGACGAAATAAGCGTATACGCTTAATCTTTAGTAAAGATAACTATTCTTCGAACTATAGTATATACTAGTATAAACTCTATTAATAGAAGTCGGCTAAGCTAAGCGTAATAAAAGTAAATAAAATACTTAAATAATAAGCAAAAGCTTCGTACTTATACTTTTTCTTATATTAAAAACTACGTATACCCTTTAATCTAATAGCGTTATAAGTAATAGAAAAGAGTAGATTTTACGTAGCTTAGGAATTAGGATTTTAAAACGTATCGAGTAACTTTTTTCGAAAGAAATTTTATCGTTTAGTCGTAGATTTCTTAATAAAATAGTTACTCGCTTTATTTATCTTTTAGTATATAAGTATATTAAAGGTAACGAATTAGAAAATTAAGTATTTTACGAACCTTCTATCGTACTACTATATAGTATACTAGACCTAATCGTTGAAGTTTATCTTATAAGACTAAAGTTAGATAAATTCTACGCTTTTATATAAAAAAAGTGTAAGAAATATAAGAGAATATAATATATACGACTTATTAAAGTTATTAATAAAAGTAAGGTAAATAATTAGTATTTATAAGTAATATAAGTCGATAAGTAAATATTAACTTTTAAATAATAATGTATTATTATTTAGCGTCTTATTTAAATCTTATATTAACTATTCGAGCTTAGTTAACTTATAAGCGATATTTAGAATTATAGAAAAGTTTTCTTCGTCTTTATTCCCTTCTTCGTCGTTAATAACTTCTACTTTATATAGTACTTAGCCGTTAACCTACTCTAACGCTTCTTCGATATAAACTTAATCTAGAATATTACTATTCTTTAATAAAGATTTAAACGTAGTACTATTCTACTCGAAGCTATAATAGAGTAGGTAATAGAAGTATAGAAACTCGAGCTATTATTAAATATAGCGCCGACGTATAATAAATCGCTTCCGAAACTACGTATTTTACCGAATATTTAGCTTTAACCTAAGAGGTCGAATAAAGATTACCTCTAAATCGCTAAGTAGGAAAAAAAAATCGTTGAAAACCCTTCTAGTATTATAATAGAATTAAACGACGTAGCTACGATATTTATATTACTAGCTCTTAACTTATAAGACGTTAATAGTAACGTAAATTTGTATAATAAACATTTCTTCGACTATTAAAAGCTAAGGAAGATTATATAATTTCGACGTTATACTAAAGTCGAAATTATTAGTAGTAGAGTAAAAAAAGGAGTTACTATCGTTAAAATCTTTATTTTTAGATTAGTATCGCTTATAGATTCCGTAGTAGAGCCTTATATCGAACTAAAGTTACTTATAATATTTGTATTTCTCTATTTTTTCTACTTTTAGAGTATTCTAATACTAATAAAGAATAGATTCGACGTTATTATCGAAGGCTAAGTTATCGAAATTATAATCCTAAGTAGGCTTTAGTATATTAAAAGAGCGTAGAAGCGATAAAGAATAGTATAGTCGGCGTAGCTAAGAAGAGGCGTAGAATAACGTTGCCGAAGTCGTAGGAGAAGAGTCCTAAGAAAGATTTAGCGAAGGAGTAAATCTACGTAGCGGCGATAAGGCTAACTCTATATTTAAATACTATATTTATACTTTTATAGTAGAAAGCGATAGAGTAGGCGACGAATCGAAGCTATTACGTCGAATAACGTAGTAGTTTCACTTAACCTCTTACTAAACGAAAATCGCTAAAGCGTAGGATATAGCTTACGATATACCTAAATCTACGATAATAAGCTAATTAGTAATTAGGTTTAAACAAATAAGTAATAAAACGTACGAAGCGAACGTTATAAAGAGTTACTATTAAAGAGATTAATTTTATAGAGGAGATAACTACGTAGCGACGACGCTTCTCTTTAAGGCGGCTTACGTAGTTCGAAGCGTTTCGATAATAGTTTTTGTCCTAAGGTACTAGAAAAGGATTAGCTTAGAAGCTTAAAAAGGAAGAAACGTAGCTATAAACTAAAGCCTTCTAGTTATCTTAGTAGAATAAGTAATTCTACGTTAGCTTAGATTTATTCTTAAAGTTAATAAACTAATTAGGTATAGAAAAACGCTTATACGTATAATACTTAATAAAGCTTTAAAGCGGAAACTATTCTTTATTAAATATCGCAAAGCTAAAAAGAATATAATTAATAAATATAAGAATAAGAGTATAAGAATAAGCGAAAATTCTACTTTTAAAGCGAAAATATAGATAAAAGATAAGTATATAAAAACAACTTTATAGTATAAAAAAGTATAAAACTATATATAAGACCTAGCTTGTAAGCTAATCTACGTTCGACGATAAGCTCCGATAGTAACGAATTTTTGACTCTTAAAAATATATAAGAAAGCCTTTGGCTTAGATTATCGTCTGGCATGTTCGATATACACTAAGAGAAAAAGAAAGATAGGTACGCCTAGGTACATCCGATATCCGGAGTAGCGTCCGAGTCCGCCTGGTCTGGCCATTGATGCATTGACTGCACTCCTCGCAAAGGTCGTATGCTTGGTTTCTACGAATATTACTGGAATGGAGGCATATAACGGTGATCTGTGAAAGGCAACTCAGGCCTGCTTGGATAAGCGTCAGCTTGACACGATATGTGATCCGCTCAGGCCTCTCCCTACTGCAGACCACGTAAACGGGGAAGTGGAGATTTTCAATAGCATCCCCATGCCGTCCGTGTACGCCCTGGGACACTCAACCCCTCTTCGCCTTGACGGGGTACGCTATTGACGGAGATCTCAGGGTCTTTTGGCAGTGACAAGCAGTTCTGGTTATGAGTTGAATGTTGATCATTAAGGTAGTGCCAATTTGTCCACTGCTTGTGGGCTCCAAACTGTTCTCCCCATCTCATGGAAACAGCTCGCCAGCACGTCTCCCATTTCCTAGCAAATAAAAGGCTCCCCCTGGCGAGGACGTATAATGCGCCATACGACAGGGGTCAAGACCTCCGGAAGGCCTGTGTCTCCCGCCGGTCCTTCCACCGGGTCGATGCTGCGCCTAGCCATGCACCTCCCTGCATCATCAACCGATGTTCGCTGCATGCGCTGTAAAACACCAGAACACCTCTCCTTCAGGTGCTATTGTGGCCCCCTCGCCTGAAGCCGAGCAATGATACATTGCCCGTTATACCCCCTCTCCCTGCTGAACTTCTTGATCACACGAAATGCGACCTATACCACATGCTCCGTTGCTCGGACTCTGCGGGGCATCGAGGCCTGACCGGGGAAATATCAGGCGAACAGACGAGGTCGGACCTATAGCATGCAATGGGGGTGATATTTGAGATGGCGAACAAACTCCTACTCCTATGCTGACTTCCCCGTAAGTGGCGACTTTGAGATAAGACAGCGCCAAAACAGACACATGCAGAGCGCAAATCGTAGGGCCAAATCCCCGTCGCTCATACACTGCTCCAAATGCGCCCCAGGTGACAATGAGAAATTCGTAAGATAGGTACAGATCCGACCGCTGCGCCGCGGGCCGGCGTGTAGTCGAAAGGACTTGTGTGATCGCTTGCAACAACTTGGAAATAAAATGAAAATAAACAAATGGATATTGTAACAGTTTCGTGAGCCGACTCTATGTCGTGGTATTGACAGCGAGCATCGCCAACGTCATAACATGCAGTTGTTGGCAGACTGAGCGTCCAAGCCCCCAGATTCTCATGATCGTCGGACACGGTTCCAGAGGCGCCTCATGACATTCTGATCCGTGTTGTTGGTGGCGTCAATTCCAGCAAAGATCCTCTCGATGCTCTCCTTGCGCATCCCGTCGGCGAAATCGTCGGCGTTCGCCGTCGACTCGGCGCGCACCTGTGCAAGCTGAGGCGATTTCCTTCCCATCTGGGGAGACATTCGTCCCGTCTGGGGGGATTTCCGTCCCGTCTGGGGCGCCGCCTTTTGCCACCCGTAGATCTGCTCCTCGTGCGCTCTCAGATCCGGCCTTGTCAAAGTCATCCGTAGCGTCATCTCCCGCGAGAAAGCAGGTACCTGGGTGTATCCTGCTTCCGAAGGCTTGAATGCCTGAGTGAGGGGTGGGTCCGAGGCGACGCGGACAGGTTTCATTGGAACCTTGTCGAAGGCATGTGGTGTCTGGGGTGAGTCTGGATCCTCAACCGATGGTTGGTCGCTGTTCAAAGACATCTTGTCATCCTCGTCGTCATCGTCATCGTCCGCCAGAAAGGTCCTAAGGTTGGTATCGTCAGACAGTTTATGCTGAGACTGTCGCTTGCTCAGTGTCCGGCCCTCATTGGTGGCAGCTGAAGGACCAGATGGTACGTCGATGGAGGGGAATCCAAATTCGATAGCCTCGTCAAACTTTTGAGGCGATGCAAGATAGACCCGGAGTTTCAGTCTGGCCTCCGGATCTTGATAATGGGCAGGAGAAGGATCTATCGTCATGATAGAGTCCTGCGGAGTATGTTTTGGTGTGATTAGAGATAACGCTCGAGACTTCCTCCGTTGATGACCGAAGTGGAACTCGGAGGAAGTGCTCAGTGGGCTTTGAGCAGGCGATTTGGGACTTGCTACGGCGTCACTCGTAGGAGGCCGGCTAGCAGAGACGGACGTTCTCCCGAAGGGTATCTTGGAGATGGACAGGTGCCGACGGAATGACGGCCGTCTCTGCTTCGAGGGCTCCGGTACATGCTCGCGAAGGTTTGCATGATAGTCGTCTAGGAACAGTCGCAAGTCCAGATCATCCTCCTCGTCCAACCAGCGAAAAGTGTCGTAGAACGACTCAGGGAAACTTGCGCTCCTACTCTCGTCGGGAAGATGGCGACTGGTTCGCGGCGAGTCCATACTGTTGTTCCGCTGTTTGGGAAAACTGGGGGCGACGAGATCCATATCTGGAGGGACGTCTAAGTGCCTGCTAGCCCTGCGGCCGACCTTGTATACCGCCTCGTCCGCGGCGTCAAGGATAACACTAGCCCGCAATTGGCGTGTCAGAACAGATTGCTCTTCACGAGTAAAATGCTTCTTTCTTATTTTCTCTGGCAGACCAGCAAATGCCAGTGAATCAGCCGAAGAGAAGCGAGATTCGAGCACGGAGCGGCGGCGAAGATTGACCAAATTCTCGGACGCACTCCGGTCTTGTCGAGCTAAGCGCCGCTTGAATTTGTGAGCTGTTATTTGGTCGTAATGTTGCGAGATATCATCGATGCCGGACGCCTGGGCAAATCGAAGACGTTCGAGGGTGGAAAAGTACTGTGTAAGTAAAGGCAATTCCTTTAGCAACTTGTCTCGAACTCATGTAGGCTGATCCCACGCAACACACTTCACTGACATAAGGAGAGGCAAATGAATGAACTGGCATGCAGGAACGAAGTCTTTGATGGGGCTTTAAGCGATTTCAGCAACTGTTGAGTACGGACGACAGTATCGTAAACGTGGGCCATGCATGCAGAGAGGCCCAAACGCCTGCATGACGCCCAGTAGTAGACGGCGTCGAATCCGACGGTGAATGGAATGCGCAGGGTGCGAAAGCCGCTAAGCTCATATCTGGCCAGCACTACGCCAAGCGCACGCAGGCACGGTTTTTACCGCTGCTGCAAGACAGTGTTGTCGGCAAGGGTTCCGAAAATCAGAACCCCAAACGGACAGAACAACGCAACTCTGCGTTTGACTTTGTGTGGATCGGTCTTGACCGATGTCTCGGCTGCCAATTGCTTTTTCTCCGAGAAGAAAGACCAAATTACGGACAACGTGGTCTCGCATTCCCTCCAAATGAGGCATAGAGGTGGAAGCGGGCAAAAGATTTGCTGAAAGCTATGACACGAGGGCAGCAACCAGTCGAAGTCCATGACCTGTTATCACCAATGACAAACCGGAAGCGGGCTTTGAGCGGCACTCCGGCAGTGATTGACAACTAGAGGTCGTGGCGACGAGAATGCACCTCTGGTTCCACATCTGACAGCCCTCACAGTTCTCACAACCGCCAGCCCTTCATAAAGAACCAAAGAGGTGCCGACTTCGACTGAGCGCGAGGCGGGTGCGGGTCTGATGAAACGGCGTCCTTCAACGAAGATCGGTCACTGACTGGCATCGTCGAATTGTTTACATGTTCCTCGCGTCCTAATGGGTGGCGAAAGACGCCGGCTTCGGGTGGGATTCGCGGGACGAACAACTCCAGACTCTCTCTTCAACGATAGCTTTTGGGTATCGTGTAATCCTGGGGTGTGGAGGGATGGTTGATGGTGTACTAACTGATGCAAGGGGATCGCTGTTCCCATTGGACGCAGGAACGCAGAGGGAGCTCTAATGCAGCTCAATGTCCACTCACACCTGGCCAATTGGGGAGCGTGAGCTCCGTGGGGAGAAATAATGCAAGTGCAAATGTGACAGACGAACGGAAGACTGCGCATACCTTGCGTTGTATGGCCAGCGGCAAAGCCTCGAATTCCTCTCGCGTCAGAGGAGGGGGTAGACCGGACTGTGACGGGCGTCTCGAGCTGCTGCTAGATCGTGTTATGGTTGAGGTGCTGACATTGTGAGTGTGCTTGTGGCTGGCGTCGTCATTGTTGTGCCGACTGTGATCGTGGTGATGCTGGTGGTGTTGAAGGAGACTCTTGGGATTGCCGCTGCTGCTAGTGCTCTTCCTGTCCGTCGACGATCGTGAATCATTGGACTCCTGTACATCAAGCTGATGATGATGTCGACGAGCCCATCGAGCAAATAACGGACTGGCAGACCGGGCACTTCGACCGCTCCGTGAAGTATGCGGTCGCCATTGGCTTGTGTTTGCAGGTACGTTGGCCGCACTGTAGGTCGAGGATGGAAAGCGTGGCTCGTCGGGAGGCGGAAGAGTCGAGCTAGGCATCTTCGACGTCCTACTCCGTTGTCTGATGCTCGAGCAGGAGTCGTGTGTCCCAAAGGTGTGGTTTTCGTCCTCGATCGCCGCGTCGGAACCCAAGGTCGAAGGAGAGCAGAGAAAGGAGTTGAAAGCAGTCGCTGACCTGCTGGTGTATGCCGTGTTCGCTGCCGTTATATTAAGATTATGATTAGTAGTATTGCTGGTAGTGGAAGATGGCGTTTGGCAGCGAGGGAGAGGTTGCTCTTGCTGGTCGGCGTCGAGTATGAGGAAGTTGAAATTGTGCTGTGCAGATCCAGGGCCAGAAGCAGAAGAAGCGAAGGAAGAAGACGAAGCAAGGGAAGAGACAAGCTCGGAGCTGTTGTTGGTTGTTGAGAGCAGGAGAGGAGGAGTCAAGACTTCAGATCCATGTCTTGAAAAGGAAATGTTAATGTCGTTCTCTTTCCAAGCTACCGGTGACGGCGACGCTGTCCCCTGTGTGCCACTCGTGGTCCCTGTCGTGGTCCCTGCTTGCCCTGCTGATGCTGTCCCTGTAGTCCCTGCAAGCCAGGTCCAGATAAAGCAGCAGGGTGCTGAATCCATCAAAGTCGATGCCGAGCCCGCACTCGTACACGTACCGACTGTGGAAACATTCGTAACATCGGTGATTCTGCCCATTTCGCTAAGGTAGGCGCCGTCCTTACGCAGTACGGGCTAGTCTACGTGAATTCGTCGTCAGGTAAATCGTCTAATCATCTGTTTCTTCCCAGTCTCTCGTCAAATATCGAGGATTGTCAATTTGTCATACCTGCAGGTGATCTCTCTTGGCTCAGAGATCCCTGGATTGCCGTAGCCCCAGGTCGCACTTGCCAAATGGAACTGATCGGCCGTTGGAAGTTTGGAACCACGAGAGTTCAACAACAATTGGCAAGTGGCAAGAGCTTCTCGAGGATTTGAGCCAACCTGGAAGGTGGGACGGGCTGGGCAAACTACTTTAGTTAGTTGCTCCTGCCCTCGACGTGATTCATTGTCCATGGCTTATATCATCTTTTGAAAGCCCATTCATTCACTGCCTTTTTCCTTTGATCATGAACAAGCTTGGAGGTTCGGTTTAATGCCGCCCAATTACCCCAATTTGTCCATCCCGTCTCAACATCATCCGCAACTTACCGCGGTCGATCCCTTCGCTCTTCAGGGCCAGGCGGGCCCTGAAGTGACCCTCATCTCCCCTGAGTCCTTGACCGGCTCATCGGTACACTAAAAACTGCAGGTCCATTGTGGGACGCCGTGGGACGCCGGCTCGGGCTCCACGATTTTCTTTCCACTCGGCAAGGATTCCCTCTTTGTCCTTTGTTCTGCGGCTTTGTTCTGCACCGCAGCATTGTTCTTATACTTCCCCTCTCTCTTCCAGAACCAGATGCCGCCGATTCGAACTCGCGAGTGTGGCACGTTGGACGTCGTACTGAAGGCTCGGGTCTCTTCTAGACTGGTGTGCTGCAGACCCGTAATACCTTGTGCCATGTGCTCGGGCTACTCCTCCCGCGGTAACACATGGCGATCAATCTATCCCAGACCGGGGACGGACGAGACTAGGTCATCATGCCCTGCAGACTGCAGACTGCACACAGCGGGATATCGGGATTGTGGTCGTATTAATATCCAGGATTCAGCCGTGTCACACCACTTCTCAACCGCCTAGCTTGCGCAGACCAGCCATGTCTTTGCATGAGAGCCACGATTGATTGACTTCTCCTAGCAGAGCGTGTCCAGCAACTATTGTACTGTACATACATACATATCAGCCCATTCGAGCTCCCTAGCCTCGTCGATCATGACCCTTGCTGCGAGAAAGAGGGACGAGGATCCATAGATCAACGAGTGTTGAAATGGTTGATGCACATCATGTCGAGCATCTCGAGCATCGATATCACTGATCACTGCGTCTCTATCATCCGATGTGTTAGTGATCGAGGCTTGCAGGACGGACCCTGGTCACGGACGCCGATTGAGTTTGGACGAGGCGCTCTGATAGCGTCGTATTCATCTCGTCTTCTCTGCACTGTTGACAGGCAGACAGGCAATGACTGCATGACAGCCCGCCACAACTCTGGGCGAAACGTGCTGTTTCAGTCGCAATGACCTAGCTGAGTATCAGAGTGCGGGTACAAAGCAGCCGGCCTTGGGTATTCTATTTGTTCAATTGCGAGGGGACTATCACCATCCAATTTCAGCCCTCGTCGAAACTCTGCAATCAACACCTTCGCATACATCTGGGCGTCGAGCCAGTTCACTCATGGTGTTTAACATGGCGCGATTCTACCCAATACCCATGTCCCCCGCATCAGCTAGTCTTCAAACGAAGCCACGATCTTTTGGCTTGTGTTCTAGACTGCAAGCCACGGAAAACCTCGAGTTTTGCTAATGATGCGGATCCTAACTTCTCTGGTGCTAGGGTCGATACGGACGTACGCCACTGGCGGGAGCCAGCTGTGCCGTCATGCTGACGGGGAGACCGGGAGACTCGATGGTGGTCGACCGCGGTTCTCTCCCAGCTATACCGGCTTGGTGAATTACGCAAGCGAGTTATGGAAGGCAGACGGAGCGCATGACCAGACGAGGCCCAGGGCACGCTTCAATCAAGCATCTTGCGACTTGCAAGGCCCCTGGAGGCGGACGCATGGTGTCCGCTCCTCAATCTACGGAGTTATCGTCCAAAGTCAACCGAATTGGACTACGTTCGTCGTTACGCAGCAACACGCTGTCTCATCGCCTTAACCACCAGAGTCTGGATGACGATGGTCTCTTCAGTCAGACACTCCGTTGAAGGCCGTCCGGTCCGGGGCCATGTGTTGCCTGGTGGAATACCACTGCCAGAGTCTGAAAGCCTATGATCGGAAGTTCTGATGGACGAGCTGTCATTATTGACAACCATGCGGCCAGTACTGACTATTTGCTATTGTTCGCGTTGGATCGAACTACTGGTGACGAGAGGACACGCCTTGACTCTTTCGGTTGTTGGTTCTATCAAACGTGTGCAAGGAACATCACCGGCTTCGCCGAAAGCCACCGCGTTTCACAGCCTCGTCTGATCTTGATATCGAAATGAGTGGCGGCTGTCGAGGCGTAGCAAACAAACGACATCGATATCAAGTAGAGAAAGATGGACACACACATATGCATACCATGGCTTCTATACGCTGGCCTACGGAGAGCTAGCAGATGCTGACCTCGAAGGTCTCTCTAGTCTCATTGCGGTCTGCGAGTCACCGCCAGCATAGCGCTCTGGACCGAAAGTCTGAAACCCAAGCGAAGCATACAGGCGCTTCGCCGTCGGCCTAGAAATCAACCCGACACCTTTGCCCTCTTTAGCAGCTCTCTCGATTCCCCATCTAGTCAGCTTCGATCCAAGTCCTTTTCGCTGATGGCCCGGGTGCACGGCAAGGACATCGAGGACTGTTGGTGTCAGCTTCAGCGCGAGACATACGGTTGCAGAAGTCTTCTCACCCCAATAGTTGGTTGGATCATCTCCAGCAAGCCACTGCTTGTCGAGCTCAGCAAATCCCTCGAGGATCTTCTTATAGGCCTCCTTATCCATGGCATCCGGCCAAGATCTCATCTTCTCTTGCATTTCCTTTGCTTTCTCCTCCTCGCTCTTCTCCGGCTGCGGCACAGCTGGAGGTGCCGCCCACTGAGCCCACCCAATGATCTGGTCCTTTGACGTCCCATCATCCATCTCCGTCTCCTCGACGGCAACGACAAAGTGCTTCATTGGATTCTGTAGGTTCGTGCGGAACCGTTGCGACCGCCAGCGCAGCTGTTCCTCGCGTGACTCTTCCCCCCTTGGAAACAATGCGCTATGCATGGCGACGTTCGTGAAAGCTTGTAGCCCGAGAGACTCCATTTCACGGGCCTCCTTCTCCGAGGGCCGGATTTCCCGGATGTGGATTGTGGTTGCCATCGTGCCTAGTAACGAGGTTTCAAGTCTGGTAAGGATAAGTATACGGACAGTTACCTAGGTATAGTAGCAGTTACCTGCTTGCGGACTACCACGACTGATATAAGAAGTAAAAGTAGTGCACATTGAGCTGCTTCGTATGTCATGACTGATGACGTTGTTGGAGTCACCGCCCTGCTAGTTTCTCTATAGACGCGTGTTAGACTCATTTACGGAGACGTGGTTTTCGTGCCGTATATACCTTCCTTTCCTGGAAGAGGGCCAGGCCATCGCGGAAGGAGAGATGTCGAATGCTGACACAGCAGTCGCAACCCAGATGCAAACGCGTACCGGATACGTAAGCACCGGATAAACGCAACTCAACCTACCTTAACCTCAAGTCTGAATACTAGGTACGTTTTCTGGCCCCGGCCTGATCTCCGCGGATGGCTTCCGGACCGCCGGATCAGTCTCGGAGGTACCCGGGCTGCGTCGACGAAACCATACGTCTCCACTTGTGTGCTTAAGGCAACTGCAAACCAACGACAACTCAGCTCTCACAGTCGAAAGAGGAAGGAACTTCGTGGAATTTCCTTTTCATTCAGTCTACACTCTGGTCTGCGTCATCGGGCGATCCTGCAGGTCATTATGCAGTTTGTCCCTCTCAACCTGCATCATCTCTGCATAAGGACAAGCCACCTATCAACTACCCAACTCCAGGCATCGCTCACGAAGCTGTCGAAACACAGCTGCCTGAACGAGGGCAGAGCAGCACCATCTCCCCACCACTGTCACTGAACGGGATCATAGTACTCATAAACCCTATCCGCCTTGCCCCTCCCCTTGACAGCCGGCGCGAGGTAAGTCGAGACCCCCGTCTCGCGATCGTAGCTCCTGAACGAGCACGCCAGCCGCTTCCCGCCTCCGCCGGGCAGGTCGACCACGAACTGCGGCATCATGAAGCCGGCTATCGATCCCCGGATCTGCGCCTCCAGGTCCAGGATCGTCTGCAGCGGCGTCCGGAGGTGCTCCACTTTCTTGACCATGTCGCACTGGTAAACGTAATACTGTTTGTTGGCGGTGTTAGATTCAGACGGTTGCCTTTCCAACTCTAGCATGTTGGGAGGCTATGTATGCCAGGAACAGGGGGGGCGAGGGACCAACTAACAGGATAGATGTTATTATCCGCCAACTCGCGGATGAGCGTCGACATGGTCTCGACGTCGTCATTCACACCCCTGAGCAGAACAGTCTGGTTGCGCACCGTCACGCCCGCCTCGAGCAGCTTCCGGCCAGCCAGCCGCGTGACCCATGATATCTCGTTGGGGTGGTTGAAGTGCGTGTGGAGGGCCATGGCCTTGCCCGCCTTCCTGGCTAGGTCGGACACGTGGATCAGGGCGTCGACCCAGCCGTCCGAGCGGTCCATGATGCGGCTGGGCGCGACCGCCAGGCCCTTCGACGCGAAGCGGAAGCGCCGGATGTTGGGCATGGCGATGAGCCGCTCACCGATCTGGACCAGGTGCTCTGGCGCGAGGTAGTACGAGTCTCCCCCCGAAACGACGATGTCGTGTAGCTGCGGCTGGCTCGCGATGTGGGCGAGGGCTTCATCCCAGCGCTTGCGGGTTGGCTTGAGTGAGGCTTTGGTTACGGTGTCGGTGTCTGCGCCGACGGCGTACGACCGGGTGCAGAACATGCAGTATGTTGGACAGACGGATGTTGCTGGGATGGTCAGGGATTGCTCGACACCGTGTGCAGGTTATTGATGGATGGGTGAGGTGCATACGTAGGAAGAGCGCCTTGTCTGGATAGCGGTGCACCAGTCCCTTGACCGGCGAGTCGGCTTCCTCGTGCAGAGAGTCGAGCGTCACATTGGGGTGGTCAGGGATCATGATCGATCGAACAGGGAGAAATTGCCGAAACAGAGGATCGGTTCGGGGAGCCTCCCAGTTGATTCGGCTTAGGATATATGGCCTGGTGGGTTGTCAGTTCATTGGCTAGGCATGCATCCTGGTTGCTGCCTGGGGGACTTGCGTGATTCGGATTGCCATGGTTGCGGTCGTGACGCCGTCAAGGACATCCTGGATGAGCTCCTCGCGGGTCTGCGTTCGAGAGCCGCTGTTGTCGAAGGGCACATTCTCGGGCAGTACGGCGCTCAGGAACTTGACCAGTTTCGAGGTGCCCTGGACTGTGTTTGCGACCTGTAGGAGCATCAATCAGCGACATGAAGCAAGAACCGGGTTGAAGTGACCGACTTACACTCCAGCGGTAAGAGAGGAAGTCCTTGGCAGATGTATCAGCCCAGATCGGAGTCTTTCTCCAGAACTCGTCCTGTCGGTTGACGTTCTCGACCATGGATGCGGCTGTCCCGGACGTCGATGGGCTATGCTTTGTTACTGGGATGGCGGCAGGGCTGTTGTCGTCGAGTGGACGGCGTCCTTCCGGTGCAGAAGTAGCAAGCTGCGCAAGTCGAAGGACGGAGTTCGAAGCACGGAGAGACCGCCATGCAGTAGTCAGTTGTCCTGGGCGCATAGCAAATGGCTTGGCTTTTGTGATGTGAGACATCATGGTTGCAGAGTTGTCTGGTTGCGCCTGTGATTCAGTTCGTGATGCGATGGCGGATATCCGTTGGAGTCCAACAGGAGTCTGCGGCCAAGTCTAGGCTCCAGCTCTTCCTGCGTCGTTTGGACAACGTTCGGTTGTCCACGAACCTCTAATGGTCCTACTGTATTTTAACACATGATTTAAGTGAACTCGGGGGTCGAGTGAATCAAGCGGCACGGAGATCCGGCTCCTATATAAAGGAGACTGAAGAAAGTGCCAACAGACAAAAGCAATTCACCTGAGCTTTGACCAAAGGTGAACGCTGCGTATGGACTTGCTTGTGGTCACCATGTAGTCCCAAGTCTCGATCTAGGGGATCGATAGCTGTAGGGAATCCTTGTCCCGCGGTCAACATGCGAATGCCTACTCCAGGGCACTGTCCTCCAGTTGTACCTTAGTTAACTGATCTCCATGTTTACCACCGACAGGTAGCCATGACTCGGCACCGCTCCGTTCCTCACGCGTTGTCCCAAATCACCGCTACCTAAGGATGCACCCAATATATCACCAGTTGTTGTTTCTGCCTTTCCTATATAAAGGGTCAAATTTTATTGCTATTCTGTCTTTCAGCGCCATGCACTTTCCTAGTATCAAGGCTCCAATACTCCAAGTCTTGACTCCTGGAAAGCATTTTTTTCTGCTCACGATATTGATGATATCCTCGCTCCCTCGCTGTCATTACCTTGTTCACCTTGCTCAGGCGCCTAATAACTGCATTAGCGCTCGATACGACACCTCCAGCTCCCGCCCCCTTATAGGTAGATAGTAGAACCTGCTATTCTTACTTGGAACCTCAAGCTTCTCCCATGGCTTCAGCATGGGCTACGGGCTCCGAGACCCGTCATGCAGCCAGTGCCACCCCCGGCATGGAGTAAGTGCAAACAATGGCTTTGTCCTCGTAGTGGCAAATGCCAACCTTCCGAATAGGGTACGTGATTCTGGCGCCCCTGGCAACGTATCCCTGGATCCTCTCCGCAGCCATCCAGTCCGAACCCATGATGACGCAGATACTGAGGCTGCGGTGACGGACTCGAGCTCTGTCACTGGCCAACAGAGACAAACTAGACTCGATCATGGTTTCAGACCGTGGTTGATCATCTGGGGCTCCTTTTGCTTGACAATGGCAACATACGGTCTGCTAAGTGCGATCGGCCTCTTCCAGACCTACTGGCACGAGCATCAGCTACCGGCTGAGTCGAACAGCAAGATATCGTGGATTCCCTCAATGTTTGGCTTCCTCGACTGCTTCGTCGGCGCACCAGCCGGTGTACTCTTTGACTTGTACGGCCCATCGGTCTTGCTGCCAGTATCGAGCGCGCTGTACCTGGCCTCCTTCGTTGGCCTGGCGTTCAGCGCCACATATGCACAGTTCATGGCTTGCTTCGTTGTGGCGGGCATCTCTGCAGGTATCTCAAGCTGCATCTGTCAGTCCAAGTGTTCTGGAAGCTGACAAGAACATTCCAAAGCTGGACTGACGACCGTGGCTTTTTCGGTGGTGAGTCACTGGTTCCAAATCCGACGGGGTCTCGCGCTAGGCTTCGTGACCGTTGGCGCAGCATTTGGCGGCATTTTCTTCTCCTTGGTCCTCAAGGCTCTGTTCAGCCAGTTGCCATGGACGCAGGCGATCCTCGTCCTTTCAGCCATTCTGCTGTGCTTGCTCGCCACCGGCAACGTGTTCGTCAAGAAGCCGGTCCCTAAGAGGGGCGGCAGCGACGGCACTCGGGCAGGCCGGGTCGACTTGAGCTGCTTCAGATCCTTGAAGTTTTGGCTGCTCTGCTACACCGTTTTTGGTACAGTCTCCGCATATCCGCCACTTGGTAGAGGTATTCGATGCTGATGTGCTTGCGCAGTCTATGAGCTTGTGCTTTTTGTCCAGTGGGGTTCGATCCCGGCGTATTCTATCTTCACAGGCCTTGGTGACCAGTTCTACCTGATGGTGGGATACAATGTGTGCGTGACGTCTAGCCAACAAGATCCCATCGTCTGAGCTGTTGGATCGTTGACTGACAGTTATTTCTTTCAGAGGCGCTGTGATTGGCAGGAGCATCCCCCCATGGCTGGCCGATCTTTGGTTCGGGCCACTAAACACAACAATCCTCATGAACGTCTTCTCGTTGTTGGTAGTTCTCGTTATCTGGCTGCCGTTTGGGAGCGCCTCTGCAGCGGCGCTATTTGCCGTCGTGGCTCTGATGGGGGTTGCAACCGGCAGCTCCGTGCCCCTATCAGGTATGTGCCATGTCTCCATTGACCCTTGGCCGCTTGTTAACATACCCCCTGCAGCCGCCTGTGTCCTTACACAATGCGAGCCTGGCAGGTCTGGGACCTGGCTTGGATGCACCTATACCATTGTCGGATTTGCGTACGTCCCTCTGCCTCTGAGCTTCATGAGAATGATGGCGCTTTTCTGACAAGTGACATGCCTTGATGCAGCACTCTGATAGGAAACCCCATCACGCTGGCAATCCTCGACAAGCATGGAGCTAGAGCACTCGTCGCATTCATCGGAGCCTTGCTCTGCACGGGGCTTGCGAGCGCTCTGGCTCTTCGATGGATGTGCTTGGATAGGAGATGGATCTGGTTGGCCAGGGTCTAGGAACTCCGCATGTATGTTCAAGTTATATGCAGCCGCATGTCTGTCGACGCACACAGTCGCATCCACTAGCTCCGTTTGGTGGGATCTGAAGTGATACGACATCCTGGCTGGGCGGAATACTCGGTCTCCTATTGACTGGTTTTAGCGCCAATTGTTCTAGAAGGACTTCAAAGCTTCCAATCTCTTTGTTTGTGTGTTGCTGGACCATGCACGCTTAGCTTCTTTCCAGGTTGTTATGCATGCATGGCATGTTCCATTGTTCCATTGGTGCACCGAGACACTGGGATACATCTGGACCACAGATGCCTGGAACTCGAGAGTCGGCGGGTTTTCTTACTGCTGCCGCAGAGTTGGAAGTGATGTCCTTACTGCAACTTTGTCTGGAATAGGCTGAGAACGACTGGGCTTCTGGGGGTTGGACGGCATACACTTACGGCTTACCATATACCGGAGAGCTCCTTTTAGTTGGATACACCACACTGCTCCGATGGACTGATTTTGGCTTGGCTTCGTGATCGGTTGTTGATGTGTCAGTCATCGATAGCCACGGCATCACATCCTGCGGTTAGCTTCACAGAGTACTTCTCAGGCATGATATTGACACTTGCAATAATGAATAATGCTGCAATTATAGGTGACATAGCAGGCGATGGGCGGATGGAACCAACATCCTCAGAGCCAATGGAAACTTCCCTGGCTTCTCTGAACCCCATGACGTGCTTTTCCGACCAATTCTTTCATGGATATACCCATCCAATTCATCTTCTCGTCAAAACAGCCAAGTCATCGCAGCCGTGACGACGCCAGCCGTAATTTGGAGGCTTATAGCTCTCCACGATCTCCGGATCGCATACTGAAACACTGGTGTACTTGACCTCTGCCGGTACCCACGACAATAGTCGGCTCGAAGCACACTTGTGACGAGACCGACACGTCTCACCCTACTCTTCGCAAGCTGGACTCATGCGGTCGGCGAACCTGCGCGGTCAAGGCGCATATGACACTCGCAGCGAAAGGGTTCATTCTTGTCGGTGACTGTGCCAAGCAGCCTGCCGAGACGGGTGGCCTCAACCCTCCTAAGCTTGGAGACACCTGATGTGACGGGTTAATAAAACATGAGAGCATAGTTTGGTCATACGAAGCGTACCCGAGGAAATCGCCGTGGATGCTGCCAATAGCCCACATTTCGCCAACCTCGGTCCTGGTACCAATAATCTTGACGCGGACTTGTGTACCGGGTTCGATGACCATATCAGCATTATTAGTGAACTGAGGTGGTGTAGCGTTCGCATCGTACTTTATCTCTTCGGGCATCAACTACAGATGAGACAGTCAGCGACGATCTTCCAGACAAGCCAGAATACCTGAGAGCATACATGAGCCGAGACGAAGAGGCGGAGAGGTCCAGCTTGAGCGAAAAATCCGTGAGGGTTCACTGAGTAGACGATCGCATCGACCTGTGCGGGTTAGCCTGAGCAAACGGTAGGTGCCCGAAAATGACGTACGGCTTCGCCCTTGAAGGGCCGCCAGACAACTGCGCGGTATCCAACAATGAACTCGGCCAAGCCGCTGCCGGGGAGAATGCGTCCTTCCGAGACATCAAAGGTATCCATGATGGCAATTATGTAGTAGTTACCCGCACAGGTGCCCTCGACATCCTTCAACAGTTTGCTCGTGACCAGATCGTGCATATTCCTGCCGAAGTATGAAGGGTGCAGGGTGACCCGGCGCTCTAAGTTGTGAAGGAAAAACATGTTGACTATCGTGAGATCTCGGTTCGCAGTTCGTGGGTTATGGCCTCACAATCTCGTGGCAAGAGAGAAGGACGAAGATGCCAGATCGGACTGTGTGAAGCTGGTTACTATGATATAGTCGGTCGTAAGAGCTTGTCGTATCGAATTAACGACCCTGGAGCAGGTGCGCGTTCCGAGTCCCTAAACAAAGCCAGAAGCCAGGGCAAGGTGAAAGGGACGTCGATAAGCCCCGCGTGGGTGGACTCGAAGTCGGACAGCAAGCTGGCAAGGAGCGCCTGCCGGCAGGTGAACCAACGATTCCCAAGATACCAGGAAAGCACGTAGCGTAATCCTAGGTAGCTCCTAAGCAGCAAGAGAAAGGCAGTCGCGGTCGACCGTGGTCGATGATCTGGTCGGAGAGGGTTGATGAGGTGCGCAGGAAGGAGAGTGGACCTGGCAACGGACGTTGGCGAGGCTGAAAGAAACCGCGACTGCATGCGCGGAACTGCACTAAAAATTAAGCTGCCGGGAGTTGGCGGTCTGTGCGTCCGGCATCCCCCACACCGCTTGGAGGTACAAAGGTACTTTGGTTTGGAGACACCACAGAGCGGCAGACATCAGACAAAGAAAGAGCCTTTACATCACACCAGGATACCCTTTCTGTTGTCTCGGGCACTACTACCTCTACATATGTGAATGAAATCCGCAGTACATTGAAACAATAGACTGAATGCAATCTAGAAGATTCAAGTACATAGAACGAATACCTGGGTCACATGACCAGTGCCTTAGCTTATTCCCCCCATGTCCAAAGGATTGGAGCTCAATCAACCTCCTCCCCCACACTCGACAAACCGCTGGCCATGGACTCGTGGAGCACCTGTTCGACTCCACGAGGCAACCCACGATGCAACCACGAATCAGCCCATCCTGCCCATTTCACCGACGCCCAATATCTCCTACAAGCACGAAACGCCACATGACATTTCTACCATCTCCTCCTATGGACCTTTGCTCTTAGCAGGAAGAAACATCTATAAGCGCTCGTCTGGTGCCAAATCGTCACTTCATAGCTGCCCGGCGCTTCCGACTTCCTCGCCAAAACGTCTACACCTAATCGAGGGCTCGCTCTGCCATGTCGCTCAACCTCGAAAAGCAGCTCACCTTTGTATGTGCACAACTCCTTCGATACTGAATAGGGACTGATGTCTAACCTACGCTCTTAGTACGGTGCCTATCATAACAATGCGGTCAACATTGCCATACACATGGTTTGTGTGCCGCTAATCTTAGTAACCTTCTTCACCTTGGTATGTTGCAATAGCGGATGCCCAAACGCCGGCACGTATTTGCTCTGGATTCAGTCTAACCGTTATCTGACAGGCCACAAACACCGGCTCCTTCTTCACACCTCCACAATGGCTCGCGATACCATACCTCGAACCAAACCTAGGCACATTCTTCGCCTTCCTCTGGGGGGCGCTATACGTCCTCCTAGAGCCTGTAGCCGGTACTGTTCTGGCCATACTGTGCGTAGCCTCTGCCGCAGTAGGGAACCAGTTGAGGATAGCCAACGCGACGGCGACGAATGAGTGGGCGTCTGCGATATTTATTGTTTCCTGGATTCTACAATTCGTTGGACACGGAAAGTTCGAGGGACGCGCTCCTGCGCTCCTAGACAACCTATTCCAGGCCATCTTCCTGGCCCCCCTCTTTGTCTGGCTTGAACTTCTTTTCATGCTAGGATATCGGCCACAGCTCAAGGCACGGGTTGACAAGGCGGTGGCGGTAGAGGTCGCCAAGTTCCGGTTACAGAAGGAGGCACTCAAGAACGGAAAGGCACAATGAGAGACTACAGCACGGCAAATTTGTCTCGTCATATATGAGAAGCCTCGATACTCCGCAAGCTCTCGCAAGATGCAGGAGGACGACACCCTAACACGGCGACACGAAGTGCTCCGGCACTATATGCTGTCCCCGGCGAGCCACAACGCGCTACAGACCATGACAAAGTCTCCGGCTTCAGCTAATCAGGCAGAGGGGTGGTGGCCATTCTGGAAGGGTCACTTAATGGTGACTGGAAGCCTTTTAAGATTGACATTACGATAGGCGAATCTACGAAATACGGTACACGACACTTACTTCACTGTAGGGTCCCGGCTTACTCGTCTGATAGCACGTTAATTAAGAGAAGTCTGATTCAATACCGGCAAAGAGACAGAAGTCCTGTCCAATCTATCGAAAACACCGTACAATGTGATCCCTCCAAGCTCTGAAAATGCAAACAAAAAGGGCAGTCCGGAACGGGTTAAGCAACCATATTGATCCCGTCCAACCTCTGAAAATCGAAAGAGAGAAAAAAAGGCAAATCGAAAAGACACTCGGGTTAAGCAACCATATCGTCCTCACCGCCTCTGTCCCTCGATCTGCGCAGCGTCTTTACACTTGAAAGAAGCCGTATCACTCTTATCCGAAAGTCCGAGCTTAGACTTGAACCAGCTCTTCACCGAAGAAGACGACGCTGTCGACGAGGCGCTCTTCCAGCTGACGCTCGAGTCCGGTCCCTTCCCATTCGACAGCCTCTTCTGGAGCGAGAGTCTCTTCGGGCGGGACTTTACCGGCTTCTCGGCTTTCTCACTGCCACTCTCGCTTCCGCCCACTTCACAACGGCGATTGTCGTCCTCTGGAGGCTGCAGATACCGAGGATCCGCTTCAGCTGGCACCGCAAAGTACGAGCGGTCGCGCTGCGTCGGCGGTGCGGTGCCCATGGAGACCGTTTTGCGCTCCCGTGAGGGCTTGGCAGGAGTCGGTACTGAACAAGGAGCGACAAAGTTGTCGTACTTGTCCTCCTTATATGGGACATAGCTAGCGCTGCGGCGGGGCCGCGGCGGCGCAGCTAAATGGGCCTGCGGCTCCTTCCCCTTCCCCTTGTGTCGTGTCGTTGGTGGGCCAGGCGAGCTGTCATCCTCGTCCTCGTCCCATAAGTAGCTGTAGTACTCCAGCATCTGACCCTTGTGCGGCGACGGCGGTCTGGCAGGGGCGCGCGTCTGGCTCCGACCACCGATGTATGGCTCTTGAACGCCGTGCTTCGCCAACAGACTGTTCTGCAATGCCAGAGGGTTCGGAACGGCCGACGTGTTTGGAAGTGAGACTTCTTGGTCTCTCCACTGCGCAAGAGGGTCGCCGTCGGGGTAGAGCTCTTTAGCCAACTTGAGCCAAGCCTCGCCAACCACGGGACCGGAGTACGTCCTTGCTTGCCAGCTCGTATCGACGGGCACAGTTGATGGGTCAACGAGACCCGGCTCATGGCCTTTTCGGCGCCGGTAGTCGTCGTTTGCCAAGTGTCGGGCGTAGGCAACATTGGGATGCTCTCCGCGGTAGAGGGTATCAGCATGCTCTGCGCGGGTCGCCGGCCGAGGATGGTGCTGCTTTGCGGTGGGGTGTCGCCCCAGGTCTTGCCGCTCTACCTGCGCTACAAGGTTGTCAAAGATTTTGTCCTTCGTCTCAAGCGGTGCTCCCGTCGTCGCGCGTTGAAGTCGAGGGGGCGTATAGGTTCTTGAGGTCTTCCGCTTATATCTTTCGTAATCGTCGATGACCTCCCAGTCCACGCCTTCCCTATTCATTCCAGTCTCAGACACAGGCAGCTTAGGAGCGAAAGGTGGCATGTAGCCTCCTGAGTTCTCCACCTTCTGGCGCTTTCCCTCTTCGTGATGGCCATGATGACTCGTGGCTCCCTGCCGAAAGTCAGTGCCTCGTCGGTTCAGACCGGGTTTAGGGAGAGGTTTCTTACCTTCGTCATACTTGCTTCCAGTCTGCGTGTCGACTGTCAATCCAGACTTACGCCTAGACGAAGAGCGAAGGTGCGAAGAGGCTTCTATGGCATCAAGTCTCTTTTGTAAGGCTTCTTCCGCCTTTTCAATACTGTCAATGTCAATATTTGAATCCCAAGGCCTCATGCCGCAGGTCTCAGTCAACCTACGTTGAGCTGGTCCGGGCCTTATCAGGCGAGTCTCGTCCTTTGGCGCAGGGCTATTAGTCTTGTTGATGTTCCGAGGCGACCCAAGCCTCTCGTCGATGCACCTCGGACACAAGTTGGGGTCCTGATCGGGTAGGTCGATTGCCCTGACGGAGCCACAATGCTCTGGCTCGGAGGAGCCGCCAAACTTCTTATACCAAGCTTTTGGCGACCTCCGAGGAGCCAGGTCACAGGGGATGAGGTCCCCCAAGACCAAATGGCCGCATATCTTAGATTTCTGGGTGTTTCTAAAACACATTTTGTGGTCGTCTTGCTAAAGCAAGTGTTGAATGATGTTGAGTCAGCCCTGCTGAAGGAAGTGTTGAATGATGTTGAGTCAGACACAAGTTCGTCGCCTACTCAGGTGCAGATGGTGAGACTATATACCTTGCATGAAGGGCGCTTGAGATTTTGGCGCTAGGAGGAACATCTCTCTCTCAAAGACAATGTCCTGAGAGATCAAAGAGCACATAGTCATTGTTCGGGTAGGGCCGCCCGCGCTGATCGACTGGGCTTTCATATGCTTGTCTGCTTCAGCTAGGACAAAGATCCTAGTCCTCCTGTTACAACCCCTATTTTTGACAATGCCCGGGAGATGGACAGACACATTGTGTTACTCTTCAAAGGGAGGATACGATGCTCCTGTCCAAGACACGATGCTGGTATAGAAATGGAAGCGACTATCAGAGACCCCTGAGTTTAGGAAGCCAAAAGAGTTGTTCTTGACCATCGAACTCAATACCGTCAGATTCACTCTCATCTTTCATCCCTCGCCACTTTACTACATTTTACACCGATTACCACAATGTCCCGCCGTATCGGCCGGATCATTGACCGAATCAAGAAGAAAGACAGGAGCGACTACGATTCAGGTTCCGACTCAGGCTCCGACTCTTGGAACGACCAATACGACAAGCCACGACGCAAAACCCCTAAACCATACGCAATGTCTGAACGCTACGGAACGAACAGAAACCAAGATCAAGCCCGATACGACAGTCGTCCTTCTCCCGCACCCCCCCGAAGCCAGTCACCGCGTCCCACGGGCCCTGGAGTCTCTGCAGGAAGGATGCCACAACAGCAGCAGAACGCACAGAGCCGCCAGCCTCAGCTTAACATACAGAACAACCCATCGCGAGGAGCACAGCCGGAAAGACCCCTGCCTTTTTCTAAATCTCAGAGGCAGCATCGCGTCCCAAAGGCGGACACATCACAGATGTCTCCCGCCGCTGAGCCGGGCTCAGGGGTTTCGGACCATCCAGCGTATATGGATACACCAACTCAATCCACTGAATACCGTCCTCACCGTACGCCAGATGTCAGCAGCCGCCCTGTGAGACCACCTGGTGTACCACCCGGTCGCATGGGCTCGCCTGTGGAAACCGCAGAAGAGGGCGTAGAGATCGCCATGAACCGGAAGGAAGCGCTTGACTGTCTTCAAGGCACCATCCCTGCGACAGTTTTCAATATGCCCGACTTCGCCGCCTGGCGTACGAGCAAGACCCCCGCGCAAGCCCGCCTCCTTGCAGGCGTATGTGGAATGTATGGTCCCATGGATTTCTATCGATTTATGCCCAGGGTGCAGTATGGGCTTACCCCTAAACCGCAGAAGGCAATGACTATGCGGCCGCCGCCACTGCTGGCAGAGGTGCCGATAAAAGCGGCGAGGACGGAGTCGATGAAGGCCCGATTGGAGGAGATGAAGGCGACGATGAAGCAAACCCAAGAGGCAGCTGAGAACCGGGTCCGGAAACCACCCCCGCCGTCACGGCTGCCCATCCCAAGAGGCGAGCACAGCCGACGAGTCCCGAAGCACCAAGTACCAACGTTCGCATCACCCAAGTCCGCAGAAGACGAGGATGCCGACTTGAGGGCGGCCATTGCAGCCTCTATAGCTGACGTGGAAGAGCAGAGGAAGAGGTCAGAGTCACGGCTGCCCACCCCAAGAGGTGAGCACAGCCGACGAGTCCCGAAGCACCAAGTACCCACGTTCGCATCGCCCAAGTCCGCAGAAGACGAGGATGCCGACTTGAGGGCGGCCATCGCAGCCTCCATGGCTGACGTGGAAGAGCAGAGGAAGAGGTCAGAGTCTCGCCTGCCACGATACGTGCCACCCCCGGAGAGGCAGCGCCGTCGGCCCCAAGCCCAAGTATTTCATCCTCGACCCATGGAGGCTCCAACTCGGCCACCACCGGCCCCACCACGGGTCCCGAAAAGATCTTCTCGTGGGAACCCCCGGGATCCTAGGACCGGGGAGGTTCTGTCGGAGGATGCATGGAACGCACAGATCTAAAAGATCTGTGTGCCGAGGAGTGCTCAGAGGGCTTCCGTTTTCAGAGGAGTGCCCGATTAGGCCCCTTCAGTTGCGAACAGCAAGTGCTGATTGCTGCTACCCTGGAGCTTCACCATACCTCGCTAGTGCGAGCGTAAGTCCCTTCTTCTCTGTTGTCATTTCCATTTCGGGCGGTACTCTGCCATTTCCCTGGTCTCTGTACGGAGATCATGCTCGGCACTCCGGGCTGCTTGATATTTCCCTTTTCCTTTTCTCTTTTCTCTTTCCTTCAGCGCAACTCGATCGTCGATGCGCGGCTCTCTACTAGTCTCTCTCACAGTCTTCTTCGCCTTTGATGAAGAAGACTTCTGATTTTCTTAATTTTCATTGTCATTTGGTCTGGGAAGGAATGATAGAGAGTACATTTGCTAATAGATTGGTACATGATAGCAAAATAAACACAGTATCTTCCTCACGTCCTTCATTGTCAATCCCGCGTGACTCTCCGAGATGTAGATTTATACCACCCACTTAGAACTTGCTCTCGTAATATGATTGACGTTCCTTTTACTGATCAAGGCTCGTAACAATATCTATTGACTGTGACAGACAGGCTTAATTTGTATCACAGGGACGAACAGTCACCATGCTGGATGGCCATTTATGTCCTAGAAGTGTCTCCTATTTGACCAAAGATATCCCTGTAATCTGCAACTCCCAGGTCAGAATACAGTCTGATGAACTTCGAGGACTGACTCCTTTCTCCTAACCTAAGGATATCAGTGAGCTTGATTACGCATGGTTCTTCTCCTGTGACCATACTCTTGATCATAGTCTTGAATCGCATCTCCTTGTCAACTAGGTATGCTGGCACCTGTGGCAGGATTACGCATGTTAGCGTGATACAAGTCTGCAGGGTCATCTCGAGATTCGTACTCGACTAAGCGTCTCATGGTCTCATCATCTGACTCCCTAGTACCTACTTGCTTAGTGGTTTTATCGTCTGACCGTCTGACCGTCTAACCGTTTAATCAATTTAATTCTCTCGTCGCCTTATCGTCTCATCGTATTTTGCGATTTTGATATCCAAGATATTGTCCGAGACTGGGATCATTGCAAGTTACCACGCTAACATGCCTAATACTACCACAAGGTGTTGGGTATGAGACGGAAGCACCCGCAGGTGTCAGACAAGGAGTTCTCACATCACCTGTCAGGAGCGAATGTTCAGTAATAGCATAGTTCAAAGCAATCCAATGGACTCAAAATTCATGAGAGAACATAAACAAGACACCAATCGTTCAATTTCGTTACAATCCCATTGCAGAACAATAGCCCGACTCCGGGAAGAAGCACACCATCCTGAAAAAAACTCTTGACTTTCCACTCTTCACAACTGCTCGCTTGTGATACCCCTGTCTTCACAAACACGCCATAATCAGAGAATGTTAAGGAGGCCCAGGTTCAAGACAGGGCCAACAGATGTCAGAATCTGCGAGACCAGGCGGGTGATGGGGGTGAGAGCGGGGAGATCCTGAGCTTTGGGGGCATTAGTAACTGTGCTCCTGGGAGGGTAGAAGATATGGATCGGATACATACAGGTAGCGGTGGAAAGCTGGGCCACAAGCGTCGCAAGAGCGTTGTACAGACGAGCCAGCAGGGTAGCAACACCGGCTCCCTGGGTGAGGTCCCCGCCAGTTAGACCAGAGAGGATGCCCGAGAGAGGGGCCAAGGCGGTCTGGAGAGCACCAAGCTGGCTCGTCAGCTGCGGGATGATGCTGGTGACATTCCCTGTGCCGGCTCCGGTGATGGTCGCATCTGGATGAAGGCGGTCAGTCAAAGTGAGGATGTATTCATGGGCGAGGGTGCGTACCGATGGCCTCGACCAGGTTAACGACGTTCGTCACCAGGACAGATAGCTGGCCCAGCTGCGGAATATCCGTGATGTCGTTGGTGCTGGAGGAGCCCGAGGAACCGAGGAGGCCGTCGAGCAGGCCGCGCTTGGCGACCTCCGTAGATCTGGTGGGAGAGCCAACAATGCTTCTTCTGTTGTTTCCTGCGAGGGCTGGTGCAGCAAGAGCGCTCTGCATGAAGCAGGCGAGCGGGAGAAGAGTGATCAGGGAGGCCTTCATTTTGGAAGATTATTGAAAGGTTCTTGAGAGAATGGATAGAAGAGGAAGATTATTGTGATGAAGTGATGCTTGATTGTGAGCTGGCTTGCTTGTAGACATGACTTTTTGAAAGGGACTGAGGCTTGATTTTATAGCCATCTTGGTTTTCTCTTCTGATTACTAGAGTCTCTCACGGCGCTGATCGTGCTACCACCGCGTTCTTTCCCCTATCCCATGACGTCGAAAGAATGGCCGACGGGCATGGCTGCGTTTCAACTTTTGTTGATCGTCATCTGGGCCTCCATTGCGTGCGAAGTTGACAGTTTGAGTATTCCAAGTATTCAGGGTAGTGCTGCAGTGTGCAGAAGATGCTGACTTCCCCACAACTAACGGCAGTTGGAATGTTGATCTCGAGAAAAGAGGGTATTCGTGGTGCGCTAGTTGTGCCTCAAGGGACTTTCTTGTCTGAGACAGTATTTAGACTCAGGACCCGTGCCTGTCGGTTGTGCTCCGAATGGATGATCGCCGTTCTGCAACTGGAAAGGGCGTTGTGGAAGACATGCAGATGCCATTCATGACGCAGTAGCTCTTGTCGACTGGCATTTCCACCTAAAACAGGCATACCCCTGGGCGATCAACAATCACATTTCATTTCTACTGGAGGCGCACATCGACAACAGCCTTGCGTACGATGAGAGACAGAAATTCGCCTTGCAGATAGGTTCAGCAAACTCATTGCCCAACACCATACTCAGAGACGCCTTGTCAGCAATCGTGTCAGGAGTCGAAGAATTCCAAGCCTCTGCTAGTCCCAAGGGTTCCGACCCTTTCTGGACTGTTGTTGTCGATGCTGAGGAACCGTCACACTATTCCATTGATTTAAGACGATCCGGCCAATAATGACGCTTGAGTCTTCATGAAGTCCTGGTGCCTGAGGGCGGGAAGAATAGTCCAGAGCAATTGGCGAGGATGCTTATCAGTGTCGGCCGTAAACCTAACAATACCGTTCCCGGCAGGTCCCTTTCGGCCCATAAAAATAAGCTTAGTATAGACTTCGGCCTACTGTCGCCACATCCACACATAACTGGAAACACCCTATAGGTGCCGAAAACCCGGGTCCCCGGATTTGGGTCGACATCCGGAGCGCGGATACCCAGAACGGGGACCAGGACGTCATCACCGCTGACTAGCACCACAGCTGGCGAGCCTATATTGCGTAGATGGCGCTCTGCTTGAGGAGTTCAACTTAGAGATAAGGTAGCTCTAGCTGTGATGCCAAGGAGGAACAGAATGCGTCGAGGTACGTCAGGGCTCCTGAGTTGTCGCTCAATGTGTCCGGGCTGCTAGGGCAATACAGCTAAAGCGAAGATCACTGCCACCGCCGGTTTTCTCGATGTTCATAACCCTCTTCAGCCCCAGCTCGAGTGCCCTGGGGCTTAGGACATCTTCGTCATCGCCTAATAGACCACGATCGAGCGGGCCTTTCCTGGACCCCTCCAGCTCCCACAGATGGCCGTCATCTGCCTTGACAAAGGCCACGAAGTGCTGACCGAGTTTATGGCCCTGCTCAATAGTGAGCGGCGCGGTGTCGCCCAACGTGGCGACAGACCGGTGCGCATCCTCAAAGGCCTGACTGTCGTAGAGCATCTGGGCTCGACCCGCCATCTTTAGCGGTATGGCTTCCGCACGGAGCTTCTCCAGTGTGCTCCCTGGAATGATAAACTGGGAAGCCGGGCCGTTGATTGAGCAATGAAGCAGGCCGATAGAGCCGCACGCGTGACCAATGGTCTGCTTGAACCAGATGACGGGTTCTTGGTCTCCTGAGCCACAGTAGTCAGCCATGGTGGAGTCCTCGGCCCGACGGTCTCTATCCCAGGCGTCGGTGAGAGGGATAATGACGAGGAGGGCATGAACTGGACGCGGGATATGTGCTAGCAGCTCGGGCTCGTCCAGGGAGTAAACGTCGTAGAATTGCAGATCCTGCGATAGTCCCAATTCCGTAGCCAAGGCATTCATGACCTCCGGGTGGTTCTCTGTGGGTAAGTTAGTCTAACGAGTTATCGCCGGATATGGGACTGTTTGGCGAACCGGATACTGACCCAGAACGGTAAAGCACTTCTTTTCCGCCATGATACGTCGTAAGGCTGAAGCTATGTCGTCAGAGCTATGTTCTAGCTGTCGCATCCAGTGAGTTGACGTCAACGGGCGGTCAGCGTTCCGTGGAGCTCCAGATCGGATAGAGGTTCGGTGGTTCAAGAAGCAAGCCACGGGTAGTGTGTATTCTGGCCTGGTGTTGCTGAAGGCATGGCCAATATTGATGTCGCAGTCACCTGGAGAGGGCCATCTCTAGGCTGCGAGGCTTACGCCGGCTCCAACCCTAACCCCAACTCCAACCATGGACGTCTTTTGGCGTGCATTAGCCGTGAGTGGGCCCTGCACCCCACAAAGGACAGGGTCGACATTTGTTCACTTCATTGCCGGAAGTTGCATCTCGACATGGTCACTGCGAAGACGATCCAAGTCGCCCGGAAACTTGCCTGACTGGGACACTTGAATGCGATGCGATGGCTCCGCGAGAAGGATACAACCCGTCCAGGAAGGAAGTTTATCGCATCTTCCCCATACACCCAGATAATCGCTATTGGATACTTCCAGTTTCCAGTCACGCATACCACGGACTGCCTCTCCTGCCTGCTTAGCAACGTACATACATCATGGACAGCTATAAAGCCTTCGGCTTACCTAGACAACTCCCACAAGCAGGGGTGGTATATCCGACGGTTCGGGTTCAGAAGCGAAGGAACTTGGCCTTTTGGTTTCTAGGAATCCCTCCAATGCCTCTTCCTGCTCCAGCTTGTCTTGGTCAAATGGCATCAACTCGATGTCGGACATTGCTCGCTTTAACTTGGGGAAGACAGCGATGTCGATCAGCCGAAAGCTATAAGACCAGTTTGGTCTAATCTGATGGTGTTCTAGACGTTTGTTGTACCAGGAGCGTCTCTTTTCTACAATACAGGGCTGTAACCAGACAAGGTGCCTTAGTCGATGACACCCAGAACAATGACGTTCTCAGGGGTATCACGTGCATGACTGGCCTAGCGTCGATTCAAGCTTTGGAGCCAGCTAGCTACCCCGCTTGGGCTAAGCCCCATTAGGCAGGGTCTGATGACACCCTGAAGGTCCCCACTTGCTGCGATTAACATGTATCAGTGATGATGGCCTCGACGTCCATTGATCGAGAAGTGTCAGAGTACAAGCAATGTGGCTAGGCATCGTGCTCTCGTCTCATGGGAGCTGAACTGATCAGATCAGTTTGCTTGGGGGAGTCTTCTGGGTTCCATACCAGTATTGTCTTGTCGGGTAGAGACATGGATTTCGTTGGTTGGGTAAGAATCCTGACATCCCGTCGTCTTACAGTGGTTCCGGGCTCCAGTGTATGGACCCTGATATCTGATATCCGATACCAACCTGAAGTCTCTACACACTTGGTAAGCACACCATCATCGATCAAGCTTGCCAAGTAGGCCGTGGTTGCCCGCTGCCCAAATCAGACCACACTGATGCCAGCCTGCGGGGTCCCGATCGATCCGCCAATTCGAAGCTCATTCCATGTCCGTATACAAGACTTGTGCCTCTTATAGAGCGTTTAGTACCACAATAGAAAGCCATGATGAAGGACTAGCAGCACAGCACAAACGATAATGGCATCAGTCATCAACTCGGCAGCTTTGGAGACAAGAAGCTATCATCAAAAGATAGCGAGACCACTAGAGTGAACGGAAGTTGGCGTCGGTTACGGTTGCAGGAGGGACTCCCTCGTTTCGATAGGGAGGTACCATAGACACACTCATGGAGCAGGCGCAGATCTAGATAGCTGCCCCCAATCGTGGCACGAGGAAGGAGGAGCTTCTTGTCGATCTCCTCTTTCGATTTATAACCCCTCCTCGCCCACTTCTTACATTAGTCCGTCATTCTCCCGTCGTAAATATCACGTTTTCTCTACCTTGAACTGAAAGATTAAACTATTTGAAGTCATACCGCTCTAAACCTTACCACTTACTGTCAAATAAGCCATGGCCGACCCAACTCCCACCAACACTCGCTCCGACTCCGTCTCCTCGGCCAGCTCTCCTCCCCACTCTCCCAGGGTCCGTCGTGTAAGTGGCCTAGCCGGACATCCATACAGATCCTCAGACAAGGCAAGCAGCTGACACATCCCCGACTAGGGCTCTTCCGGCCTCTTTGCCAACTTAGAGGCCCAGAAGCGCGGCGACGATCCTGTCTCAATGGCCCGCCGGCAGAGCATGAACGACACGAAGCCGCAGGCTGGCTTCCTCGGCAAGATGTGGAATAAGTAAGCCCTTCCGTCCTCGTAGGAATCTGCAAGCTTATACGGTACTATGGCTAATGATGTTGTTTCTCCTCCCCAGCTTCGTCCACGGTCCGTCCGGTCCGTCCGGCCCCTCCACCTAGATAACCTACCTTGAGTAGGAGGATGATTCATTGTTTCTTGGTGTTCGTTGGCCTTTGTCCAGCGAAAGACGTGTTGGCTTGGGTTTCGGCGTTGGTGGAATCAATATCCAGGCGGTAAAGGCCGGACAGATTGTGTACAAGAACTATACGGTCCTGACCAGGTTGGCTTTTAGGCGTCAGGACACACACTGTACTGTACATTGTCCCTAAGGACCTGATTATATCAAGACATCGTATACACTCTTTGTCGTTGTATGCTGGGTATCTGCGAGTGTAGTCAGTGTTCGTACCATGCCCTGAGCATAGCTGGTGACGGAGTTCAAGGTAGTTCGTGATAGTGATTAGGAAACAACGGGTGAGACGGGATGATGGCTACACGAAGAAACGAGATTGTGAACATAGGCACAACAGACGGCAAGGATTGGGAAACGAAAGAAAAGTCATGATAACAAGGGGCAAAATGCTAGCCATTCTGAAGGCCATACGAGATGAACTGTGCATTGTGCATTGTGCAATGCTATTAGGAACTGGGGAAAGCCATCATCATCTTGCAAAGCAAAATAAACCACCATTCTGTGACAGACGCCAATGTCGATATTTAGATAATCGGAATTTTATCCACCATTTCCAGTCAACTCCAAAAGACCATTGCCCGAAGCCCCAGTTCCACTACACTCGGTGCTTTTCGCTCTCTGTGGGAGGGCGGTTAGTTCTGCTGCTAGTTGTTGTGCTGGTGTTGCTTGGGTTCTCTGAGCTCACCAAGTCGAGAATACAGCATGTACAGCGCCATGCGATTGCACTCTTCGGTGCCACTGATTGTGACGAGCCGCTCATTGCTATTGTCTTGCGGTTCGTTAATCTTAATCACACTTCCGCTGATTTGCCGGATCTCGTTGATCTTCTGACCGCCTTTGCCGATGATCGCACCAACCATGTCATTGGGGATGAAAATCTGCTGAGTTAGAGGAGCACCGGGCATGGCACCGTGGGGAGCAGGCTGGCCGTGAGGTCCGGCGTGGGGTTGAGGACCGACATGAGGAGCGGCGTGATGCGGTTGGACATGAGGAGCCGCGCCATAGGGTCCAGCAACCTGCCCGCCATAGTGCATCGGGACAGCTGCATGGGGAGCCGGTTGCTGAGGATGGCCGTAAGGCTGGGCGTAGGGGTTCGGAGGCAGGTGCTGCGATCTCTGCTCGTGGCGTCTAGTGTAGTTCTCGCGGTTGCCGTAGTTTCCACCAGCGGGATGCGGCATGTACGGAATCACCTGCATACCACCGGGCACTGCACCAGCAGGGCCACCGCTTCTCGTAGCATAGGCAGAGGCTGCTGGGCCGCCGAACCTCTCATTCAACTGCTCCAACAGAGTACTGCCGACATAGTAAGTCGCAATATGGACAGCGTCGGCAACGCCCATCACGACCAGAGACCTCTCTGTAGACAACGGGAGGCAAGCGTCAGAGGCATTAAGCCTGGCGCCAGACGCCTCTTGAATCTCCTTGATACGACTACCACCCTTGCCGATGATGGACCCGATCAGGATGTGGGGGATCAGCAAACGAAGAGGGTAGGTCTTCGAATGGACGCTTGAGGGCTCAGCCAAGGGCTCATTGTTCAAGGTTCGGATGATCAAACCAAATGCCTAACAAAAACAGGTTAGTCTCAGACTTTCAAGCAATACGCATCACTGGAGGAGTCAAACCTTGGCAGCGGCGTCAACTATGCCACTAACAGTCAAGATGCGCTCGACGGCACCTTTTTGATAGTCACTGACGGTACACTTGGCGCCAGACATCTGTCGGATCTTCGAGACGTTCTCGCCGCCTTTGCCGATGATTGTAGCAGCTTCGGGACTAGAAATAACGGCGCGGATGTGGATCCAAGCAGTCTCGTCATGTGTGTTGGTCGCCTGGCTGTTCTGGATGTGAGCCGGCATAGCGTTGGCAGTGCCGGCGATAGGCTTCGTCTCGGGCGCATCAGGAACAATAGTATCGCCCTGTTCGTCCTTCGCGTCCTTGCTCTCTTCTTTCTCGCCGTTCGTCTTCACCGTTCCGTTCGTCTCAACGGCGACCGTGGCCTCAGCTTCAGGCTGGGGAGCTTCGGCAGCTGGAGCGGCTTCGGGTTCCGTCTTGACCTCCTCATCGCTCCTGATAACTTTGTCTAGAGCAGGACGTTTCGCGTCCGGTTGGTCGTTTCGAGAAGGTGAGGAGGCTTCTTCAAGCGGACGCTTGGTCGAGGTGTGCTGCGGAGAAGCAGACATGTTGTCGGAGTCCGAGATATATCGCTAGATTCACGTGTGCGGACAAGTCGACAAGACAGATTGGTCTTTGATGCACGAAAATAGTTGAATTCTTGTCCTATCTACACCTCGAGGGTTTTCGAAGGAAAACGTGCAGGTGTAGTGGCAGGTCGGGTTGGAGGCTGGGATCGCAACTTGGTGTAGAGGTCAAGCTCGGACTGGGTCGGAACAAGAGGGATCACGACCGTGCGATGACAGTAGTGATGAGTGCTTCGGGTATTTGAGGGCGTGATGTTGGAAGGAGCCGAGTTCTTGGGTGCTGGATGGTCTCCCGGGAAGTTGAGTGGTGACGGAAGAGGAGGAGGTGTTGAGGTAGGAGGTGAGGTCTGATCTTGCGACGAGACTTCGGAAACGGAATGACGGACTGAGGATGACAGGCCAGATGGAAGGTACGAAGGAGGTGAATGAGGTCTAGTGACGTGACAGAGTGGTGAAGAAGTCTGAAAGCAGCTGATGGTGCAAGAGCAGTGATCTCAAACCTGTGCCCGTTGCCACGATAGCAAACTCGTCGCTATGCCTCTTGAGCAAGATGCTGCTCCTCTGGTGTCGCGGTATCTTGACACTTGACGCGAAGAGGGCTTTCGTCCGGGGGTTAGTGCAGGATATCTGCTGTGAGTAGGTTCTCGTCGCCGTGCCCGGGGAGGTACGAAGGGATGGAGGTCAAGATAACCGTGGCGCAAACTACACCAAAGATTATCCGGACGGGTGCTATGGGTCGGGTAACTGAATCAGAGGATGAGACAGGAAGGCAAGTAGGAAGGGTATGCTATAGACGCCGATGGGAAATCGGAGCTGTGTGCAAGAGGTGAGAGGTTGAGGGTGTCTCAAGGTGGTTTTGGGATGGGGAAGATGGAACGGGCTCGCAGCTCTTTGTTCGGGGAATGTGTGCTTTTGGAAAGGCAGTCCCGATCCCGATTGGGCGAGAAGCTCTTGGTGGGGCAGTTTTGACTTTGTTGCTTGCGGCTGCCAGCTGCCAGCTGCCCGGACTCCGGAGGACTGCCCGTCAATGGGGCCAAGTGGGGCTAGGTTGGTCTTAGCCCGGCTGGTTGCAGCGTCGCCGCTTCCATGTTACGCTTGTTACGTTCAGGACTTAGGTTGTTTACTGTGTTTCCTCGCCAAACAGACAGTGACACCCTCCCGTCCTCTTGTCAGCAAACCTTGATCGATGTGTTCGTGGCACATTCTTCACACACAAGTACCACGTGAGAGGATACGATCAGTTTGCATCACAACTTGTTTGGTGCATCAGTCTGTGCACTTGGCCAGAGTGATCGCACCTGCTACAGGATCCTATAACAACCCCTGGATTGACATTAGCGACAGGTCAGGCGTGGATAGCAGGGACTTGTGCGCATAGCTGAAGGTCAAACTGCTAGATTGTTTCCCCTGGTCCCTGGAAGTACAACTGAACAATCAGACTTCTTGACCAAAGCTGGACCGAACCTCTCAGCTCAGACATTGCTTTGCAACCTCAGCGTGCAAGCTACATCCCACACGGCCATGTGCGAGTCTTTGACTCATATGCATTGAGACAAGTATTCTGCGGAAGACTGTGCATACTGTGTGTAGCCGTGAACGAAACAAACCACTTTCAACAGAGTCACCGACGCGTCTCATCAGACCGGCCGAACTGAGCACGGTTCTCCAGCAACATGGAAGACCAGGCTGCCGCTCTTACTGTCGATGACCTCCACTCCCGCCAAGTTGACCGCACCCTGAAAGAGCTCCAGCGCATGGTCAAAGAACACGAGCTTGCATTAGACAAAGTTTGTTTCAGAACCCTTTCTGCGCATCATAGAAGCCTTACTAACCACCCCGTAGCTGCGAGCCAGCCCACCCCCATCGTTTCCAGAAGCCTCCCAGCTGGCCAAGGCTAAAGCTTCCGTGGATGCTGTAGCTAGTGCCTACCGTGCAGTTGCCGAGTCACCGCCCCTTCTGCCGAGCCACGGGTCGGTCCTGCCGGCTCTACTCGCCTTGCGCAAGACGCACCTTACCATTGCCGAGTCCAGCGTCTATGCTACGTCACAAAGCGTGTCACTGGATAAGTCAAAACGACAACTAGAGCACGAGAAGGCTAATCTGGAGGATGAAAAGGCACTGCAAGCCGCTCTTGAGAGGCGGATCGAGACGTTGCGACATGGACTGGAAACTACCGAGTCCAAGACTGCCGAGGAGATCGCTCGGGAACGCCTCGAGGAGCTTCGACAGGAGAAACAAGACTATGATAGGGAGACGTCGAAATTGCTCAAGTCATTCAACAAGTTCATCAACGACCACCTAGGGACCATGCTGGCGGCTGAAGAGTTGGGAGGCCCCGTTGTCGGCGACCTGATGGAAATCGATACGGATGAGCTAGGAGCCGGATTCAACGCACAGGGCAAGCTGAGGAAGACGAAGGCAACCCCGGACGAGGACGTGCGGCAGCGTCGTATAGACGATATATGGGGCGCTGGCGATGGACAGGAACCAAGGAAGGGAAAGAAACGAGAAAGAGACGAGAGCGATGCAGCGGGTGCTGAGCTGAGAGACTTGTCGGAGCGGCTGCTGAACAGCTTGATGGAATCGGCGGGCGATAACTCGGCCAGCTACGTTAAGATCCCGAGAGAAACGGCAGCGTCGAGATTCCTAGTGAGATCAAAAGTGGCCCAGTTTCATCCCAAGGACGCTACGATGCTGAGGCTGGTCGATTTTGGACGGGAGCTGGACGACTGAGCGAGCGGCAGTTTTCGGATCATAGCGGTTCATGTTGCTGGCAATCATACAACGTACTGTCGATCATATGGAGGGGCACCTGTTACGCCAGCTTGAAGAACAGTCGAAGAACGGAAACAGAAACCCGTAATGGAAGGCCCATTCACCTGCGCCAGATTCCGTCTGCATAACAGCCTATGAGTACCTTACCTATTAAAGTCGGATTTCGTAGACACTGACCAGTACGTTCAAGAGGTATTGACGCTTCCCACGAAGACTTGACAATTTCTGAGGAACCCACGGAGTGGCACCCCTTTGCATTACCTCCCTAGAGACATGGACTGGAATACACATGAATTATCTTTCCAGATACGGAGCCCTCCCTTTATAGCCTCCAAGTAATCAAAGACGGTCCTGGCCAAGATGGACAGTGATCGCAGCGCCACAAACGCACTGTGAGACCTCTTGTCGATTGACCAATAAGACGAGCGACCGCACGACGCGCTCGCGTCGCGTCCACCGCTTTTCTCTTTACACGTCTTTTGAACTCCACCATGAAGTGTCCTACCAGAACTGCCAACCCTCGAAGAGGCTCGAACAGATCTTGCGATAAAACATGACAACTGCTTCTGAGAACATCACATCGCCGCCAACATCCCCGCCAGCCAAACGAGTAAAGACGGGCCCCGCATCCACAACCATGGCCGACCCATCACCCTCCAGCAACGGCACCGCCGTCACCAAAGTCGACCAGGCGCCCCCTCTGATGATCAAGAAGCTCTCCGACAAGGCCAAGCTGCCCACCCGCGGCAGCGCATTCGCCGCCGGCTACGACCTGTACGCGTCGCGCCCCACGACAGTGCCAGCGCGGGGCAAGGTGCTCGTCGACACCGACATCAGCATGGCAGTGCCGGCTGGAACCTGTGCGTGTTGAGCAACCCGTCTCCTTTTTTGACTTGCATAGACTAACGCACGAACCCCAACAGACGGCCGCATCGCCCCTCGCTCCGGTCTCGCGTCCAAGAACTTCATCGACACGGGCGCGGGCGTCATCGACGCCGACTACCGCGGCCCCGTCAAGGTGCTGCTTTTCAACCACTCCGATACCGACTTTGCCGTTTCCGAGGGCGACCGCGTCGCCCAGCTGGTGCTGGAGCGCATCTATACTCCCGAAGTTGTCGAGGTTCAGGAGCTGGAGGAGAGTGTTCGTGGCGCGGGCGGGTTTGGAAGCACTGGAGTGAACTGATGAAACGTTTGTACGGATAATGACGGCTAGGCGTAACCGGGGCCCGGAATTAGATGATCACGGTGTATGGTTCCCTTTTTATTTTTGATCCGGCGAGGAAAGGCCATGACAATCATGGGTGGGCAAAGACGTTAGACGCTTCGCCTGACTGCTGTTCGTAGAGATATCAGGTAGAGACAAGAGCCAACCGCTATGCATTCTCTACATGATCCAATGCTATCTATATGGTATTGTATGCCCGCTCGCTAGTCCGCACCGCCCACTCTCTATCAAGGCCACCGCTCTCACATCTTCTGCGCCCGACACACCACAACCGGAGACCGCAAGCTCTCCAGATTCCTCACCAACCTCAGCTCCGCCGCCCGGCTCTGCAACAGATGCAACCTCTTCTTCGCCTCCTCCTCGCCTAACCCCTTCATCTCGTCCCTGGCCCGTTGAACTTCGGCCGTCATAGCCCGACACGTCTTGTCCAGAACCTCGTTCATGCTAGCGAGCACCTTCTCCGCCGCCGTCGCGAGCGGCAGGTCCGTGGCCTCCACCTCGTCCCCGCTCAGCCACGACCGGGTCTGGCTCAGCCCGGGCGTCGCGACGGCCGCCTCGCGCATGCGCACCGCCATCAGGGCCGAGAACATGTCGCCCGTGCCGCTGAAGTAGCAGTCGATGGCCGGGAAGACGATCTTGAAGGGCCGCGCGCGACGGTCCGACGTCATGCTCGAGCCGACTACCCACAGGGAATGCGGCGGGTGGTCCGGGTGCGGGATGGAGACCGAGGTGATGATGATGTGCGGGACGCCGTAGCGCTCGTGTATCACTTGGATTGCTCTCTCGAGGGAGGCCATGTCTTCTATCTTGACGTCTGATAAGAGCCTGTATATCGCAAGTCAGTTACCACCTTGAAGAAAAGCGATAATCAGGGCAGCATACTCAGCCTCAAACTGATTAGGCAACATCAGGTCCGCATGGTCGATAAGCTTCTTATAAGCCGGCACCACGTCCTGCGCGACGTACAGGTTGCCATTGTCGCCCATGACCGGGTCCAGGACCCAGAAGAAGCTTCCCGGCCCGCGTGCCTGGCCCTTGGCCTTGAGGTCCTCTGCTATCCGGCCGACGGCCTCGACGGCGGCGGCGCCGGGGATGTAGCCCGACAGCATCATGTCGAAGTCGTCGAGGTACGACTGCCGCAGGCCCTCGTACAGGTCTGTGATCTCCTCCGCCGACACGCGCGTGCCCTTCCATTGCTTGTAGCCCGTGTGGTTGCCTGCAGATTGTTGGTGAGCGGGGAGAATGTGAGATTTTTCATGATGACGAGGTTGCTCACTGAACTGAACGGTGTTCAAGGCGGCGACATCACAGCCCAGGGACTGCATGGCAAACACGGCGATCTTATTGCCGACATTTCTAGGTCGCCGTATCACACGAGGTCAGCGATATGGGTTCACGCCCCTGAACCCCTGGACAGGGTTCGCTTGGCTTGGTGTAGGGTTGGCGGGATGAAACTCACCCAGAGACGACCTTGAGACTTCGTTAGACAGGCACGTTCTATAAGGATTTATATTGAGATCCGAGAACCACCTACATGGCTAGCTACCGCTAAGACGCGGGTTTCCGGCACTGGGGGTTCTGCGCTCATGGTTCCCAAAGAAGTCACTGAATGACGCAACCGGTAGTGATGTTGATAGGTCGCGGTATAAAAAGAGTCTACCGTTTCCTCGATTCGCAGGTTATCCACAAAGATTAACGAAAAGAATGTAGCTTCTAAATCTCGGAGAGGAAAATGACAGATGCAACAACGAGAGTCCAAGAAACAACACGCTCTAATGCCGAATCAGTACTGTTGCGACAGGAAATCCGAATGAGAGTTCCTTGCGCCCTTTGCCTCCGGTGAGAAAACGATGACTAACGCCTGGAAAGTTCGCCGAACGCCGCTCCGCAAAGCCGGAACTCCAGTGCGCCGGACCGGGCGCGTCGATTCACCTGTGGTGGGGTAAGCAATCCGTCTGACACGCCAAGCATCAAGACGGTCATAACCCCGCGCTAAGAGGTCTAGCCTTTCAGGGGTTTCAGTTTGGACAGGGACAATGATTCAGACTGAACAAAGGGGGAACCTGGAATTTCAGTCAAAATATTCATTATTGCGAACAAGCATGTGTCTCTCAGACGCCAATGTCGCTCCCTCTACAAAATCAACAATGTGCAAGCCGCCCTATTCCAGTACCTTTTCCTGTGATTTGCGTAGGTCATGACGTTTCTCGTAGCCGTCAGCGCGGTAGAGCCCCAACCCTCATGCACAAATTCGGGTGCATGCCATCTCTGATTCAATCTCGCCCTTACTCGTCGTCGCCAATCTAGATGCTCAGTTAGCTTCACTCTAAGCGTACATCCTTGTAGTGTAAGAGGGTATATACCTTTGGCGCGAGATAGAAGCGCAGATTACTGCCCGCCTTGCTCGTGAGCGCGTAAGAGACGAGCAGCGGTACCTCGTTGGACAGGCAGATGGTGACGGTGTTAGAGAGACCAGCAGCCTTGCAGAAGTTGACGAGGTATTTGAGGGAGAAGGTCAGCGCGACAGGCTCGCTGAGCTCGATCTCGATGTTCTCCTTCTCGTTCTCGACGTTGGTGTGCTGCCGCAGGGTGACAGAGCCATTGCCGATGTCGCCGCTGCAGGTGAACTTGATGCCGTCCTTGCTGGCCTCGATTGTGACTAGAGAAGCACCGGTTAGCAATCGAGCCCTGCGAGGAAGAAAATGTAGCTGCCAAGATGTCACACATACCCGACTCGGACAAGGCCATCAGGTCAGTGCAGATGCGCCTAAACTCGACCGACGGCATCTTGATGGTGGCCGCGTACTCCGTCTCCGGGATGCCCAGGTGCTCCTGGTCGATATCCATGAGCTTGAGATCATACTCCGAGATCCGGTCCTTGTCCTGGCTCTCGAACACCAGGTTCAGGCTGTCGGGCGCGTCCAAGGCCCTGAGCGTCAGAATGTCGGTGTTCTGCGCCGCCCGTAGGACCTTGGTCAGCGAGGTTAGGTTGACGCCCAGCGCGATGTTGCGATCGCAGCGGTAGGGCGCAAAGGAGTCAGCCTGGAGGTTCATGGATACTAGGGCCACGTGCGAGTTATCCATGGCCTGGAGCGCGATGCCGCTGTCATTGCAGTCGAAGTTGCAGTCCTGCACCAGGTCCTTGATAGCATCGACAACCTGTTTGTGGGGGAAGCATGGTTAGCGCCATCTCTAGGAGGATCGCCGAATGAGAACAGTAGATGCACCTACCTTCTTCAGGATCTCCGCCTGGTCCAATCGTGCCTCAAGCATGGCTGTTTTATCGTCAGTATTATCTCTGGAGATCAACGGCGGGGTAGGTAGGCAGCGGGTTGAGATGGTCGGGACGTAGTTCTTACTGAAAGATTTCTGGTGTTTTGATGGGTTGGAGGGATGATCAAGTTCTTGAGTGTTATATTCAAGATATGGGCAGGGGAAGTGCGTGGATTTTGGGCTTGTGTTGTTTGGTTGTAGTTTGGTTGAAGTGAAGATGTTCGCAGGCTCAGTTTAATGGGCAAAAGACGCGACCAGGTGGCACGCGTTCAAGCGCGTAAAGTGCAGGGATGATAGGGTGGGGGAGCACACCCTAACCCTCCTGTCCGGCTCCCACTTGCTTTCGCCCTTGACTTAGCTTCTCGAGGGAGAGTATTTTCATTTGTCTTGTTGGGATTATCCAACATACTGGATTATTTATTAAATGCACGATTATCTACGAGTCCAGTCCAATGGGACCTTGAAATATACAAATGAGCCATCATTATAACGGACGACAGAAAGACATAGGATGGACTTCATCCGGTCAAGCAGAGACGCCACTCATATGCCAGCGGGCCCAAATTCTAGATGCTTCAGCCCGTAAGTGAGAGAAACGCCGTGACCAAAACTTCCGCAAGTGTCCTCCACATTGTAAATGCTTTATATGCAAGTCCCAACTGATGCAAGCTGCCTTTCACAAAAGCAAAACAAATATCGCTAGGCGCCTCTGATCCTCATATCGTCATTCCAGAAAAAAGAAAGCCGGTCCTATAAGGAAATTCGTGCCGAAGGCGCATGTCTCTCAGAGCCAGTCTTGCTCTTAGGTCGGAGGTTGATCACCATCTCCAGTTCGCGGAGCATGCCTCGGTTGGCATCCGCTTTCTCTCTCGCTTCTTCTCGCCGCTCGCGATCCTCTTTCATCTTCACGAGACGCTCGCCTCGGGTCAACATACTCCTCGGTCGACTAGGCAACGCGACGGCTTCGAACACTTCTTCGTGTTGCTCGGGCCCTACAGAGCTCCCCGACGAGCTAGGCGGTGGTGAATGGCCAGTCAGAGCTTTGAAAGCCTCTAACGCTCCGCCTTCGTCCACAGTAGTCACACCACTCAACGAGATTGTTGGCGAGAGCACACCGCTAATGGACGAGATTCTCTTCTCGTTCCGGTTGATAGCCGAAGCCAGAGCGGATCTGCCCTCCTCCCATGCTTGGGTCAATATTTTGAGGTCTTGTCCAATGGAGTCGTACTGCGCCATGAGGTTCGGGCCTAGTTCTGACAGATCTTCTGCTTCGTTAAGTGCCCTGTCTGATTCCTCACGCAAAAGCGTCATCTTTGCTTGCAGGCCGCGGATGCCTGAAGACAAGGAGTTCAGCTTCCCTAGTTGCGACCTCCATCGTTCTCGTCCAGGAGACAGCGGTGTTTTTGTCTGGGTGGCGGTAGGAAACATCTCTTGTTCACTCAGGATCGATTTCAACTTCTCATATGAGTCTCCCGTGGTTCGGTTGAGCGTCCGCAGCCCTTCCACGGCTGTAGACCAACGCAGGTAATCAGACTCGTCGCCGTTAGCCGGGAGCGCTAATAGTGCGCAGAAAAAGAGTTTTCTGATGGTGTGGAAGCGTGCGGCGGCGATTTTGAGTGACCGTAGTGATTCCGCGTCCTCGAATTCGCTTTCAGAGAATCCTTGAAGAGCATCGGTAATGTCGAAGTCGGAGATATCATAGACGTCGTAATACTTCTCCAAATCCATCTGTTCAGAGAAACCCCTGACGACGGCGGCCACCTGATTGTATTTCTCAATCATTTCCGCAAATCGACCCTTCAACTCCTTGCGTAAACGACCGCATCGACGCGTTTGGCTCCTATCTTCGATTCGGCTAATAGGCGGGAGTGGCGCACTGCTGTGAGACAAGATTAGCTCCCGAAAGTGAGACATTATGACGCCAATAATAACTCACATCCTGTACCCGCGTGAGACAAGCTCGACTTCTTGGATCAGAGCAGCAGCAGCACTCGAGGCACTGTCAAAATCCTGCGACCTCGACACGAGGGTTGACACCTCCGTCACCGCTTGCTCTCGAAGGTATCGTAACCACTGCTGTTTGATGTAGGCATGCGATAGTATCGCAGCAACAACAAGGAGGGCGACTGTGACAAATACTCGTTTTTTGGTCAAATGCGAGTAGCCCCCAGAATAGACCCAGCTCACAAGCCATGCCAATATAAGCGCGCCTGACGCGGTGAGTATGAGACCTGTAGTCGTGGGGTTGTTCATATGGGCGACCGGCGGCCCTTCGCTCTGGTGATGGAGCAAATGTTGCTGTCCGAGGATAGACTGTCCATTAAGCAGCTGGGAAGCGACGATGGTATAGCGAAATTGTTCGAGGAACTTGGTATTGTCGGCACGGTCGATAGTCGAAGCTACGGCTTTCTGCACGCAAACGTTAGTTAGAGGCTCCCTGAGTCTAGACTTTGGAGTTGTGTCGTGCACATACCGAGTACCTATCATGGAGCGAGGTTATCCGTCCTGACGGTGACATGTCTAGGCGCAGAGGATCCGGTAGCTGGGTACGGAACCGCTTCTTCACCATGGGGCGGCCTACCGGGGCGAAAGTCGGACTCGATGGCGGCGACTCGTCATGAGCACTGCCAGATTCGGCGGCAGTGCCCCAGTGGTCGTGCTCTCCATCACCCTCATCTGCCATAAGAGCGTTAGCAGGCATCACGCGTCTTGTGTTTTGGACCAGGGCAGTCGGGAGCAATGTACCCTTTAAGTAGTCTGACAGCGGTGTGCGATCGTAGACAATAGGTTCCATTTCATATATTGTGTCGTTTCACGCCGTGAAACATGGCCGTCGCAGGGAGGATGACCGGTGTCTGCTTCGTCGGAAGGTATACGCTACTCGATTGTACTTGGTTGCTAGGAGAGGCAAGGGAACAAGTAACAATCGACCAACAATACAAAAGGTGCCGGTTGATTGGGAGGTAGGTAGGACGAGAGGTAGAGAGGCAGAAATCGCCAAGGGGGGTTAGGAGATATTGTGGTTGTGATTCACGCCTCCTTGACTGATCTTATTAGAACATCAGATGAAGATGAAGCCAGGACGGCGCGAATCTCAAAGCCCGGTCATTTGTCCCAAAGAAGCTCCCGAATCTGGGACAGATTGCGGACGAGCAGGGATGTTTGATCTCCAGGTGACCAGTGTTTTGTGCACGCCGTTATGTCAATAAAATGCGCCCCAAGTTCGGACGTCATTCTGAGCTTCTGATCGAATGGCTCCCAGCCAACAATTGGCCGTTTCAACAGTGCCACCTGCGGGAACGAGGTGCATGCAGGATAGCCACAATCTGAAGAAACTCGATTGGACACCAAATCACGCTGAAGATATTCATTCTGTTTCAGCCGGCGAAGGGATTGTCGCATTCTCGGATTGACGAGTGCAACAACAGATGCACGTGACCACAGCGCTAAACGGCATGGGGCGAGGCTAGTCGTATCCAGTGTGGGCCAGCTTTGTGGAGAACTCGGTCCGTCATCAAGGCGAACGACAGGAGCTTCAACCTTGAGCTCGCCAGACAGGACCACGCACATTGAACTTGCATTTACCTTCAAGATGTCGACCGAGAAAGACTACCAAATATCCCCTGTGGTACAGGAGTCCATAGTCCACAACTCTAGGGTATGTGATCCTTTTCAACTTGGAATCAGAGCAAGGATTCAAGCTAACACCTCCCTCTAGACCCTGTTCAACTTCCAGTCTCTCACAGCCTCACTGTTCGGCGTCTGCGCAGGCATTCTCGGCCTCGAGTCATACACCGGCTTCCTCTTCTACATCATATCCACCCTCTTGACCTGCATCCTCTTCTACGCCCTACGAATAGCCCCGTCCTCAATAGCATCAGGAAAAGCGCCCTTCGACACGAGCAGATACTTTCGGGGAGCCTTTGAGTTCTGGACGAGCGGGTTATCAGGAGGATTGGCTGGATTCATCTTGACGTGGACACTGTTCTATGGACTAGTGCGTGCCTGACCGCGGTTCAAAGAGCAGCATCGTTGGCGTACTGGCGTTTGGTTGTAGGATTATGGTTAGCCGTGCGATTGTTATGCGGTATAGGCAGTGATCGGCTGCGGAGACATTGCGTAGAATCCCCAAGATGGACAGTCTATTCAAGGATAAAGATATTGAAACAAACAAGCCGAAACGCTATTACACGACACGCTATCTACAACGCAACGCTATCCTCCGAAGGCGAACCCCTCTGCTCAGTCCACGATCTCGACGACCTTGCCCACAATGCAGTCTAATCCAGCACCCTCGAGTATTACCACGCGCGACCCAAGCTCCATCCATTCCCGGTTAGTTAGTAGCTCTAACTGGACTTCCACATCACCCGTAAGGACCTCCTTGGTGCCAGCGGCATCGGCCTCCATCTGATTATCCAAGTTGAAGACGTCGTTGTCATTGTTCTCGAAGTCAGTCCCACTTCGCTCATGAGGCCGCAGAACCCGAGAGACGCGCAAGACCCGAGCAGCGGAACGGACACTGGCGACGTATATCGTTATAAGTAGTCCACTCGTTAGCCGGGCCACATCCATGTTGGGAAAGGACGCTGTCAAGCCACTGGCTGCCTGGAGAGATAGGCCTGTGTCGACCATGTGCTTGCTAGGTATGGCTAGCACCATCCCTTTACGTAATTTCGGAACTGATGGTGGCCTGGCTTCAAAAGGGCTGTCCGGATCCTCTTCCTTAGGAAGATCAAGCACAATCCCAATAGACCCTACTTGTCCAGCCTGGAGTGTCTGGACGGGCAGTCGCAAGTTGTGAATACTGACAATGTGTGCATTATGCCACTCCCCTTTGATAGTGGACGCCGAGACAGCGTTCCTCATTGCAATCCGACCAAGCTCGGTCGAGGATGGATGTGACATAGAAAGACCGTAGCTTCCTGGAGATGGTCGATCTTCGGGGGTTGTCCCTCGCAAACCATCCTCTTCGGATTCGAAAGGTCCGATAAGGACCTTGTCCCCGACGGACAAGCTGCCAAAGCGTAAGTAGCCAGCGACGACAGTTCCAAGGTTTGATTGTGTGGTTGCACTCGGAGTCAGAGAAGCATATGAAGCCGGCAAGCTGAACCGATCTTCAATGTGAAAGAGGCACGATGGTTGTTCCGGATTCAGAGCCGGTCCAGTGTAATCATGAGAAGTGGGCGTCGGCGGGAGCGGTAAGCTCTGTAGCAGAGCATGTATCAACCCGATTCCAGTTCCTTTGACAGCGCTCGTCAGAACAATTGGTACAATCCTTTGCAGGGTATCCGCGCTGTGTATGGCATCAATAACGGTGCTGACTGAGGTGACGTCTTTCAGTGGAACTTTGGCCAAGTGTTCGTCGCTCTTGTTGTCCGGTTGCAGGATTTTCGTGATCCGGCCAGTTGCTTTGATCTTTGACAAGATCTTCCCTAGCGTGCGGTGGAGGGTCGGTCGCGACGCCAAGTCCATCTTGGTGATCACAACTGCAAGAGGCAAATCAAGACTCAAGCACAAATCAAGGTGGGCTTGAGCTAAATCTGGAACAAAGTCTGCCACGCCGGAGGAGTCCTGAGCAGATGGCATCTCAACACTGCCGTCAGTGCCGTCGGCGGCGATGCAGAGTAGCGTCCAGTGCGGCGCCCAGCCGACAATCCCCCGAAGTATGGTCCGGCGAAAGCGGGGATGTCCAGCAGAGTCAAGCAAGTGAACAAGTCGTCCATCTCTCGTGAAGTCATGGATGTCGATCCACGATTCGATACCGCGATGTGTGTAGTTGAAGATACTGTTTTGCTTATAACCGATAAGTTCTTGCGCCACTGATGAAGTGAGCCCGGATGCGACTTCGTGCAGGTGCTTGAGGAGACTCAGTCGACTCTTGCCATGCCCATTGTCCAAGCTTCCCATTGACAATGTCCCAAGCAGAGTGGATTTTCCTGATGTTGTCGGCCCCGTCAGAGTGACACGTAACTGGTCCTGAGTAAGAGGCCCTTGTTTGGCGCCCGGAAGCGCTTCCGATGATATTGGTGTTGATGATTTTCGAGTGACTGATGCGTTCCGAGCAAGAGCGCCGACTTTACCTCCAAGCTCAGGGGTGACAAGAACCTCAGCCACCCAAAGCTGCTCCGTATGGGCCACGGTGGTGCGAGACTGGTGAGTGTCATCTGGTTCATCCGAGTCACTCGCCCGTTCACATTCGCCAACAATAACCTTCCGGAGGATCTTCATATTGCATCCCAAGCTAGCACCCATCACCCGAAGCGTCGCCAGACTCTCGTCCAGCTCATCGGACGTTAGCCCCACGAGTGATCCATCATCGGCAACGCCAATTTCGTACAGAGCCCCTCTAGATGCCTCGAGCCCCGGTACAAGTTTGCCTATCTCCACATGACCGTTTCTCGGAATGCTCGCGCCATGCAGTTTTGGAACGACGAGCTTCACTGCTGTAGAGGCTGCATGGTAGGGAACAGATTGCTGTAGCCTCCATAATAGCTGGGTGGTCAAGTGCTCAAGCCGAGCTTGCCGCGTCTGAGGCGAGGGACTAGGCGGAGCCCAACCCGCAGATATCACCTTTGACGAATTCGATGTGCCCATGAGCGTGTAGCTCTTCCTTGGCCGGAGCAATAGGTGAAGTTTGTACTCTGTCGGGCCTTCCTGGGGTTCGGGTTCGAGCTTCGTGACTCCATAGTCGGAGAGCAATCCAGATTGGAAGGACTCGCCGGTATCTGAAGCTTGTTCAGCTGCCACCTTCTTGCCAGGGTCTTCCGAACGGTGCCATGGAGAAGACACCCGCGGCGGATCCGGGTCGTAAGTAAAGACTGACATGTCGTGTCGGCCTATGCAATCTCGTGCGCTTTCCCAACAAACAGTCGGCTGGTTTCAGAGTCTCCAGGGTTGTAATAAGGGGACAAGAGGGCTTCAAAGCAGGTGTGCGAGGCTCCCTGCTGACAGAGATACCAGATTGCCTTGACTTCACGGTCTAGAATCTATCAGAGACGTTTAATGCATCCCATGCACATAAAATAACGCAAATGTGGTGATGTATTCGAGATATTTGTCGGATCATCTTGAATCGACTTCCACGAAGTGCCTGTTGGACTGCTACCGATGCAGTAGGTAAGGTACGTATGCCGTAACAACGAATCGGGTGAGATCGAGGGGTGTCTAGCAAAGCATCTACTCAGACATCTCGAAAAACACTGAAAGACTTGACACAGGAAGGGAGGCAAAGCAAGCCAAAAATAATACGTCGGTAATTGAGATCTGAAATACCCGTAGGATGTAGGACCCTCAACTTCTACTTTGTTTATAACGACAGGAGAGCTGGAGATGTTCGAGTGACGCATCGTCGAGTCAATGGATGTCGTTGAGCGGGCCCCACTTGCCGAACCGTCACAGGCCGAACACGTGACTCGTGAGAGGCCAAACTTTCGCCCAAGTTACGGCGGTTCGGCTTTGCCTTTTGCAACGACGTAAGGTAAAGGTTGCGACGAGAAGTTTGACTCCATATATACAAGTTATTTACCGCGAAGTTATCGGGGTGTCCAAGAAAAGAGAATTTGGCCGCACCTCATTTCAACTCATTCTGATGGTCGGTCCAGACTCTGAGTTCCAGTTTAAGGTACTACGTACAACTCCGCACTTACCTAAGGTATTTGTTAGGTTCCCGGTACTGGTACTTTCGTTTCGTTTCGCGTAGCGGCAGGCTAGACCCGGGGCGCAACTTCCATCCCACTTCAGCATCACCGCCATCCGTCACTGGGGTATTTCAACACTACCATAGTACAGGAACGACGATAGCAAAGCCCGAAACGTTCCTTCCACCAGCTTCTCCAAATGTTACAAGTCACCACAGATTCCTGCGTTGACTCTCCCATCAATTTCTTGGCTTTATGACTGAAGAACCTTGAAGTCCGGAAGTCGGGAGTCCAGAGCAAACCGCCAAAATGACCAGAATGTGGCGGAAGAAGCGCCCTGCTAAAGAAGAGCCCGGCAACAAGGAAATCGATCTTCATGATACTTCGGATGAGGAGCTCGAGTCGCAGTCTACGGCATCTGCGACGCCGTCCCGATGGTTGTGCTTTGGACGGCGGCGTGTGCGCCATACACAGGTAAGCATTGGACCCCTACAAATGATGCCTGCACCTTCAGCTTCCCCTACCCCACCAATGCGAAGCACAGCATTCCACTTCAGCGCTAGCGCGCTGGGGCTGAGCGGCAGCTTGCGTAACTGGAGTACAGGTACAGTAGGACGACAAAAATTTCGAGGCAGCCCCCACATCTACCAACCACCTCGTTTTTCACTATCAACTTCAAAGTACTCTCTACCTCCCATTTGTACTACTATACTACTATTTTTACATGTTCTAGGTACCTCAGAAACAGGGCTTTCAGATGGTATACATCAATACTTTGTGTACCAACCGTTGGCCTCAATAACCGCCTCCAACCGCCGTACCATCGAATCAACCAGCCGAGTAAAGAGGTCCGCCTGGAAATCCTCCCATACTTCCACCGCGGCCTGAACGAGCCGATCCATGGCTGCTTGGTTCTTGGGCATATCTCCTAGGTCAGGATAGCGCTCGCAGATGCCCTCTTTCAGCATCTTCCACAGATTCTCGATGGGGTTAAGGTCTGGCGAATATGGAGGCCAATC